>LR989929.1:48922196-48982594 GCA_905146935.1 Scaeva pyrastri
AATTCGGTTAATATATTCTATTTGAAGATTTTATAATACGAGTAGAAACCCATTTTATTGTTGTTGGAAGAATCATCAGCAATTCAAAAAAAGCCAAACCCTAATGACCGATATAAATGGATCCTGCATGTATTACAAAAACAAAGAGACTCAAGGCGCATGGATCTGAGTTGTCGAAGGTTTTAACCGATTGTTTAAAAATTTAAATAAAAATGCGTTATACCTAAAACCAATATTATTTTTTCTTCGATTGTTTAAGGATTAAGTTCCCTAACCGCACCTTTCTGTTATAGTAAAATAAATTCAACCGGCAAAAAAAAATAATTTTAGGCAAAACATTTAGATGTGAAAAAATGTGTGCGACACTTAGCTAAAATAAGAAACAAAAAGTGTTGCATTTCAAAATTTTATATTACAATCGCATCGTGGGTTCAAATCCTATCCATGCGTTAAACATTTTTTTATATATAAAATAACGAAAACTTGAAAAAAAAATGTTTGACAATAAATCGAACTAAAAAGTGAAAAATAAATTTAGTTTAAATAAACTAAAAAAAGAACAAGCTTTTAAAGCACATCAAACTAAAAAAGTGAAGAATAACTTTGCGTCGGTCGGTGCGCCAAGTCGGATGAGTAAGGATCGTGTTCGAGCACTGGAGTGCCTCTAGCGGCCAAACAACGCTTTACAGGCAGCGCGTTATAGGAAGATGCGTTATTCTAGTGCAAGATCCATGACTTGTTTCAACACAACATCGGCCGTTTCATACGAACTCATTTATGTAACAAGAATCCACATAATGATGAATCCACTAAAATGTCCAACATATCTCAAATGCAATTTGGCCTATTTCGATAAAATGGAAAAAATGCAAATTATAAATGCATTCCTAAAAATAATTTTCATTTCATTTAGGTAACATTATTTATATAGGAACCACATCCTCTTTTATGTTTATATATGTTTATATAATGAATCCTCATTCTCTCATTTCGAAAACAAAACAACTGGTCCGCTATGAATTGTCTATCATTTTATATTCATATGCATGTAATCACTTGTTACGGAATGGCTCTTCAATTTCCTAATGCTATACTCATCCAATAGTTCTCGAATTCATCAACATCAACTTTGTATTCAAACATCTACTCAAGATACTCTTGTTTAATACCAATGCCACCCTTAAATCCACCCTCCTGTTACAAGATGATGTATTTGTGTATACTTCGTGCCTACTAACAAGGTGGGTATGAGTTCACATCATGTTTCATGCTTTGTCGTTTATCATTCTACACGGTGTACCTACCCTTCGACACCCGACAACAAATTGATTTCAAATTTTGTGGCATAATAGAAAATGTCCTTGCAGCGCAAGACCAAATAGTCCCCTGTTGGTATTCCTCAAATTACAGCATTATCGAAACATTCGAAAGCGGCACCCCAAGGTGTTTTCAGTCAATTGGAATGAATGTGAGCCTTGAGTCCACCATCAAGCAACGAAGACGAAGCGACGCGCGATGGACGGGTACTATCCTGATGAACCAAAGTTCATATGGCACAGTTTCTTTATTTGAGTGTTCAGAATTTGCCTATTTTGGTCCCCTCACTATTAAGGGTGTAATTATTACCCTTGCATTCGACCTAGTGTTTGTCACTAGGAATCATCTCGCCCTGGTTCACCCTTATCCGATAATTCTGTAAGAGGTTTATAGCGATTTTTCCTTTATATTTGGCTAAAAGCGAATGTTCAATTGCCTTGAATGAAAATCGGTTGCACTTGTGCATTGTTGCTCATGTGATGTCAAGATGACTCAAACAATACATATTTAGGTGTTGGTCTATTCTACCTTAAGAGTTCTTGACTTTATAGAATATTTTAATTCTTATTATATAAAAAGTTAATTCCTTATCTGTAAAACGTTTGGGTTTGGGTTTGGGTAGAACACAGAGGGTTTTAAGGTGTAAAAGTTACATACATGTCTGAAAAGCTTTAATAGTCTTAAAGGACCAAAAGTTGTTAATATTAAATGTTTAAGTCTTGAAGGAACTCAAATCATATACAATTTTTTTTTAATAAACTTGATGTCAACTAAATATATTTTCACAAGCTTGAAACTTTGATTTCAAAATGTGTTGTTATTTCCAACTTCGAAGACCAACTTCACTTTTCAGATTATTCGGTCTCAGAATAACTGAATTATGAATGCAAACTGAAAATAATTTTTTTTTTATTTCTCTGTTCTGCTTTAAAGATGAGTAAGTTCCTATCTCTACTTTAAATTAAAACTGACTTTTGGCTTTAATCGCTATAATTTAAATGATAACAAATTTTTTACCCATACAAAAACTAATGCGCATATTAAATATCTTTTCATTTTCATTTATTTGTGAATTTGTGAATAGGAAAAAAAAATCAAATTTAACGTCAAAACCTGTCAGAGAAATAAACAAAATATCACTTTGAAATAAAAATAATAAAATGTGTCAAATAGCCGAAACTGTATCCTTAGTAAGTTACTGAGCTCCATTACTAACTTTTTTCTCCTCAGTTCCCGTTTGTTGTTGTTTACTATGTAAAATTTTACTAACCTAAGGATAAACTGAACAACAAAAAGCGCCTTTAGTTGTAAGTTATTGATAATAATCATCCTAGTTCTTAAGAATTTTTGTCTAGCTTTAAGTAGTTTCAAGATTGAATAAAAATAAAAGTGAATTAAAAAAAAACGCATGTTTGTTTTATTTTATAATTTTTGCTTTAATATATTAAAAAAAAAATATTTAAAGTGATAAAATTGTATACGAAAAATGATGAAATTCTAATGAAAACGTTCTCCACCTGAAGTTTACAAGATTTTGAGGAAAAAATAAAAAAATCCGTCAGCATTTTTCTTATTTAATGTATGTTTCACTCTAAATTTTTTTTTGAATATTAAAAAACAAAAGCTGAAGCTTATCCACGAACCACTGTTACAAAAAAAAATTAGTAACCATAACTACATAAATATGAAGCTCAGTTAAAACTTTTTTTTTTGAGTCGATTAGATAGTTATGCTTCACATTCATTTTACATTTCTACAAGAGACATTAGAAAACTCTTGGCCCTACTATCCCATACCATACCTACACATAAACATACCGCTGCGCTGTCAGGCTCAACCATGAACAAACGTCATTTGTATGGATAGGAGGATTGGCCCATTCACATAAAAAGATCACGAAAATTACGATAATGCTCATGAAGTCATAACTGTCTTTTGATTGTCTATTGATTGCTGCAGACAGACGTGAAGAAAATAGCTAGCAATTATTTTGTGGAAGCTGGAGGTCTCTCAAAAGGTCATTTAATTTACTCTGTAAAACATGTATGGCCCCATATCAATTAGTGTTTCAAGATCATTACCCTGGCTAGTGTAAGATGTCTCTGATTTTGTGCTGCGCTTGATGTGTTCTGGGTTCTGGTGATGGATAAAAGATTCCTTAGGATAGGAATGCAACACAGGTTTTGTAAAACATGCAACATCAGGGTATTGACTACGCATTTAGTTTTTGTTGTTAATCCTAAAGTTTTTTTTTTATTAAAAAGTAACAGTCGTTTCATAATTTGATTGGGAGTTTAAGGATTTCCTGCATACAATTAGTTAATATATATACTTTTGCAATTTTTGCACTACTGCAGGAACCAGCTTCTTATCAAGATTTGTTACACCAATTTTAAAATATTGAAAGATATTTTACTTAAATCCCTGAGTTTACCAAAGTCCTTCTACTGATACCTATTAATATACCAAATACATACGTACGTCATATATTCTTAAATAAGGAATAGCTTTACTTATGAGAGGAGAGCCACATGTTTCAAAGTCTATGGTAAGGAAACTACCATGCAACAATACTATATGCTACAAAACAACTTTTTTTGTTTTCGTTTCTTTTTTCTACCTACAAATTACATTCAAATTACATGATTTCCACAAGTGTAATTTTAGAAGAAGTTTACGATTTCCTATTTCAAAAAGCAAAAACTTCACTTACATAGTACTTTAGAGTTAGATACAACTACCACCGGCAGTAAAACTCAAAAGTTGACATATGTGCATCCTGAGGCTGATTTGAGATCAGCAGGAGGGCGTACCACTTGATTTTTCTTTTCAATCGTTCATCGCATCATCATCGCTGCCGTGCACGGTCGGGCGAATATTGATGTGTGAAGAGAACGTGGACGTGGTTGTGGTGGTGGTTGTGCCTTTTGAAGTCTCTTTATACTTTGAGCATAAGTAAAATATCATTACCATATCTGCTCAATCTTTTCCGTCGAAAGAAGCACACATTATGAACGAATAGTCATAGCAGGTCTTTGTAAAGGCCACTTCAATGTGAAAGCCATATTTTAAGCAAGCTGGAGTTAGACAAAAAAAGAGGAGTGGGACGTTATTTTGTCTGCAAAATTCTGTTTGGCCGAAGTTCGGTAACTATATCAATCAAATCTTGTATACTGTCATCATTAAATCTGTAAAAATATGTACATATGTACATACATACAAGTAGTGTATTTTTCCAAGAAAACCACTTCAAAATTAATTTTTCGAAAACTATTCACAAGCCTAACTTAACTTAAAAGAAACTTAAGGAAGAGATTTCAACCTTTCCAAAAAAGTATAACATGGAATTGTAAGTCTTACCGTTATTTTTCAATATTTTTTTCTGTTCAGGTCATATTTTGAAAAATTGCCCCTCCCGCCTAAGCCTAGCTCTTTGTAGCTCTGATGCATCTCAAGCAAATCCACCTGTAATCAGCCGAAAAGAATTGAAATATATTTGTGTGAGTTTTTTTCGTTTGATTGATACTTAGTAATCCAAGTGCAATTTTTGGAAGTTTTTTGGATTCATAAATCAAAAGTGCATCATTAGCACTCTGTGCTTTTTGTTACATTTCACGGCTCTACTTTAGATTACAGACCACCAAATTTTTACACCAAAATATTTTTATATCATAGATTATCACTTAATATCTCTTGATTTCACAATTTTAGGGTGAGGAAATAAGTTTAAACTATTTTAATTAATTATTAAAGTTTCTCATTTTCACACAAAACTCATCGAGAACAACCACCATTTCTATTTTTGTTAACAGCTGTGTTTTCTTTTTCAGTGTTGACAGACTATGGATATTTTAGGGATGTTTTTGTTATTTTCAAAGAAATTTTCAGATTTCAGTTTTGAAATTGTTGTTTACTTTTGGGAAATTTTTTGATCCCGATATCTAGAGTTTGTTTTTGGTACGAAGCTATGATATTTGTACTTTTTTTCTACTTCGAGGTTGAAAACAACAACAACAATGCAAGAAGTTATTATTTCTCTTAATATTTTGTTAAAAACTAAAAAAAACTGTTGAGATTGGCGCCTGCCAGGCGACTTTACATACATATATGTACATATATAGGTTATGATACCGCTAAACCCAAAAAATACTAAAGGAGTATTTTCCCCATAAACCACTTAAGTAATACAAAACCAACAAACAGATGAATCAACAACAGTTGAAGTCATTTATCCAAATATAGAAAGAAACATCGATAACCAAAAACATCATGTTCGTATGTTGCGCACAACACCAACAAATTAAGCAGTTTGCACCTGACACCAACAATCACAGGAAATACTTATCTTTTATGGCATATAAGACAGAAGTCACGTTCATATATTCCAGACAGTATAAAAGGAGCCCAAAAAACACATAATAATTTTAGTTTTAACATCACACTTAAACAAGAGAGTTCTAACTAAAAAGTGCTTCCAGTTTAATAAGAGATACTTTTAATATTGTTCTAAGTTTATTTCGATAGTTTAATAAAGTTAACAGTTTAAATAGTATTCAGTTGTTTTCTTCAAAATCCACTTAAGGAAAATACTTGACTGCATTCAAGATCAGATCAAGTAAAGAAGGAATTAGCTCTTCTGATTGAATATCAGAAATACGCTATTTGACAACCATAAAACAGGAACAATCTTAAAATGTATGTATATATGTAGTATACATAATTAATATATTATATATATATATATATATATAATATAATATATATATATATATATATACATTTTTTTTGACACAGGACGTGCAATAATAACGCTCTTATCTAATATAAAATTAAAAAAAGACCGATTTTTGAAATTTTCAAAAATTTTTTAATCGTATTTAGGGGGGTTTCCTCACCGTAATATTTTGAATCTGTCCTATAGAAATGACCTCCTACCCATTAAAATTTTTGTTTTCAAAAGTAGGTCTGTAATCTAAAGTCGCCCCCTTTTAGCGAGGTTTAATTGTAAACATTGCAAATGAATTGACGTTTATAAAAACACGTTTGGAGAAGTGGAATTGCGGTTCTTTGACATAGACAACGTCAATAGCAACAGCCGTCAGAACCAGAACTATGCGATGACAGCGCCAGTTGTTTCACGAGATGAACGTAGTATTCAACACAATCAACATTGAAACCAAAGTCAGGGTAGTGTTGCCGTCTGCCATTTAAATTTAATAATTTTATGTTACAATGTGTCTGGGTTAAAAAACAAATTATTAATTCCAGATTTTTTTAATTTTATTTTAACTTTTGATATTATTATTTTAATAGAAACATTTCTTGAAGAAGGTAGTGAAACACAATTTATAAAATATTTTAAGGAATTCACTGTTGAATTTATTCGAGCTCCTAGAATTATGTCATTTACCAACAATAACATCGCTTAAGTTTGAAGATATATCGGTGTTGCCGAGGAACGCAATTAATAGTATAAAATGGATAGTTATTTAGCTAATCGTGCTGATGTATTTAGGCGAAGACTTGATACCCAATTAATGGGCCATCCTGCTGAAGAACAACGGAATTGTGATCAAACCGTTGAAATTATTACACAGTGTACTAGAAATGCGTCGATTGTGAAGAAACCTCAATCTAGGAATTTGTTTGTTGCTGAATGGTTTGACTGGGAATGTAGGAAACTTCGTAAAAGATCTTTCGCTTATCTGAATCTTTTCAGAAACACCAATTCAACTTTTTTTTAAACTCTCTATTTAGAATCAAATAAGCTTTATAAAAATCTTTGTTTGCAAAAACAGAAAAAATATATTTGTGATGTTGCTGCCAACCTTTCAACCTGCAAGGACTCAAAATCCTTCTGGTCAAATGTGAGACTGCTGGTGGCTGTAAGACGATATCATCTTCAGTTAGTGAAGTTGAAAAACTTGCAGACTACTTTGAAGAGCTTCTGAACCCAGTTACACCTCATCTATCATTCCAGTATGCATTACCTCTAGTTTTAGTCTCAGAACTTGATGGGCCAATTACAATAAGTGAACTACAATTAACGCTAAATTCAATGAAAAATGATAAGGCAGCAGGAATTGATGGCATTCCTGTTGAATTCTATAAGAATTCAACACTGAAATTCTTGGAAATAGCAAAAACTTTTTCTTCTTCTTCTTCTTCTAGAAGAGGAAACAATCCCATAATCATTTTTAAAAGCATTTATTTGCGCTATTTTTAAGAAAGGTGATTCGCAGCTTCCAAGCAATTAAAGGGGTATATCAATCCTACCTTGTCTAAGAAAAATATTCACCCATCTTTTATACCATAGGTTGACGAAATAGGTTGAAGAGAACAAACTCCTTAGTATTTTTCAAGCTGGTTTTCGCGCGGGACTATCCACGGTGGATCATATTTTTGCTATCACAAGTATAGTCAAAATGTACATATTTAGAAAGGAAAAAAAAGTATATGCTTTTTTTGTTGATTTCGGGGCGGCTTTTGACACTGCAAACAGAGCTTCTTTGATTTATAAGCTTTGAACCTTAGGTTTATCGACTAAGTTCCTTAATATTTATAAGCTACTTATTACTGATACTTCTGTTGCTATTTGGAATGGAATATCAATGTCAAAATTTTTTAATACAAGAGCTGGTGTCCCTCAAGGTTGTGGGTTAAGTCCGATTATGTTTGCTTTGTTTATTGATGATGTTTCCAAACATTTCCCGGGTGGAATTAAGTGTGGTGAGACTTCAATTAAGATGCTGCTGTATGTGGACGATATTGTCATATTGGCAGATAATTCCATAACTCTGCAACTTCAAATAAATAAGCTTAAGCGATTTTGCGACCTATGGGAGCTCTCAAATAATACCACAAAGTCTTAAATAATGATTTTTGAAAGCTCGCAGCGAAAAAGACTTCCCCAAGAAAGGTGGTTCTTAGAGCGTGAACCATTAGAAATTGTCAGCGAATATAAGTACTTAGGTTTCCTGGTAACATACAACCTTGATCTTCGACCACATGTTAAAGAAAAATGTGTTGCAGCTAAAACAGCAATAAATCTTATGTGGAAAAATTTCTTTTGCAACAAATATATATGTTGATGGATCTACCAAGTTTCTATTTCTCAAAGAGCTTTCTTACACTTGAGGATACAAAGCTGCAATATTCTCTGTTTATATTTAAATCATGCCTTAGGTTACCGTAACAGTTTTATAGACTGATTGATCAAATCAAAATTGTAAGATAAGTATAATTTTCATAATTTGTTTAGTTAAATTAAATTTAATAGTTAATTATATTCTTATTGTTCAAATGAATCAAACAAAAATTTAATGTAAATTTTTTCTAGAACTATGTTTTATTTAACTTTAACTTTTTACATTTTGAAACAAAACTCGAAATAAGTCAATCGAGGCAGACGGCAAATTTTGCCATGCATTTATTCTTAGATATATATAATACATATATAAACATTGTTAAATATCGAGAACTTTAATAAAGAATTTATAATAATAATAATATTCCAACTTTACCTTAAAGCAAACAAATCTCTACTTATACAATAATTTCTTGGTCGTTTTAGTAACGCTCTCCTTATATGAAATATAATGAATAATGATCATGGAGTAACTTTGCTCTGCTGTTAAATCATTGGAAATAAAAATTACATAATCGAAGAATTTTTTGGTAAATAAATTTGTAGGGAAATTATGTTTGCACAGGTATACACATCAAAAATAATTTATAGTATAACACCAAAAAAGGACACACATTTTTATTTCAACATTCGATCGCGACATATAGATTACCTTGAATTTATATAAAGTAGATACCTACTCAAAATTTAGCTAAGTAAAAAAATCCTATTAAAAATGTACTAACGTTTTCCAGTAACTTCAATTGAAGGTTGATTTTTTAATGATTTCACACATTTATCTAGTTATTAATATTTGCATATTAAAGCAATGGGAATCTTAGATGCCTCCATTTTAGGCATACATAATATGTACATATCTATTTATATAGAAAAATAAAAATGTAATTAATATTTTTACAATAAATTAAATTTAATACAAAATTTCCGATAAGTCAAGAAATTAACTTAGTTAAACCTTCGTTAGGTAGATGAACAGAATTTAACCAAATAAAAATCAAACTGTGTGTGCTAGTTTAAGTTCTTTTTTATTTTAGATAGATAGATACATTTTCAAAGTAGGTATTAAAACAACATTAAACCTAATATATAAAATACTGGGTGCGAACCACACTTATCACCTCCCATTGGTTCCTTTGAAAACTTAATTAGGTAATCTTTGTGAATTTTTTTATTGTAAACTCTGGGAATTCAATTAAGTTTTAATTTTACCAATTAATTACAACTTTATTACAAACTATACTTTCAACTAAACGGAATACTATATGGTTCGCTAAATTTATTATTTTTCGCTCAAAGAATATACTTTTTAATATTTGTAATAAAAGTTATACAAATTATTTTTTGTCTAAAAAGTGGGTCAGTCCTGGATTTAGGATTGTCCCACAAATTTGTAAGGGATTTTCACTTTTCGTACTTTTTTTTATAGTAAACTATAATAGCTATTCCATATATTTTGTATTCTTCTAATAAATTATACATACAAAAAAAAAACTGCGGTTAAAAAACTAAACGTTACATCGATTTTTAAGTTTATTAAATATTTTATCTTACCTTTTTTTATACTTTAATTTTGTTCTCTCGAACTACACAATCTTTTATTTTTTATTATTTTTGAAATCCATTTTTATTGAGTAATAGTTTATTTAAAAAATACAAATTAAAGTTTTCATCAAAAAAAGGTTACATTTTTCAGGGCACTTTCTTCGAGATTTGAAAAAACTGAATTTTGAGAATTTTCTGTTGTTTTGACAAGCCCAACTAACCACTTTTTCAATTGAATCCATAACTGCAGTATATTACTTATAATAAATTCTTTGTGCCAAAATAACATCACCTGTTCCCAATGTCTTGATTATTTAACTTTTTTAATGAAGTTTATATGTACTATATATACATATATCCATTTTTAGCTAACCACAAAGCGGTTGAGACTGTGAAGGTTTATTAATTAGATCATTGGAATCATTGTAATAGAAGTCTCAGAGGTGTATTTTACGCTTTTGTGCAAGTGCAGGACAATGGCAAAGAAGATAAGGAACTGACTCCTCTTCTTCCTCGTCTATACAGTTTCTACAGAAATTGTTTGCCGGAGCTCCAAGTCGCAAGGCATGTCTGTCTATTAAGCAGTGACCAGTAAGGACACCTATAACTAAACTATTGTGCCGTCTACCTATAGAGATTAGTTGCTTTGAGCGTTTAGCATCAAGCTTTGGCCAAATTGATTTTGTTGCCAGGATTTTATGGCAGCTTGACTATCGGAGAAGATGCGTATATCAGTTTCACGATATCACGTTTTCCTTCAGCCAAGATAAGACTTCTTTGACGGCAAGAAGTTCTGCCTGGAACACACTACAGTGATTGGGTAAACGAAAGGAGAGACTTAAGTTCAGTCTGTCGGAGTATACGCCGCCACCAACTCCTTCATCTGTTTTGGATCCATCCGTGGAGAAGTCGATGGTTTCTCTCATCCACGGCGGCTCTAGCTCCCATGAGGATCTAGAGGAAATGGACACATTGAAGTTTTTATCAAAACGAAGAAGAGGTGTGATGTAGTCGACGTTACAGGTTAGTGATCTGAATGAGTTCAGAATTTTTGTGTGGCCAATATTATTATATAACGGAATTCCGTTTATGCAGGGAGGGTCTATGGGTGGGACTTTGTATTTCCTCGTGAAGAGAACAAGTTCTGTCTTCTGAGGGTTTTCACTATGTCCACAACGATCTGCCGAAATAGTGAGCTGGTTCAAAGCATTTTAAATTAGCTCCTTTAGTGTGTTGAGATGTTTTCCTGATACAGCTATGGCAACATCATCTGCATAGGCAATCACTCTGTTTCCCTCTCGTTCTAATGTCCTTAGTAGTTCATTCATTACTAAGTCCCAGAGGAGAGAAGAAAGGACACCGCCTTCCGGTGTGCCTCTACTGGCGGTTCTTCTGGTAGTAAATACGCCCAGTTTGGAGTTGATAATTCTGCTTATCAGCATATTATTTATCAGCTCACTGATCGATTTATCTACCTTCAATGATGACAGCGCAGAAGTGAATGCGGATGTGTTTACGTTGTTGAACGCTCCTTCTATATCTGGGAAAACTACCAAAGTGTACTTTTTGTGATGTAGTATTCGATTTTACGAACTAATGTGTGTAGAGCAGTCTCTAAAGATTTCCCTTTGTTGTAGGCATGGTGTGCATTAGATAATAATGACTTATCAATTATTGCCCTTAGGTGTATATCAATCAGACGTTTATAGGTTTTAAGAAGGAATGATGATAGACTTATTGGCCTGAAATCTTTAGGCCAAATCATGGCTAGATTTGGGAATAAAGACAATTTTGACTTCCCTCCAAGACAGAGGAATATGAGCCAGAGCGATACAACTATTCATTGTGTTGCTCAGAATAGGAATTAGTGTATCGGAATTATTTTGTAATTCCGCTGGAATTATTCCATCTGACCCAGCTGATTTAATTTATCAACCTGAGGAACGCTACCTGGAAAATTTACATCCAGGAGCAAATTGAGTGATCTTTACTTGGATTTGTCCAGGAACCATCTGAGTTTTTTAGACTACTAGGCATTATTGGAGTTTTTGAGAGGATTTTTCGCAGCCTTGATGCCTCGGAGTTACTTTATACGTTTTCACAGAAGACTCTCCAGGACATCCGTTTGGTCCTCCTAAATTCTTTTTTTATAAATTTTTAGGGATTTTTTATATGTATCCCAATCAGATGCATGTCTAGTTGATTTGGCCTTATTAAAGAATTTCTTACACTCTTTTCTTATAGGATCATGCCCTGAGTTCTACCAGTGTGGCATCTTTGCTGCAGTTCTCCTGACTAGCCTCCACCACGGTGATGTCGGAGTCCTCCAATTCTGAGGATGAGTTCAATAGAACGTCCTCGCTCAAAAGATCTCCGGTTATTAAGTCTTCGGTCTCCATATCTGAGAGACCGTCGACATTGTCTGAGGTCTCAGCTACTGTCGAGAAAGACCTGGGTGCATCGTCCTCTTCCAGTGATGGAAAAGTGATAGATGTACCAGGGTCTTTTGCAGTAGTTTCGACCTTTGCTGGGGGGGGGGGGGGACCGATGTTTTCCTCCGCCTCATCTTTTTTGTAGACCTTAAAGGTGATGGTTTCGAAACCAAACCTGATCACCCCTTTGAATTGCGCCAGAGTAGCAAGGCACTCTTTATTGATATCTGTAATAGCACCTCTATAGATCCCCTTTTTCTCTTCCAGTTTCGCTACTTCGACTAGATAGACACATTTAAATTAATAAGCATAAAGGTTTCTGTATGCTTTAAAAATTCTGCAGCTTTAAAAAAATAATACCTACGAAAATAAAATTTTCAAAGTGAATAATAGTTGGATCCTTTAGGCAGAATTCTCTCTCATCATCCGAACTCTGTCATCATCATCATGGATTGCATTCGGTCCCTCAAAGAGAAACGAATAGAAATGTGCATACATGCAATTTCCAAAGCTGAAATTACCAATTTCATTTCGCATGAATATATAAATTTCAATTACCGTCTTTGGACAGTAGATACACAGATAGATTGGGCAAGTGAGCTCTCCATCATGCAACAATATATGTTCTGTTGGTGATTATAGGTCTTTTTGTACCCCAAGCTTCAGCATAATAAATATAGATAAATAAATAGGTAGGTACTGTAGAGATACATCCTTTGCCGAGTTGTCTCTGACTCTGCTTCCAATAATCCATAATGCCGAGCTATCTTGATGCCGAGCAAGCATAATAGTAGACATTTACGCCCGAAGCTCACTCATATTCGATGAGCTGAAATTCAAAATTGCATGTACCACATTTCATTATTGATACCCATGCACTCAAAGCAGATTATAAATACAGAATTATTATTATTTTGAATATTCAGAAACAAGCCAATCGGGATGAAATGATAAAGAAATCGACCAGATGAATAATCTGATGATTTTTTTTTTTTTGGTTATCGGATAGTATTCACATTTCAAAAAACATACAGTTAAAAATATAATTTTGTTGGTAATTAGGGGGTGATTGTCATCTATGTTTTGGAATGAATAGAGCATTTTATTAACTCTTCGTCATTCTTACGCCTTTCAATTTTAAGGGTTGTATTATGTGAAAGTGAAACATGATACGTCATACGTTCATTACTTTGTTTATGAACATAGGATTTACATGTCGTCCTTCTTCGTAAGTTATTGAAGTGATTTTCGTGGAATATGTTGAATATTGAATAATAATTTCAATTTCAGACTTGGTCAAAATCTAGTTATAAAAAATCTTTTTATTTCAAATTCAACAGCCTATTGCCTATTTTTGAATAATTTTACTTCTCTTCTTTCTTCAAACCAAACATTTTTTTTGGTTGAAATTTATCAAAACAAAATTATGTCGTAAGTAAACTAAAATCAATTTTTCACAAAATTGGTAAGACTTATAGGATCAATTCCTATAAGATAAAATTATTATTATTAGGATTAGTGTCTTTAACATAACATATTATGGAAACATTATTGAAGTATGCTTGTGCTGACAAAGGATGCTTCCATTAATGCATGGTTTCGAAAGTCTGACCATTGCATAACTTATACCTAAATGCAAATGTGAATGTCAGATTTTCATAAAAGCAAAACGCAAATATCTGCTACGCAAATGTGTAACTATAAAAACCAACATGCAAACATTTTTTGTATGACTTTAATATGATTACAATTGATCGCATGTAAACAAAGCATGCATTTAAGAAAACACCCAAAATAATATAAATATCGTATTGAGTAGAATAAGTTGGTAATTATGACTCCGGAGGCAACTTAAAGAAAGCTCTAGAAATTTTTACTTAGTATTTCTTCATAATTTCGTGTTGACTTTTGTCTTCTAATATCTTATTTATTGAATAAAAAGAATATAAGAATGTATTCTATCCAAATAAATGGTCTTTATAATAAATGGGATAATAATTTAAAGAAAATAGTGATCCAAGATTATTCGACTGGTCCTTAAAGTTGCCGTCAACTTAGTTGCATAGTTTTCGCTCTTCCATATAAGCCAATGAAATTGAACAGGGGAATTTACATAGTAACACATTTTTGAACACGCCCCATGTAGAACAGCTGTTTTTTTTCAAACCCAAATTGAATAAAAAACTAAAATGGAAAGAAAATAAGCCAGAAATTGTGTAAACACATATGTAATTAAATGAGCTTGTATACTTTCAACTTTTGTTTTCATTATGCATTTTATTTTTTCTATTTTCAAGTGCAAATTTCGCGTTTATATTTTGTCCGTAACAGATGATTTTGGAATTTTGACATTAATAATTTGACTAGTAATGGTGGATACCAACTTTGGGAAGTCGAAGTAACAGTGAGTTAAAACATAAATAAAGCGTTTTATTGGTACACTTATTACTATGTTACTCAAGATTTTAAAAGCCGATAGTATTATGCTTCTTGTGCTCTCATGTCTCATCTATCCTTTAGGTACTATTTTGTATATGTTATTGATAGGAAAAAATAAATATATAAATAATTTAACAATCTATGTAAAATGATTTTTTGATAATGATAATACGTATAAAACACACTGCCTAATAAGATATCTCTTGGATACACATTTCAAAACGAAATGTATCTACATATATATTTTGCATTTAAAATTTATTCCGTTAAAAAAAACAGTCATTATAGTATGTATGTATAAGATAAGCCTATTATTTTTTAAAGTGGTTGGATGATGTTGTTGTAGAATGAAGTTATCTAACAGTTCTCTTGCATTCTATTTTATATATCATTGGTAAATATATCAATTATCTTAAAGTCCCCAACAATGATTTTGAAAATATTTGGTATGTGTAGTGTAGTGTATTGATATCAACATCATCGTTTATTTGATACCTATTACATAACTTGTCCTGCCATAAATTATGATACAAACATTGAAAGCCATACAAAAACAAGTTTGGTATATTAAATTCAAAACTATATCATAACGTATTACTTATATTTTTGTTATCCGATTTCCTATGCAATTTTTTCATAGTTTGTCGATAGGCCGGTGTTAGGTAAGGTTAAATCAAGCGATCATCCTACTCGTTGAACCATTTGGAGCTAACAATAAAGCGTTTGAGACTGTAAATGTCTGAGGTACGTAGATCACTTGGATCATAATAGTAGAAGTCTCCCTAAATTATGGCGCCTATACCTACCCTCTAAGTTAGAAAAGTGATCAAATACTAACTTGAAGTCTTAGTAACACTCATCAGTAAAAAAAAAAAAACATCAAAATCATTTCAGTAGCTATGGCGTCATGCGCTTCTTGACACGATCACGCTAGATTTCCACGGGAATGAGGTATTTTCCCGACGTAAAAAGTAGCCTGTGTCCGTGCCTAGGATCATATCTTTAAATTAACCAAGTCTTATAAAAATCCGTTCAGTCGTTTAGGCATGATAGAGCAAAACTCCCAGAAAAAACCATAAAAAAATCACTAACTCAATTCAGTTTTCTGCCTACTTTCTACCCCCTAAGTACGATGACGTGATTATACATAGCCTAGGTTATCATCTATCACCATACCAAATTTCAACAAAATCCGTTCAGACGTTTAGGCGTGAAAGAGTAACAGACAGACAGACAGACAGACAGAGTAACTTTCGCATTTATAATATTAGTATGGATATTAGTATGGATTTATGTTATAATCATACTTATTAGATATTCTGTTGTTATTATTTGTAACTTATTTATTTTGTTATGTTTATTTTCTTTGTTTTTGTTTATTAATTAATCAAATTATCTAATTATTTATTGTTTTTAATCTATGTACTAAAACTAAACTTAAAAAAAAGATGTTCGACATTTTTAATCAAGCCCAAACAAATTGGAAAAAGACGCAAATGCAGTCTTTTCAAATATAAAAAATTGTTTTCGGACTTCAAACTCAGCTTTGTGAACTCACATACAGATACATGCTCTTCTTCATGTAGAACACTTTGAGTTGCAAATGAAAACCTGCGACATCCGGTTTGACTTACAGCAAAATCAACCTATTCCGAATCTTTCAGTTGGGGAAGTTTTCTATTTCAGACAAGTTTGGCTTTATAATATGGGAATCGGCAACCATAAAAAAAACTTGAGACTGATGGCCCAAGAGGAGCCAAAAACCAAGGGGTTTGGAAAAAATTGTCAACGGTTGTCTTTCAAATGGGGTTTCCAGCAACGCCGACTTCAAGTTTTGTATCAGAACTTTTGGCAGGACTAGGAAGCTATAGATAGGTATATTTATATACCTAGACATTTTATTTCGTTGGGTGTTACCGCTCAGTTTACGTAGGGATTTGATATTTTCTATCTACATCTACATTTATATATATATCTATATTAATAAAAATGTAAATGTATGTTTGTTCCTAATCGCTAATCTCAGAAAGTTCTAAAGCAATTGCTTTCAAATTTTGACAGAACATTGAATTCAAGTCCGTGAGTGTTTATATATACTTTAAAGAAAAATAATACCTTATACTTAAACACAACACTACCTTTACTGCAATATAAGGGTTATAGCACCTTTACTTATCAAAAAATAAATTCTTAGTTTTTTTGTTTTGTCAAGAAATATAAATAAACAAAAATATAAAAAATTAAATATAATTTCTTTTAATAAATGACAACTGTAAGACGCCAAAACAAAAATTCGTGCATTATATACCATAATGGACTCTTGGCTTATTTGGGTGGGTTAAAGGGTCATGATTCATGAATCTGCTATGAGCTTAAAAACATCCCTGAAAAATAAAAAAAAAAGTGAGTTGAATTTCATACATTTTAAGAGTGTTTGTCAGATATGTATGTAAATAAGTACTTCAACATTAACTGACATAAAATCGACATGATTTTTTTTACTTTAAGAAAAAGAAATATTTTCTATACATATGTAATTTTACCAAAATGATAAAGTGAAATTGTTATTAATATTTATTTCACAGTTTTTGAACACCAACATAGTATTAGTATGTACTTATGTAGGTATTCATTTTATTGTTTACTATATACGGCTTCATGTTTAGCAAAGCACATTCATATGTACATACAAACATAAATACGTACACCATGATAACGCAACCGAGAGATGAACATCCTTAATGATATTTTGTATCTTTAGTTAGGTAATACTTCGGTCAATAAATAAGGGCCCTTAGGCAAACGTTTTTTGGTAACTGGTTTTTATAGAAGGATATTTATTAAAGAAATTTGAAAAAGTCGGGAAAGAGAATAAGTTTTTGAACGATGTGAAGGTGGAAAATGAATTTTGATGTTCTGAAAATTTCGGATAATGTAATGTAAAATTCATTATTACGCTTTGCAAAACTTTTTAGGTGACACTACTTATTTCGATTCCGAACAATCTATGTACCGCCGTGCTTTTTAACTAATTAACTGACAGCTCATAGTCACAATTGACATTAAACTTCAATATTTATTATTATCGATAAGTGTCCTCCTGGAAGTATGATCAAGACATTATGTATATATGTAAGGCTGTCGCTTATTTATACATGGGATGTCTCAAAATGAATTTCGAATTTAGACTTGCCAAAAAGCACTGTATACAAAAGAGACATAGAATTGAATATTGATGTTTAGAAAGGTCGAATTGAATTTTTTGCAATAGGGCCACAGTACCTAAATTCGTCGTTTTTCGAAAGAGCTGATGAATTTTATAAGACTGTAGGGGGTAATCTCTAATTCTACATAACCGATTTTGAAAATTCGCTTACCATTGGAAAGCTACGTAATAAGTAGTCTCGACCTCTTAACTGTATTCTGGGAAATTCTTACGAAAAATTGTAGGTCCTGTATGTAAAGAAAAAAGATCTAGGAAACGCTATTATTTTCCAAACAAAAAATAAATTGCGTTTCCAGATTTTTAAAAATCATTAATGGAATTGATCCAAATAAAAGCCAAACTTCTGTCACCCAATTCGAAGAACAGGGCAGAACAACGTAATGCATATTTTATTTTTACAATACATGATTACAAAGTCAAAAGGCGTTTTTCTTTTTTAACTCTGAGTAGAGGAATGAGCAAACCAGGGCAAGTGTGTCATCTCCGATATACATGCATACATACATATGTATGTATGTACCTTACCTATATATTTGTGAAACACTCTAGGTCTAGAGTGTACTGAACTGTCAAACGCCATGTATCTCTGACGTCTGACATTTCACACGAAATAAAAATGAAATAAAAAGTCAAAAATAGAAGAAAAAAACTTTATACTGAAACTGTCACCATGCATGAAATCGCAAAAAAATTTCATCTATACTAATCTATACTTCTACATACATATATACTAATATTATAAAGAGGAAAGATTTGTATTTTTGTATGTTTGTAATGAATAAACTCAAAAACTACTGGACCGATTGCAATAATTTGTTCACCATTAGAAAGCTGCATTATTCAGAAGTAACATAGGCTATATAATATCACGCTAGGTGCTATAGTTGTGGAGCAGTAACCAAAAATGTTTCAAAAACGGGGGAAAAGTATCGTTTCTGAGGCCTTCGTGCACTGAGCATATAGTTAAAGTTATACAAAAATGCTCTATGGATGAATTGGTTCATCTTAACATTAGGCGCATTTTATTGCTAAACTTAGGTTAGCTTAGTAATCGGAATCGCAATAAAACGCTATCCTTAGTTTTAAACTGACTTTCCCCTTGAGCCAAATGTCAACACTTTTCAAAGAAAAAAAGAAAAAAAATCAAATCAAACGTCAAAACCTGTCAGAGAAATCAACAAAATATCGCTTTTAAATAAAAATAATAAAATGTGTCAAATAGCCGAAACTGTATCCTTAGTAAATTACTAAGCTCGATTACTAACTTGTTTCTCCTCAGTTTTCGTTTGTTGTTGTTTTCTATGTAAAATTTTACTAACCTAAGGATAAAATGAACAACAAAACGCAGTTATTATCTTTAAAAAAGTCCGCGAGAGCTACCTTTTATAGTTTACCCATAACAATCGTTTAAATGATTTAGATGTTTGCTCCAAAGTAATGTCATTTTGGCGACGGGATTTCGAAGTAAATGGTTTAATCCTTATAAAAGTTTGCTCTAGATAACTTTTGAATTGTTCAATCGGTTACATTTACACTATTAATTCATCCAAAAGATACCCTATTAGGTAAGTACTTACCTACTATTTCAAAAATACATAAAAAAGGCGCGGGGCGGCGCGCGGCCTGAAGTGACTAGCCAGCCGGGCAACGCAGCGGTGCGGTTAATTATAAATAAACAGACCTTTGATTCAACTGGAAAACTGCTACGAACATATATTATCTACCTATCCCGTGTGAAGCCGGGGCGAGCCGCTAGTATTTAATAAAGATTAAATTCTGCAAAAAGAAAGTCCAACATTCAAATTACTAACCATGTCTCCCAACTCACTTAATTTATAAAAGAACAGTTAGGTAAGCACAGTGTACATCCTAATGAATACATAATCATGTACATTTCATTAACAACGTGCATTTATTACCAAAAATTTAAGTTCCAACGTTTTATTTTTGTAGCTGGGGGGTTCTAATTGGTTGTCAGGCAGTGTATATTGTCACAGAAAAAATAATTATTTCCGTAAACTAGAATTATCAATATCATCTTTATTACAATCTTTAAAATATGTATAAATAAGAAGGTACGTACAATCTCTAACAATACATGTTTGTATGTACAGTACATACTTATTATGTACATACATTTGTATGTGTATGTATTTATTAAGGACCTACAATTTATTTATTATTTATTATACCATTCAGATCCGCATATTATGAAATGTTGCGGATTTTACATTTATGGTTCGTCTTTCTTGTTTGTGTTTAGTAAAATGTAAGTGAAAACAGTATCCAATAGGTACATACCAAAATGCTCCTTATTTGCTTTAAGTTTATAGTAAACATGATTTTGAAATAATTTGTAGGTATACCTACATATTATCTACATATGTATGTATGTATTTCAAAATGAAAATAAAAAAAAGAGGCTGGGTGCGACCCACACTGATAACTTCCCATTATGCATAATTTGAAAACTTCGTGTTCCTAATAATAATTGATTAACTTTTGATGTTAACATAAATTATCATAAAAAATATCAGAGATATTGAATATTTGTAGTTTTGTATTTATTATGAGAATTTCAATTTGATATTCGTCAATATTTTACCATTTTTTAGGTATTGACACATGCATTACGAGTAGGTTTACATTTAAAGTCAATATCATCGTTTGTAGTGATGATATTTAAGCCGAAAAACAATTTATGACACTTTTCTGTAAATTTCAGTTTTAGTTTTTGATTCTAGTAAAAAAAACTGTCATTTCGACATTTGTCAAAAATATACTAATAAGTTGACAATTCTATTATGCAAAAAAAAAATACATTTGAAGTTAAAATGATTTACCACTCTGGACACATTCAAGTCAAGAAACTACTTTTGACTAATTTTTCGGCTAATTTTTGTTAAAGTTTTTTATTTTTTGTAAAAAAACTGTCAGTTCTATATTAGTCAAGATTGAAGCGTATATTAATAATTGTATTTTGCTTAAGCTAAAATAAATTTGAAGTCAATATCGTTGCCCATTCTCAAAATATTCAAGTCAAAAAACATTTTTACCAACTTTTGGTAGAATTTTTTGTAAAAAAAACTGTTAATTCAATTTTTCGAAAATTTTACCAGGTGTCAAAGACCACATTTGACATAGTAAAAAATAGTTTTGAAGATGATATCATTTTTCCTTCATTGCATATTTGCGCGCGCCAAAAAAAAAATAACGGTATGTTAAATTATTTTCAAATTTATACCAAACCTGTATCACATTGCAATCTACCCAATAAAATTTATTTGAAGTCAAAAGCATTATTCGTTCCTGAGATATTTGCGACAAACTAAAATTTTCACTTTTTTAAAAAACTGATGTAGTGGAAAAACCGTTTGACATTTTTTTTATAAAAGTCCTTTCAGTTTCTTTTGAAGTTATAACCTGTCGAACAAAATTTAATTGGAATCAATATCTCTACTAGTTCTTGAGATATCGTGGACGAAAAAGGGTTTCTCGAACGTACGAACGTACGTACACACACACAGACATCTCTCTACAAATGACGAATTCAGATTCTAGAAACCATAAAACGTCCAGATTTGTCAAAAATTTCAATTTGACAAATCGGACCGATTACAATAACTCCCTATGGGAAGTTAATAAACTTACGTTTCATCCGGCAGTTCCAAAATATTTTTTTTTTTTCGAGGATTTTCTTAATCCTCTGCTCATATTGGAAAAAAGTATACATACTATCCATTAGGTGGAGCGATTGAACCTAAATTTTGAAATAAAAGACAATTATTCAAGACTTTCAATGAAAAGCTGTTCACGTGAGTGTCAAATTTGTTCGGGATAATGTATGTAGTTCACCCACCGACCGACCGACCGACGGACGCGACGCGTTAGTAGAATGGAATGGAAGTGTGAAAGGGAATCAAATGGGTGGATCGGATATACGATTGACGTAAATAGCAGAATAGTGCTGTTGCTGTCTCTCTTAACTTATGTACATAATATGTTCAACTCTCACAGACCACCTACTGTCTTGAATTAGGATTCTCTTGGTTTCTATTTGAATAACATTCTATTAAACTTGATATTGCAAGAGGAAAGCAAGTAGGTATGTAAATATAATATGCCTACCTATTACAATTTTATATCTTTAATAAATCACACGTGGCAAATGATTGTTGAACAGCCTACTTTTTTGGAGTCACCCTTATTTCGACGTTGGTGTTATAAATTCAAATGCAGACACGTGGCGATCATTGTTTCGCAAACATTGGCTATAGGTATATATATTCGAAATCACAAGCACATGATGCGCCTTTTGTCAAAATATTTACTAATAATCAAGTGGGTATTTAACTTTTACAAGCAGTTAATCAAATGTTAAAGGAAATAATTTGTATGTACTTCACCACCTTGTATTCACTTAATTGAGCGCTTATTTAAATTTAGGGGTCGAGATTTGTTAAATTGTAGATAAAAACTTATCTGAATTTTAAGATAAGGTACCTACGTGCGGATAATAAAGCTTGTCAGGTAATAAGGCCTTAATTTCAGAAAAGTAATTTATGATCGTAGTACCCACTTTCGGCTAGCCTACTTGTAGCTGTGTTATAACTATAAATGACTTATCAGACTTTTTACTGCAAGCTGCATGTTTGCTCGCTAATGACGCTAATCGTCATCAGCCTTCTGAGAGGTGATTTTGATTTAGACATAATAAGACATCATTCTATTCAATGGTAGTTTTCCTAAAATTGTTTACAAATTTAGTTGTCCATTGTCAATCGTTTTTTATTTTATATGTTTTAATAATGGATTATAGTTTCAAAATTATTTTATTATTTTTATTTGCAAATAGTGTATAGAGTTAAAAGACCTGACAAATTTGATGACATATCTTATATGCTCCTTTTGTCTATGTAATGTATACCTACATTACATTGTCTGCTTAAATTTATTTCATGTGTTTTTCAAAATCTTAGAAATGTAAGCAAGCAACTACAACTGTTTGGTAATCGATTTATTGTTTGCTGTTAAACAAAAAAATAATCACCCTTATTATGAATTTCAACTATCAATTATTATTAATTAAAATTTTTCCACAAATATTTTTTAAATAAATATAAATTTATTAATGTATATTTTTTGATCTCAATTACCATTTATTTGAAGTATATTTTGGTTTTTCATGTATTTTAAAAAGTTAGGCCTTATTACCCGACCATAATTTAATTGGCACGAGTACGATAACTTGGCCGCCAAGAAAAAATAACGGTTTTTGGTAGAAGGGCTCAATATAAGCATTTTTTACTATGGGAGGGGGGGTCTATCTTCCCCCGTTTAGGAGGTAGGGGCAATTTAAAATAAAATGCTTTGAATGGAAAACGAATTTTTAAAAAATAACTGTAATACTTAAAATTTAGTATGATACATTTTTTAAAAGCCAACAGTGTATTCAATCAGCTTGTTTTTAAATCAAGTGAAAAATATGTATAGTTTTCGAAAGAACTAATTTTAAAACCAAAATTTGTGCAAAAAAAAGCTAAAAAATAGTTTTAAAGTGTTATTTATAAAATTTCTAATAAAATATAAACATTTTTTGATTTACAATCCGTTGCTCTAATTTATTCTTAATCAAAAACTGAAAACTATATGAATTTATGTCTAATAGTTTTCGAGAAAATTGAAAATTAATAAAATTACACTATAGAAGATTTTTGATTTTTTTTTCTTATATACATATGTACGTACCTATATAAATACTTGCAATTTGAAAATAAATTAATGTCAACTGATAGGATTGTAGTATACAAATAGTGAGGTATGTAAGGGGGGCATGCTGCCCCCTGCTAGCACGCTATAGGAATTGGGGTAGGTGCAAAGTTTGGTGTATGAAAAATTTCTTTTGCATTCACAAAATCTGTATATAATAAAAATCAATGTTAACTAAACACACATGTACATCATTACAATTTTCAAAACTAAAATGTAAAATTCTAAAGTACTAAAATGTAAAATTCACATCACTGGCACTGCTGCTCGAATGCAGCAAATATATATAATTGCTTAATATCTATGCATGTGTGTTAGATACCTATTTATATAACTTACACAAAAAATAAAGCTAACATTCCATTTTGTACCTTTGTTTTTTGTTCGTTAATGAAAATCTAGTACAAGTTCTTGTTTACCAAGGTCATTCGTTATTCAACCTTGTAAGAGCAAAGTGTTATTTTTTCTTTAAATAAAAATGGCGAATAAACATCCACAACTCCATCCTAAATTAAATATTTTTTCAATATTTTCTTCTTCTTTCGGAGATTTAGTGTAGACCAACGAAAAAAACATTACTTTTTTTGAGGAAATTGGATTACCAAATAAAAATTCAATTCCCCCATTGTGTTGAAATATTCCTATGAAAGTTGAAAAAAATACTAGTTGTAAATTTAATTGCACACCGCCACGTGCAAAAAAAGCATCTAAAAAAAAGGTGACAAAAATTGAACATTTATGCTTAAAAACCATCGCACCGTCACCAGCAAAAATTCACAAATAATAGTTTTGGTAATTTTCGATTTTCTCAAAAACTAGAAGACATAGAATCATAAATTTGTGTTTGATTGAGAATTGATAGCTACATAGAATGTATATAAGTTATTTACAATTACATTTAACAATTTTGAAAAAAAATCGGTCCAAACTTTTTTTTATGATTTTTTTTTTCAAAATTTGGACTTTAAATGCAAATTTCTCAAAAACCATTGACGTGAGTAATTTAATTTAAATGCAGGATTATAGAACGGATTTCTGGCTTTCAAATGCTAAGCACTTTACCGTAAGTGCTGACGTTGTTTTTTAATTTTATTTTTTTAATTTAAACCATTTTATTCTAAAAGTGCCCCTACCTCCTAAACGGGGGGAGATAGACCCCCCCCCTTTCATAGTAAAAAGTGCTTGTATTTGACCCCTCTACAAAATTCTGTTATCAAATCTTGGCGGCCAAGTTATCGTACTCTCCCCAACCTTTAAAAAATATACCTACTGAGACCATACGTCGTTTTCTTCGCGAACATGAATTTAATGGGCGAGTTGCTATCGCAAGAAGCACCTTTTCAGTAAAAAGAATTTAAAAAAGTCGACTTTGCTTTTGCTAAGGACCAAATTCTTAAGGACTCTGAATTTTGGGATACCGTCATTTTCGCAGACGAATCAGAACTTTATGGCTATGACGGGATGTTTACGATTGGTAGAAGCCAAATGCAGGGCTTAAGAAGGAGAACCTAAAATCAACTTGTATGTCTTCAGCCGGAGTAGGAAATTCAGTGTTTTTTGAGGGTATCATGGACAAAAATATTTACATCCATATTCTTAAAAATAATTTAATTTAAAGTGCCAAAAAGTTGGGTATTCGAAGAAATTTTAGATTCTTCCAAGATTAGGATCCAAAGCACATGTCAGGAATCGTTTTTTTGGCTCATTTGGAACTGCCCACACTTGATGATACCTCCGTTGCAATCACCAGACATGAATGTGATTGATAACTTGTGGTCTATGTTGGGCAATATTCGAAAACAGAAAATATCAAACAAAAATGACCTTAAGAAGACACTTTTAGAAGAGTGGCAAAAATGTACACCGAAAATGACAAAAAACTCGTTGATTGGATGCCAAAAAGTCTTCAAGCACTTGAAAAGGCTAGGGGTTTCATACCAAATATTAAAATTACCATCCTTATCTATTAAGCGTTATATTTTTCACTTGTATCAAATAAGCTGTGACTATAAATTTAACAGTGCTTTTTGTTTTTCATTCTAACTTTCATGAATACATGTTTTAAAATAAATTGTTGTTCATTGTTGTAGTGCATTTGTTTTTCCCTCAACAGACATTGCAATTTTATCAATAACCCTTCAAAGTTGGAAGATATTGCAACTTTAATTTTAAACTAGGGGCTGTATCAAATAAGCTGTGAGCCACTGTATGTATATTTTATTTGATTAAATTAAATACCAATTGTCTTATTTTTTAACTTTAATTTATTTTACTTAGTGAGTTTTTCCTTTTGACCGATGGTATATTAGTTATTTTTCTTGATAGTTTACTTGTGCGTAATTAAATTGTTTGTAAATTCTGTGTGCGAACTCCAAAAATTTCAAATCCCTAATTATGTCGGAAAAGCGCAAAAGCTGGGTATGGCGATTTGCCTGTTTAAATGATGACAGAAGTATTGTAATTTGTAAAATTTGCAATGCCAAAGTTGCCTACAATCAATCGCCATCATCTATCAATAAGTACCTGCTATATTACCACAAATCTGACCCAAACACTGAATTGACATTTGAAGTTGAAAACAACGAGCTGGAAACGGGAAGTTACGACATTTTCTATTATCTTTCCTGCCGATGATAATAGAATAAAGATAATAGAATAAAGATCTTTTGATTAAAGTGTTATTTTTATTTTTTTATCTTATACATACAAAAATAATTATGTTGTGCATATTTTGCACAACTGGTAATAAAGTATAACAATACAATACAGGCACTGTTTTAGTTTTAAGATTCTAAGTTTAGTTTTCGTATTTATTCAATTTTTTCACTTAATTTATTAATTAACAACATACAAAGGTTGCGTTTTAAAATTAGTATTATAAAGGGTTTTCCATTTTCTCCATCTCTCGATCTTGTGATATAACACTTTTGAGCCTACGTGGAAAAACCTGTATGTCTCTTTAAATCTTACATTTTTTCATCTTAAATATAAATGAAATTTAATTTTGGTTGGCTTGTAAAGATAAGAAAAGTAGATGGACTTAAGTGGAATATAAACTTCTATTGTCTAGTTAAACTATGATTTGTTTATACTTTCATTTTATACATACAGTACCCGGTTACTACAATATATTATGTATATCGGAGATTATCTATATAGTTCTTCGTAAGAACAAAATCAAGCAGGAAGCATCATTATGTACCTACATATGTATGTACTATATACACAAATGTGTTTATATTCTCGTTTAAGACAAGTTTTTTTTTACAACTGAGGTTTTACAAAATTAAATTTATTACAAGTATCTATCAGGAAATCAATAATACACTGGCGCAAAATATTAAACAAAATATTAAAAAGATGGTTAAGCTAATATTAAACGATTTTAACATTTTACTATCTCTTAACATATTGCTAAAGTTAAAATCGAAAACCCTACTTTAACTTTTAGCAATTTGTTAAATCCATATGGCGTCTGTCATTAACCTAGATAAAATAACTGTCACTATTTGTACATGTTCGGATGGTCGTTTTTTAATAAAAGGGAGTTAGCAATTTACTAGATAGCAAACCGAAAAAAGGGTTTAAAATTTTGGAGTCGTTAGTAAATTGCTAAATATTTAGCAAATTGTTAGTTAGTAAACTGTTAAGCCCCTAACAATGGGTTGTTTAAAATTTTGCGCCACTGTTTTTATTAAGTTTCGAGTCTATCTTGTCTGAGCCTGCTACATCAAGCAAAATAACAGTGAGTGCTTGCAGCAGCAATTGTACATTAAAAGAACTTTTTCAGTAAATAGTCATTATTTAGTTTTCGGCGCACATTAGTTTGCGTTAATTTTCTAGAACATCAGGTGTACGCAAATTTTGCGGTCAATGTGCGACGTGTTGACACAATATGTGAAAACATTAGCAAACCAACCTTATCATAATATGCAGGTTTACGTTAATTTAAAGATTAATAATTAGTGTTATAAAAAGTAGTTGTTCAATTATTAGCAGGGGATGCAGAGGATTGGCAATTATTGGCACTTCCAATATATACTCTATGAATGAATTTAGTTGCTTAAATAGCGACACATTTAAAAGTTTATTTACATTAGTTTTTTTATATAGTAAGTAACATTTCCAACGTAATTTGATTAATTTTTTTTAATGATTATTAAGATAAAGAAGTTATAGTCCTAGATTTTCTTATTTATGGCATTATTCGCTTACATTCAAACAAACTCTAGTAAACAAACCTCTAGTACAAAATATAATAAATCACAAACTTAGAGACAAAACGTATATTTAGAAACCAAAAAAAAAATAAAGAAAACACTGAACTAATGATTATTTATTTAAATAAGTTCCAAATAAAAAAATAAAACAAATCAAAATCTAGTTTGTTAGTCTCTGCGTCGTGGTCATCGAGTCCTTCGCACAAAGCTTTTCCATTTGTTCGTTATAGAATGAATTGAAATTAATACGGTGAACAAGGTTGATAAAACGATCCGATGGATTATCTGACGCCACATCATTAATTTGCTTCAACAGACCAATTAAAAGACCTGTAAATTCCAAATCGAAACGCTTAACTCGTTCCGAAAATGTATCAGTCGGGGCAAGAGAGGATTCCGTCTAAAAAATTAAATGCCATTGTTAAAATATGTTGTTTAAGCTGACTCCACACAACAATGTTCATGAATCAAGATGTTTAAGAATTTAAAAAATTCTACATAATTTAACCACCTCACCCAATATACCAATAAACATGAATATTATATGCTATGTAGTCAGCTGTATAAAGCAAATTGTAACATACATATGTGAAATACACAAATCAAAAACATGCTTAACTAAAGTCACTCAATAAAAACAAAATTAAGAAGACAACTACATAAGTAAGAAATACCTGCTTCTGACTCGAAAAATCTGCATCCGAATCAGAATTCTCCTCATCATTGCTATCACAAACCATCGATTTTAACTCAGCATCAAGAAAATGTCGTTGAGATTTCTACAGTTTTTTGTTTTTAGCATTTTTTGTTAATATTCAAAAGTTAGTAAATAGATAATTCAAGCTACAATGAATATTTTGTGTTCGTTTAATCATGCAAAAATGCTCGTTATAAAGTGATAAAATTTACTTTAATTTAAATGCGTGTATTCATCTTGAAAAAAAAACTTATAAATATGTGTTTCTGAAATGTTATTATAATTTTAAAGCTCTTTCTTTAATCATCTGAAAGTATATAAGCTGTTTATGGTCTATTTTCCTATACTGCAACTTATTTGCTCTTTTCTTTTATTTAACTTCTCAAAAATAAATTTATTCAGTTCTACTTTATTTACTATAAAGTTATATCAATGGAAATTTAACATGAAATTGTATCTGTAAAGTTTAAAAAATCGGTCGTTTATATAAAAGCCACTTCTTCATTATTATTTTAGTAACAAATTTGGGTGATTAAGATATCTGATTATGACTCTCTATGCAGCGAGGTTTACGAGTATATTTTACAAACTTAAAGTATGCTAAGAAATGAAGCCTTAAAGATTGATTAATAGTTGCCATTTTTTGCAATAAAATTAATTAAATAAATATATTAAGTTCTTCATATTTGCTCAAAATAAGTCATATAAAATTTAGCTTCTTTAGTGTACTAGTAAACACTCCTTTTAATTTTTGAAGTTGATTTGGAAACCAGTGTCCAATAAATTGGACTTACAAAAGCGATCGATGGATAAAAGTTGAAATCTCCGAGAGCAAGTGCTAACAACTGTTTTTGTATATCGCGGTGTGATAAGTGTATAATCATAAGGTAAACTCTTAACGTTTATAATATATAAACTGTAGACAACAAACTAAACTTTCTAGTAACTGCATGCCATGTAGATTAGTTTTAGATATTGTCCATCCAAATGACACTTTCTTTACTGTTTCGTTAGAACTTACAATATCAACATCTTTACGTTTATTAAATACCGTGGTTAACGTTAAAAGTATTTGTTTTCCTGAACATAAAATTCATTGCAGCAATGGGAACATTTTTCAAAACTATCGTATCTTTATGGCAATACAATCAGTTATTTTGAATGTACAATTTATCAAAACTAGGGAACAATGAAAGTTTGAATACTGAAAGTGGAAAAGGTAAAGGTATTGATTTAGTGTGCCTCTCAAACTTTAGCATAAGATCGATGATTTGCTCCATTTTCATACAATATAAAGATATTTTAATATCAAAATGATCAGTGTTGAAAAAATATTTGAATCTTGAATGAAGAAATCGTTATTTTTTCGAAAATTAGTCGTTTCTGAAGTATTTTTCAATTAAAAGATAACCTGGCCTTTATCGGGCTTTTATTAAGATTGGAATACAGAAAAGAGCAGGTAAAAAATCATCCAACCCAAAAGTTGGTTTTGTGGATTGCACAAATTTAATGAATGAAATAGTATTTGAGTTACAAGGTGCCAAAGCGACTTATTTAAACTAGTCAGGATCAGGATCCTAGAAAACACTAAACACGAATATAAAAAACTGCTCTAATTCTAGAGAAATTAGCTAGGTATAAGCAACTCGATTTAATTTACGTGTGTCTGGAGTTTTTCAGTCACCATACATAGGTCATGGACTCAGGGAGTAGAGGGATTGAGAAAAAGATTCATTCAAATATAATTTTGAAGCCATAATACATTAGTTACTTGAAGTTTAAAGATATTAATTATACTTACAAATAGTAAGAGAGGGTATTCGATACAAATATTGCCATAAATGGTACAAAGTTGTTAACCAAATTAATGCGCTTATATACATGATGATGTTTTTATGATTTTATTTAATTTGGGATGTCTTAGGGCCGTATTATCACTCGCGAGTCGCCTGAAAAATACAAGCGAATGTGACTTTTTCGCATTAGTGTTTGCGATTCGCCAAGTTGACGTTCGCCTTAAACTTTAAAAATTTGGCTAATTGAAATGTCGTTCCATTACCATTTAGCGAATGCTCGCCTTTATCTGTCAGAATCGGTCGAACTATAATTCTTAGTGACTTTGAAATACCACCAAACTATTCGGCAAAACATTCGACTTTAGGCGAATGTTCGACTCCCGACTCGCGAGCCTTTGAATACATATTTAGTAAAAAGACTTTTAATTTCAAAAACAATTTGATCGAAAATATTTAAGGAGGAAACATTGTTTCTATTTATATTTTGTTTTTAAATTGTAGTGTTCGCCAGTGCTAAAACCAAAATGAGTAGTCCGTGTCAAAAGTATGTTCTGCACATCTCTACAATTGTGTTTTTTCAGCCATATCAAATTTATCGAAATCGGTGAAATCTTTTTGAGAAAATGGTAGCACAAAATTTTCCTTAGCCTATTTATATATAGATTTATAACTGTAACAAATTATCATAAAACTTTTAAATTATAATACACAAAAATTATCTTAAAGGTTAGAGCAATTAGCGATTTAATTAATTAATAAAGCAAAAATATTGTGTTAATTGGACAAAGTATGAATAAAATATGACATTTTTTTATCTCGTCACTAGAGAAAGCTGTTTTTATCTCTCTCAACTAGTCAAATAACTATTGTTTTATAAGAATAAATAAACAAAGTGTTTGATAAAAATACATATGCACATTTTAAATGTTAATTTATCACTTAGAACAATAAAACCACAAATTAGTTTTGTTTAATTACCTAAACCGTTAAACGAGAGAAATTATATGCGTGTAAATGTACATATATTAGTTTTGTAGCATATTAATTTACCTGAATGAATTCACAAAATTTCAAACAAATATTGCACAGTTTGAATATAGAGCGATTTAATAGTGTGGGATCGGTTAGCATACAATTTTTTAAACATGAATCTAGAAAGTTTTGGTGAACTGCTAACACCTCATCGACATTTTCAACCTATAATAAAAAAGAATAAGATGAGAAAAATTAAAAAAAAAAAGTATTACAATTTCGTGCACAGCAAAGCGTTATCTTTAAAGTGTGACAGTGTGTGAAAACTTTTCATTATCATTAAAAATAATGAATCAAAAGCCTGTAAATAAAGAATTTTTTTTTTTTTTTTGAGAGGGTCTATGCGGCTGCCAACATTTTGAATTTTTTAAACGATCGTAGGTGGCCTTAGAGTTTTGAAACTAAGTTTTACCCTTCGTAAGGGTATTATGTTGATGAGCTGCTTTCTATTGTTCGATGATATAATAGGTTATTTTTTTAAAGACGCCTAAAATTCTTTCGTCAGAGAATCTTTAACCAATTCGTTGAAATATACTGATCCCATATGCCATCAGGATCATAAATGAGATTTTTGCGTTTTTGCTATTGCACATGGTGTCCAACAATCTCTTGGCTTCTTTCTATTCAACAAATCAAGATCAAATTATTCCTATAGGTCTGTGAATCTTGTTTCTCTTCTGAAGTCTTTGTATTCATCTTCGTTTTATAAAATCGTTAACATGTTTTATATAAAAATGAACCTGCCGCTAAAGATAAACAGTTAGTTAATGGCACCATTCACGACTAAGGCCAAAGTTTTTACTGGGTGACTGAGTTGAGTCGTCTTCTCAACCATACCCACTCCATCAATTGATATCTTTGTCGATTTGTTTATATTTTAACGTAGGAAGCTATTACTACTAACACTTAAAATTAGTTGTAATTAGTTCGCATCTTCATCAGTAGACTAATAGGTAAATCCTGGAATGTTAATGAGGCTCATGTTCTCTCAAATTTTGTTCCTTTCTTCTGCAAAAGCTATTCCCTGTTTATTCAAATTCGTTCACAAAAGTAATATTTATAAAAATTGTTTAGGTGATAATATGCCAAGTGTTTAAACTTGTTCAGAGACAATTGTACAGTTCTTATGTAATGCAAAGCACTATAAAATCATGTACTAAATGTTAACATTACTCCAACGTACTTGCCTATTAAATCCTTTAAATTCTTCCCTTTTCTTTCATTAAAAAAACACTTGACTTAGAAATGGTTTTTGATTCTACATCTTAAATAAGGTAAATTTGATACTAAAACAGGAGTTTTAATCATACAATAAGTAAATTACCTTTCCCATGTTTTGAATGAACAAATGCCAATTAGGTTCGATAACTTCAATCATCATGTAATATTCTAAGTTTTGAACAGCGTTCATCATACGCTGTCGTAAAGTAAATGCTGATCGGTACAGTTCGGCTGCTTGTGGTGAGAATTTTTTTGCAGTACTGTTCTCTTTCCAGACCCTTTTTCAAAAACAGATTTTAAATTAAATATTTACTTTTATTAAGGGAAAATAATAGATTTTTTTTTTTAAATTGACAAAAAAGTAATCTGATTGGTTTTCTATTTTTCTCTGACAGAGTGACAGACACATTAAAAGAGTCTTAACTCGATTACCGCAAAAATTATATAAGGATTTTATATCGAACCTAATAAAGGTTGTACGTACAGTCAAAAAAAAATATTATAAATGAAATATATTCTTATTTATTTCTTATTTTGTATACTCACTTGCACAATTGCCTCTCAACGTGTTTACAATAGAAAAGTTGTCGAAAAAGCATTTGATACTTAGAAATGGCAATGTGATTAAGGACTAATGAAACGGGCCATTTAACTTCATATCTAAAAGCAAAACATTCCAATCCTACCAAGTCCAACCTGTCGTGAGACTGCCAATATTCTGAAAAAAAAAAACACTTTAGGTACACTAAACTTTATTTATAAACTCAAATAATCACCTTCTTCATTATTAATTATCTTAGACATTTGGGTAACCAAATCATACGTTAGTAGCTCACAGTGAACATCGTCCTTGTATGGATCATGTTTAGCTGAAGAAAGGCGCAAAGTTAGACCTAGGAGATTTTCCAATTTCATTGGCAAGACCTGATCAACGTTTTTAGCTAACTCTTCTTCACAAGCGTCCATAAACTGAGTTATAAAGTCACCTTGATGTAGGAGTAAGTACCTTTTCACAGACATAAGGTGACCCATAAGATCATTTTCTTTCAATAGGACTTCAAGAAGATTTTTTGAGGCAAATCGATAAGCATTTTGAATGACCGTGATATGATTTTGATTGGCAGGTGAAAACTGAAGATTCATAGTTTGAGGTGGGGTTACTTTTTTGCCACACTGCCGAATGACATTTAAATATTTGCCAGTACGCAGAATAATGTCTGACACTTTCTCCAAAAAACGAGGAATGCGTTCGCGTCGAATTGTATATCTTAAGAATACAAAAACAAAAATGGAAAATTTAATTAAAGGAAAACATTATTATTAAACAAGTTGTAATTTGTTATAAGGTGTAAAAAGATGGGGTACCATCTCGATAACTACCGCGTGCTGTTTTTATGTGTTCATTCTCTCCTCTGTCTTGTATTAATGTCTTGTGTTGTATCACCTTATATAGTCTTAGTCTTTTAAGGTGCATGTGTCTCTACTAAGTACATTTATGTGCTGTGTAGTATGTAATGTTCTGTGGCAAAGGGTATTGTTAACTAGAGAATAATAACAAATCTTTCACTTTTGAAAAGCTTTTTTTTTAAGTGAAATATGTATTTACATTAATTCACTAATGTCAATAATGTAAAAATAAAAAGCACGGTTAATTAATCAATCATTTCCTATATTCCGAAAGAAGTAAACACAAAAGCATAAAGAAATTCTTTATTGAACAAATCTCTTTCATTCCATGTATTAATTTTTAATCTTTTACAATTGCTACCAAAGCTAACCGCAAATTTTCTGAAGATTTATAAAATGAAAACTTGTCCAATACATACTAATAATATTACATACTTTTAATATTTAAGCAATTTAAAAAAGGTTTACCAATCAAAATGCTGCATTTTACAAATGAACAGACAAAACATGCTGTTTCTTAAAGAATACAAAATACATACATACATATAAGAGCTATAATACAAACGAATGATGTAACCATATCGGAAAAAGGTTATAATGATAAATATTTCTTCTCGATGAATCCACTAACAAACGATTTAAAGTTAAATTAAATTCAAACTCATAAAAAAAAATCTACCTGTCCGGTAACAAAGTTTAGAGATAATTTTTGTTTTTAAATATATGTAAGTTCTTTCAAGTGTTAATATTAAAATTCTTGTCCAGTTTTAAAATATTGTACATGATCATTATTTTATGTTACTTTGGTGAAACTTCAAAAAAATAAATAGTTTCAAGCCTTATTCAAAAGCAAGAGAAGAGAAACCACAGAAATGATCCTGTGAAGTATAATCTTAGTGGTCTAAGGTCTCATACTTAGAAGGTTAGCTACATCCCTTAATTTGTATTACAAGTATACAGATACACTTAAATGGAAGCCAAAGCTTATGAAATCATATGATTTTTTATATAAGAAAATGTAAAAAAAAAAACAAATACTGACCTCTTCTCCCAGTAATCAGCAGAATAATGTTCTGGGAGTTCTTCTCTCCTTATGACTTCATTGTCTTCAACTAGAAATTCTTGTTGAGGATCGTTTATAACACCTTTTTGCACCCAGAGTTGCAAAATATCCATATACGGAACTGCAGCCAGCTGCGTTAATTGTATCATAAACTTCTGTGATTCTTCATCGCCTGTTAGTGAACTTATTTTATCGTATAACAAAGTCAAGGCCTGACCTCCACGAAGATCATGCTATAAATACATATTACTAGAACCCGTGTAAAATAGACACCATTTATGATTGTTTACGAAAAAAATATCTGAAATAGCACCGGCTAAAACTTCCATAGTGTTAAGTGTAGGGCGGACATAAAACAACATCTTATGTAATGTTAGGTTCTCAGCTATAAGCTCTGATTCAAGTTGTGCAAGAAGCAGCTAGATTATAAACAAAATTAAAAATATGCTTTTATGTTAAAAATAAAAATTACGTAATAATCGTGTACTAAATCCCTCAAGGCAGCACTCAGAGCCTGCAAAACTTGTCCACAATTTGCATAACTGGCCTTTTGAATAAACTTCTGCACACATGTGTAATGTGATGCCAATGGGAGAATTTCTTGAGCAATGTCTCTCAATGAACTATGAATTTGTTCCGAAATATTAAACTTAAGACTATATTCATTGTTTTTGTTTTCTTCTGGAGTAATGTATGATCCACGCATTCCCGTCAAGCAGTATACTAAATCGTAGAGTAGAAGATTTTCTTGACTCGAAATTGGAATTGCTGCTATATTGCTCTTCTGAAAACACATCATATCAATTTTATGAAAGTCCCACAGAGCATTTGTGCGATTTTTGTCCGAGGCCGGAAAAAGGTTTGTGTTGTTAAGCAAGCCAGGTACATTTCCAATGGAAGTATTTTGTGCTGATTTACTGATTCCACTGCATGCAGCTTGAACTATTCTCTCTTTAATCTACTTGAAAACAAAATTAAAAAAAAAAAAAAACAATTTAATAATAATAATAAAAAATCATATAGTTGTTCATTATTATTATTTTTTTTTAATATTGGCAAAGAATTCTTCAGCAATGATTTCAATCAATTATTTAAATTCACTTGAATCTTAGCAAAAACAAAATAAGCCGAAAGGGCTCTCAATTTGTTTAAGGTATGTATGTACATATGTACATAAATGGTGTGAAAATCATTGTAATTTTAATGTTAAAATTTGTCGTAAGACAGGTTTTGAGACAATACTATGCTGATACGGAATTTGCATATTAACACCGGTGAGATTTAACTTACAGTTGTTGCGAGCATGAGATATAAAAATATAAGCACAGCCAGACATAATCTAGTCGGGATGATCGTTTTAAAACCTGTTTATAAGTTATCGCCAATACTTAATGGTAATGTGATCTAATCACGCCCAAATCAAATTCGTGCATTGTTTGCCATAATAAACTTTTGGTTCATTTGGGTGGCCCATGAATTTGCTATAAGCTCATAAAAATCCCAGAAAAATTCTGGCCCTTCGTCTACCGATTTAGACGATAGGACAAATTTTTTCTAGGATCAACGTAAACGAGGAATTAACGGACAACATAGGCAGGGTGATTTGCATACGATGCATCAAAGAGCTGCAAATCACCCTGCCTATGTTGTCCGTTAATTCCTTTGCAGCTCTTTGATGCATCGTATGCAAATCACCCTGTATACACAATAAGCAGAGATCTGAAAATTTCCATCCATTTTGGGTGCTCTCTCACATTAAATTTGAACTATTTAGGTTTTATTTCTACTATGAAGTTTATGTTAAGGCGTTAAATTTGTGCGAGACGAAGTTCGCCAGGTCAGCTAGTTATGAATAAAAATGAATAACAAAATTGTCACCAGTCAGATACTTGTTTTCTGTATTCGGCTCTGTTCTGAGCTGAAAACAAATTGAAGTTCATGTTTTAACTAAAGTGAAAAAAAAATGAAAAAAAAATGTGTTGGGTATTATTTTGGCTTTATATATTAAAACAAAAAAAAAAAACGTCATCGAGTTGCCACGCTTCGTATTTTTATGACAAAAAATACACACAATTTTGTGTGTATTCATTAATCGGGTGATCTAAGATTTAAGCCAAAAGTAAAATTAGTCGTCTCTCGTCAAGAAAGAATCGTGCCCACTCGGCCATTGCACTATTTTAAAGTGCAGTGATTTATTAACACTAATAACCTGAGTGCTCGAGCTGGAAATCCGATGTACACAGGTTTTGTGGGAGGAAAATATTTAATCCTGGTGATCATAAGGATAATGACATAAACTTATGGAATTATTGTATTGTCACCGGTTCTTATTATGTGTATAGTTTAAATTAAATCGGACTCGGTTACATACATATGTACATACAAGTGACAATAATATAAGCGTGTTCAAAACTGTTAGCCCCTTTAAGTGCAAACAAGTATTGATGATATTTCTCATTTAATTACTTGAAATGTATGTTTCATAAATGTAAAATTATAAGGTAGACCGCTGTGAAGCTGTCTTAATTAGAGACCTCAATTAAGATATTAAATATTAATAATAGGAATTAGTTTCTACTCAGCTTGAAAACTGCACTAAGTAGAAAATTCTTATTGTAGGCCCATGCAACCTAAGAAAATGTTGCCTTGGTGCTAACATCTAACAACCATAATGATTTAATTCCACTCATGTAGATTTTTATGACGTGATTTCAATGTAAATTATTGTAATTGATTCATTTAAAATTGAAATCCAAAATTCAAGGCGAATAATAAACTTTAATTTCTCGAATATTTTTTAAATAATGTAACATCATAACACCAGATTGATCATAAACTAAGGTTTCAGTTTAGATTTATTTCTAAATAAGGTTACCGAAATAAAATTCAACTTACATCGGATACATTTTCCGGGGTAACAGCGTCAAATATTTTGGTAGAACTCAGTAAAGGAGTCGATGTAGGCAAGTCTTTTTTCCTGACAACCTGCATTATGTTGACCTTTGAATAATGGTTGATGAACTGTAACAAGCAATATAAGGGATCCTTCCTGCAAGATATTAATAATTATTTAATAAGTTATGACAACACTATTTTTTGTTGGTAAGACTTTTCTAAATTCTTTTCCGCTTCTAATAAATGCTCCTTTGCATTTGGTTGATGCTTTGATATCACTTCAAGTATTTTCAGGAGTTGTTTGTTTGAGGTTTTTTCTTTTGATGTTCGGAATTCGCGAAGAACATCTTCTGCAGAAAACTTTGCACTGTAACAAAATTATTGAAACAAAATTAATGAGTTTGTGAAAGATTTGCGAAATGCGAAACTACCCCGATTTTTCAATTAAAGTTCTCAGTGCTACTCTAACTGGATCTTTTTTGTTTTGGTCTGTCATATTTTCAAAATCTAACAGTTAATTTCCAAATCATCAATTTCACTACTTTTTGTAAAGAAATTTTAAATTTTAACAAACATTTCTTATTATTTTACAACATTGTTTCCCTGTTTTTGATATTCCAGCTTCTACTAGAGTGTATATATAAAAGGACTCTAAACCTTCCATTTCCAATAAGAATTGTTCCATTAAAAAAACAGGCATGTTATTTCTTGTGACGAGTCGATGAGTGGTTGATATTGGACGCATTTACTAATGTAGTCACTATGTAGTCAACTCTCAGCTGTTAGATAAAAATACAATTTTAATTTTCCAAACCACTATAATATGATCTAATACTAATTATTCTGCATATATATGAATGTTTACTATTTAAATAAATGGTCTGTATATTAAATTCTATAATAATTTGAAGAAAATAGTGAACCACGATTGTTCAACTGGTCTCTAAAAACTTAGTTCCATAGCTTTCGCTCCATATAAGCCAATGAAATTGAACAGGGAGTTGCTAAGGTGGTCAACTTTAAGGTGTTGGCGGTAAATCTAACAACAAAATCAATATATTTTTTGCAAATATAAGTAACAAAAATTCGAAAACAACTAGGTGTGCATTTCCATGCAAATTTCAACTCATCTAGCATTTTCCAACTCGACCCAACAATTTACATATTTGCAAATTCTTCGAACACACCCCATGTAGAGCAGCTGTTTTTTTTTTTTGTTTTCAGACATTTCATTAATAAGTGAATTTGTATTTTATATTTACACCTTTTGTTTGAATATGCATTCAATTTTTTCTATTTTCAATTGCACATTTTCCTTTTATAATTTGTCCGTGACAGAAGATTTAGAAATTTTGACGTTCATAATTTGACAAATAATGTAGGGACACCAACTTTAAGAAGACAAATTAAAAGTGAATATAGAGTTGTATTGGTACTCGAATACTAATAAAACACGGCTATAGCTACAGCCAAATGAATAACACAACACAAAACTCCGTCGTTAGGTAGCCACAAACAGAATCTGAAGGCACTCGTTGTATACAAGTAAAAATACATGTATTGTAACAGGAAGGGTTAGATTGGGTTTTCCAAAGTTGCTGGTCGAACCAGCGATTTTCGTGGCTGCCGTAGTAACTATGGCATGCTTGTGGGGCTCGGCTGAGCTTGTCGGGTGGTTCTTGCTTCTACAGCGAACCGGAACTTCCTTACAAAAATTAATTTCATGCCATATATGTATATTTTTCACCTTAATACCTTTTTTTATTATCGTGAGTTCTGCATCTGGGATTCCTACTGGTGTCATGTAGGGTGCACCTGTCCCCCCCCCATCCTACAAATCCGTTGGTCGTCGTCTGTATGGGATTTTCCCATGGGCTTCTTTGCCTTTAAGTAATCCCCATTCCCTACATTTGGAGAGCTCTCTAAGGGTCAGATCCTGTGGTCCGCGAGACGACTTTGTTTCGTCTTTATCCCCGACTTACCAAAGGGCACTTGAGGGGACTGTTTTATTTTCGACCTCAACGAGTTCACAGATTGTTTTTTTCAAAGGCCAAATCAATAAAAAATGAACAAAGGATACCAACAGTAAGATAGCTTTAATACAATACATGTGCTCGTAAGCGCAAAAATATATTTATTTCAGCACGAAGTCCTGGTGACTTCCCAATATAATCTACTTAAGGCAGCTTATTCCTATCTTTGTAATTTTGTAAGGATGGTGGGTTTTTTTTTTTTCTTGTTTCTTTCTTTACTTGGTAGCCCAGGTTGGTCACGGGCTTTTTTTCTTGTTTTTATGTGGCTTTATGCTTCCGCCAACAATCCTTCCAGCCGCTGATTATGTCCGGGGTGAAGCGTTCACCTCGTGGCTAAGGGTCGGCGGCAATAGGGACTTTTCCAGTTTTCACCTACGGTCACCACTTTAAGCACTCTACGACACAAAAAAAAACAATTAGCTACCATTTATCGCTTTCACTTTTTTCGTGACACTCACTCGGACGGATTTTTTTTCTTTTATTTGGAACATGCACGATTATCGCGTCCTAGGACTTTGGCCACTAAAGGTTTTTTTTCCTTTCTTTTCCACCCCTTGGGTGGAAACTTTATATAATTTAAAATTTTAACGCTTTTTTCTTTTATTTCTTTTACCGGAGACAATTAAGAAATACGATTTAATTTTCGAATACTTTTCGAAATCTCTATCTATAATCCGGGGTTTATAACTTTTAATTGTCGTTCTAAACTCGGTTTAGTTTATTTTCTTTTATGTTATTGATTGTGTATTTTAAAGTTTTATGTGCCTTTATTAGTGGTTGTAAAAATTCGTTGCCACCCTATTCTTCAACCTTTTTCCTATTAAATTAAATTAAAGACAACTCGTGCTTTATATTAGGGTTTTTTCTTTTTAAGCTAAGAGCAGAGAACTGAGTTGTCAAAAAAAGATCTATGTTTCTTTTTTAGCTCAGACACATCAGAGCGCTCAGTTTGTGTTTCTTTTTTTCAATCGGAGCTAGCTCGGAGCGCGCTCTACGAGCTCTAAATAAAATGGAGTAAAAAGATGAGCACGACTATGTCACTTTTTTGTTCATGTGGTATGACAGAGACAGACTGCTTTTGGCAGTTCAGTGCTTAAGTGTGTTTCTTAAATATATCGTAGAACTCTGATCAAACTCTCCTCAGAGCATACTTGACGTGCTCAGGCTCTGCTCAGTGCTCTACTCAGAGCTAAAAAAGAAAAACGCCTATTACGCCGCATAAAAGTTCAGATACAACTGCTAGAAAGAATAATTTCAGATTTAGAAAAAACTCGGAATGACATTTGAGGCAGGGAGATGCCGGTAAGCCATCCAAAGACAAGAGGTAATTTCTTTTCCAATTAACCTTTCACCTATGAGTTCAAGTACTTCAGTTTCAGCTTTTCTTTCCAAGTTCAACCGATGGTCATCGCTCTAGAGGATTCCTACAGACAAGGAAACGTTCGCTTCGTCTTTCTCCGGCGACGGCCGTACCTTAGCCCCTTTCCTGCCTCGTTCCCTGTGGGAAGGACGAACCTAGCGTTTCCTCAACAATGTTTTTTATGTTCCTATCTAATTCTGTTTTTTTTCTTTGCATGATCAGGTAGCCACTATACAGTATGTATATTCAATTCTATTTTTATTTCAATTTTTTCATTATTTTTACGTTTTTTTCCTTTCTTATTATGGTGGAACAACCAACCCTGTCAAACGATCTATTTCTTGTGGCTGAAAAGAAAATACTCCTTTCATTCCCAAACTAGTATTAAATTTGGCTCTTCTCGTTCTCATAAAGTGAGAAATGTCTGTACAACTAGCACCCCCAGGCCCCAGTGCAATTTCCTCGGTAATACAAAATTGTTGTCCATGAGATCACCATAGATTTTATATACAAGGTGTTACCACGAATTTAATGCGAGCGAAGCCGCCCACAAAAGCTAGTAAATAATAATTAAGCAATTTACTATTTAAAAGAAATCAAAGAAATTCATAAAAACTGAATTTAGTTGGAAAAAACTCCAAAGCGCATTAATTTATAGTTAGTCCTGTCACCAAATCGACAAAGTAAAATAAAAGATTGAAAACTCATGCTTAATGTGTGAATTGAACTTCAATCAGAAATTATGTACTAATACACCCGCACATGCTTGATAAGCATTTGAGCTGTGAATACCTCGCTTAAATCTTAAATAATTACCATAAAAAGGGTGTATTCACTAATGTAGTCACTACGTGGTCGAAATTCAACCAGCTTTGTGAATAGCAAATGCAATACAAAGCTAGTGAAGTCAATCGTAAACTGTCATATTTATGACTTTTTTAGATCAGACAGATCAGAGCGCCAAGGTTGTTTTTTAATCGGAGCGCTCTATGAGCTCTAAATAAAATGACCGAGTGAATGGAATAAAAAGATGAGCGCAGCTAACTCACTTTTTTTCATGTGGTATGACAGAGACATATTGCTTTTGACAGATTATATCGGAGAGCTCTGATCAAACTCTTCTCAGAGCATACTGGAACTGGACGTATTCAGGCTCTGCTCAGTGTTCTATTTAGAACTAAAAAAAACGCCTAATGAAAATCATTTTAAAATAAATCAAATCAAATATAATTGTGAAATGAGTGGAACAAATGGAAGTCACATGTATGCAAAATAATTAAATTTAGATCATGTTATAGTGGAGTGTGGAAATTTTAATACTGTAACAAAAGTCAGAATTAAGCTTTTAAACAGAATAAAAAATCAAACAAAAGTGATTCTCTAGAATATATGAAATATTAAATAAAAACACCTATAATAAGGAAAAACAAAAGTTTTCGTTTCACGAGTAAGTTTTGGCTCAACAACAACACAAAGTAATTTGAAGTAATTTTTTTTAGGTAATTAAAAAGTATTTTATATTATTTTTCCTTAAAAAATAAATTTTGTTGATAATAACAATTTACTTTTATCATGTGATTTATCTGATTTGTCTCAGGCCGACCTGTCAAATTATAAATTCTCGCACAGCAACGCATTAGATTTTGTTGGTGATGGCAAGGCGTTCAAAGTCGTTGAGCGCCCGTAGTGCAGAATAATTTTTAATAAAAAAATTAATATAAAACTTAAAACTAAATGCATTTTCATTTCTTCATTTTCAATTTTCAGGTGCGTGTAAAAGGTATATTTTATTTTATTACTTCAAGCTTACTTTATTCGTTATTATAACCCATCTAAGCAAATACATCCAAAAAGCCTTTCATTCCATTATTTATTTGATGGAATAAAATTAAACTAAACTAAAAAAAATTCTTTCAAGGCTGCAAACAAATTATTTGGGTGCCCCAGTAAGTAGCCGTCAACTTTTATTTCGACCCTGTCAAAGCATTTGTGTTTGTGTAACTCACACAATTATGAAAAATGCTTCAATTTTTTCTCGATATGCCTCTTCCTGTTTCAATGGAATTAGCAAAGCAAACATACTTAAACGGCCCATTGGAAATGTCCCAACTACAAACTGGACAATCCCATGCAATCCAATAAAATCTAAATACACATGAAAACAGGTTTATTCTCGTATTCCATCATCCTGATGTATTTTTCTAACAAAAAAAAGCATTTTTCTGCACAAAGTCTTCAAATATTTCGAAATCTTCGTCTTCCGATAACATTTTATTGATTAAAAACAATTTTTAGTTAACGAATTATGAAAATCACACGAATCAAGACTTTGAAGTGAAATTGGAAAGAAATATTTTTTAGGATAGTCTGCTATTACACGATGACTCATGAGTCGTGACTCTTTTCGAACTACGTTGGTGCAAGAGAGATACAAGAATCGAAAAGATGAAACGGAAAATAAACTGCCCTGTGAGTCTCGGGAAAATTTTCCACGACTCATTTTTGACATTTCTTTTTCACTCATTCGTTATTTTTCTATTCCTCTTTATTTAATTTCGTCGTGCTCGAGTTCATGTGTATACCCTTAGAGTTGAAAGAGCGAGACAGAATGTATGATATATCAAACAACGAAATTTAAATTAAAGAGAGTAGTCAAATTAGAGTCATGACTTAAGAGTCAAGGTTAAATAGTGTTCGACTCAAAGGATCAAATTATAAAAGAGAATTCGAAGATGAGTCACGACTCATGAATCAACGTGTAATAGCAGACATAGTGACAGATATTCCTAAAAGATTTTAACTTTGGCAATATGTTAAGAGATAGTAAAATGTTAAAATCGTTTAAAATTAGCAAAACCATCTTTTTAGCTTAGCAAATTGCTAAAAATGGGTTTAACAATTTGCTAAACCGTATAAAATTTTGCGCCAAAAAATTCATTCTTAATGAAGGTGATTTCAGAATATTCTGGCGATATGTGCCATAGTCATTTTAGGATGTCTAGGTCTACATTCAATGTAAGTTTCTTTCTAATTATTAAACAGTTTTATAAAATGATATGATATAATGAAGGTGATTTCAGAATATCCTGGCGATATGTGCCATAGTCATTTTAGGATGTCTAGGTCTACATTCAATGTAAGTTTCTTTCTGATTATTAAACAATTTTATAAAATTGCGCCTTTTCTGCAGCCAACAAATTTTAGCTGCACAATCCGCACGATGAGCGAACGGTAGGTACTGAAGTTCGCTTAGGTTAGTCCGATGGAAAATCTGACTTTATGAACTTACATAACGCAGTCCTTAGCTGGGCTGACGTTTATGAACTTACCCTAACTCACAAAATTATGAAAAATGCTTCAATTTGTTCTCGATTTGCCTCTTCCTGTAGTTCTTATTCAATGGTAGTGACTACATTTAATGCGCCCAATGTAAATAAAGATTAGCTCTGTTCAACCACAAAATGTGTAGTGTAGTGCAGTGCAGATTCATGAAAACTGTCAGAGCAAGTCCAAGCACAAACGTCATGAATAGTAATAATTTACTCAAAAAAAAAAAAAAAAAAAAAAAGTGACCAATCATTTTCACAACATATTTTTTCTGTGTGTAATTTGAGTTTAAAAAAATCTATAAAAAATATAAACTTAATTTCTTATTACTAATCTAAACTATAATAACAATTAAAACACTAGATCACAATTTTTTTTTATTAAAGCCAAAAAAATTTTTGGGAACTATTTGCCTTAACTTTGTGACAGTCAGGTTAGAGGGAGTAGTAGGAATGGTGGGTTGTTATATGAATAGTATTGAGATCGGTAGGAAAAGTATGATAGAGGATTTAGAAAGGATATTAGAGGATTGATTGAGAGATTCAAAAGTAGGAATGAGGGATAATAAAGGAGGACCTGGTATGATTGGGACGGGAAAGAAGTGAAGGGGGATGAAAGAACAAAAGGTATAGCAAAACAGAATATCTCTCCCAAAAATTGAAACAGAAGACACTGAGGAAAGGAAATAAGGGTTGGACAGTCTGGCGGTGAGGAGCTATGGCATGCTGGCGTTGCTCGACTTAGCTCGCCGGGGTAGGGGGGGATCTTGCTCCGCCACCAAAACTCACCTCGTCACAAAAAAAATTACATGCCAAATTGCAGGGAACACAAAAAGGATAAACAATATTGGTAGTAGCTTACCCACATTCACTTCCGGCTTCCCGTAGATGTCAGTTCCGGTTGGCCGTGCCAACACCACTCCTTTGGAATCGGGAGGCCGATACTGTGCCCGATTCCCCTTTCACACTCCGCTACGGCTGGTCACTCCTCATCGCCGACTCGTTGTTGCCCTCCACACCCCCTGAAAATTCAACTCCCTACTCCATTTGGACCTTTGGTCTTACTCAAGGAAAACTCAAACACGTAGCTTGGTCAAGGTGCATTTTATACAAGTTTTTTTTTTATTTATAAACATTAAATTATGGTCCAATTACAACAATAAAAAAAACATTTAAACAAGTTAAAATAAATAACAGAAAATAAATAAATAAATAGAGAACAAATCAAGGAATGAATAAATAAAGTTACAGGATTTTGAAAATATTTGAATACAAATATTTCTTAACAAAAAAAAGGTGGCACAATGGTAAGCCTCACTTTGTGCTTCGGTCTTCCTTTCGATTAGGAGTCGAAATTACGTCCGCTCCGGCGACGAAGGCGTAGCGAGGGGCCTTCTCCACCTCTTCCCTTTCCTTTATGTATATATTTCTTTTTTTTTTGTTTAAATGGTAATTTACGTTATTAATTTTTTTTTTGTTTTGGACCACTAGCAATAAAAAAAAATTATCATGAATGGAATGCCATCGACCGTTTGTGTTTAATTTAAAAAAATCATTTCCCAGAAGTATGCAACGATTTCAGCTACTTTTGCTTGGGCTCCTTTATTCGAGATTTTTTTTGGTGGCTCGCTTTTGGGAGTTATTGTTTTTACCTAATGTCTTTGTATATAAAAACTATAGTAGTCTCATGAGCAAGAATTTTTAGGGCAGCAGTATCCCGTCATATTGGCGCTGGTCTCGCTAGGGATGGATTCATTCTCCTTAAGTTAATGACCGAGAGGGAAATATTATTTCTATTCCATAAGCCACGAGTGGAGTAAGGGAAGAAGATAGTTAATTGTCAAAAATGTAAATAAAATTTCTCTTATTCTCTTTGGTTCCGTATGTCTTGTATTTTTCTCCTTCCTTGTAAAGGCAAACTTATATGACATTTCGGTAATTTGGTTTGTTTACATTTTTCTCAAGGTATGTGCAACGGTATTTTTTGTATACAAGGAAGGATAAAAATACATGTATTTAGATGTAATGTATTGTAAAGAATTTTGGCTATTCTGAATGGCTCGATGAATTTTTTTGTACATATGGCTATATGGGAATATGGTACATATGGATATGAATGTGTTATTGTTTTGATTTTCAATTCGGGGTCTATGTATATTTTTCGTTCTAACTGAAAACTTTTCGCGCTTTTTGTAACCGAAAGTTTTAGATCCTAAAGATTGTGTTCATTCATTGAAATTTGCTTGATTTTATGTGAAAATTCGTTTGTGACAAGTTTAAGTGATTTGAGCTAATGAAATAACTTAAGAAGTTAAATTGGTTTGATGTTATTGTTCCTATTTACATATAAACCTAACAGATATAATTCATTACCTGTTTTTTACTTGATTTAATTTTTCATTTCTTATTATTATTACCTATCTTTTTTATACTGTATGTGCTAAAATATAATTTTTTACATACAAATATATCGACCCGAAACGAAAATTCGCCCAACCCCCATTTGAACGCGTAATAATTTATTTGTTTATTTAAGTACCAGTGTCTTACACTATTAAGTTTTTTTGTGAACAATAATAAAGTGTGTTAAAGGTTGTGTGTTGTTGCTGTCAAAAATATTTAAGTGCTGTGTATAGTGTGTATAGTGAAGTGCTTTATTTTTCTGTGCCAAAAGTAAAAGTAATCTCTAAAATACAAAGATGGTGAAGTGTTGTTACGATAATTGTGGTGTGGTGCAAAACCGCCCCATCACAATTTCATTTTTTCAAATTCCAAACGATCGCAGAAGAGAGGTATGGATAAAACACGGTAAGGTAACATTTTTCAAGAAAAATGCATTTATGTGTGAATCACATTTTTATTCAAAAGATTTAGTGTTGCGAAATACACAAAAAAGACTTCAAAAAGATGCACTGCCACTTTCTTCTTTTTCATCTTGCATGTGCAACGATGAAATGTGTGATCCTTCGTGTCTTCAAATAATGGAAGCATGGGATGCCCAAAATCAGACGACCTCTACGGTCACATATGCAAGCGTTAGTGCTGAAACTTCAATTAAACCGACAACTTCAGGTTCAGGTTCAAGTGAAATTCCGCGTCCGACTTATAGTAATCGAGCAGCAGCACAAAAATCCTCTTTTGAACCTAGAAGGTCATCCTTAGCATCAATAAATTTGGCTGGCGATGCACACAAATCTTATAACACAGATTTGTCTTTGCCAATTGTGCCCATGACCGTACCCGTTTCACCTTCCCATTTCCCTTCACCCGGTTTCCATTCCTATAAGTGGGTTCCAAAACCCGTTTCAGTTAAAAAATCTTGCCGAAGAAATATTTTTACCCCAAGGAAACAAAAAGTAAATAAAAAATATAACTTGAAACAAAATTTAGAGGAGCAAATGCTTACCTTTTCGGAAGAGTTGCGTACTTTTATTTTAGCACAACTCTTCCATAAGAAGAAAGCACAATGGACACCTAAACAAAAAGAACTTTTTCTTAAGATTTTCTTTAAATCTCCATCGTGCTATTCTTTCATGATTAGCGTAGGGTTTAAGCTGCCATCTGTAAGTACGATTTACAGGTGGCATTCTGAAATACGCTTACCAGCGGGATTTAGCAAAGAGATTCGCGGCATGTTGACGGAAAAGGCCAAGACTATGACAGCCATGGAAAAAAAGAGCATCATCCTTTTTGATGAAATGGCAATCCAGCGGGAACTGGAATATAATATCAAGGATGATATTATATACGGCTTCACCGACTTCGGGGAGCTAGGCAGAAGAAGTACTATAGCTTCTAAGGCTATGGTATTCACCTTACGAGGTCTCAACACTAATTGGAAGCAATCGATCGCCTATTACGTAGGAAGTCCCAGTGGACTATTGCTTGCAGATATTCTGCTGAAAATAATTAAGGCAGTGATGGAATGCGGGCTGTTAGTGGTTGCAATTAGCTGCGACCAAGGAAGCAACAACGTGTTAGCTTACAAAACGCTAGCAACAGCGCCTATTGAAGAAAACCCATACCTGGAGATAGAAAACCAGAGAATATTCTTGCTTCACGACTATCCGCATCTTTTCAAGAGCGTGAGAAACATACTTCTCAAAAATCGCATTCGCATAGGTGATGATGTGATTGACTGGGGAGTTTTACAGAAAGTTTTTCAGGAGGACTCTAAGGGGGAAACCTTTAAAGTTTTCTGGAAACTTACAGAGGCGCACATGAATCCTAATAACTTTAAAAAGATGTCGGTAAAGTTAGCGACACAAGTTTTTAGTGACAATGTTTTCACAGAGAAAGCAGACTATGCTCATAAAGCTGAGAGCCTATGAGACAAGAACCACAGCGTCGGAGTTTGGGAACCTAACAGTTCCTTCGATCCTTTTCGAAGAAACTGTTAAAACTCTCAAAACAAATTATGAGGCAAACATCGTTATGAAACAAACTGAGCAAAATATCGTCGAAAAGTGGTGTACCGAAATAATGAAGGACAACATTATAGGAACCGACTGTCCTAGGGAACACAAGGAAATTATTATTAAATTTTTACTACGAGGACTGATAATATTAACGAATAGGCAAATCAATAAAAAAGTTAGAAATTTTAAAAAGAGAATAGTCTAAGCATATGTAATGTAATGTAAATTTGTATATATATTATTTAAATAAAAACATCTAACGAACCCATTAGTAATAATTTGTATTATTTTTACAAATTCTCTTAATATAAAAAAAAAAAAAAAAAACAAAAAACAAAAAAAAAACAAAAAAAATATTGAATTGTGATAGCAATTATTTATAGTATATTGTAGATGTGCAATACCTTTATTTATTAAAAAAAAATAAGTTACATAAGTTGTGATACCAGAGCAATTATTTATAAAATATTGTAGATGTGCAATACCTCATTTATTTTGTATGTTATGCATGTCCAATGCTTATCTCATTTACATAATACTGAATTTATTTATTTATTTTATTATTTATCTTATCTTATTTAAGCATGCAATAATATCAACTTATAAGTAGTTACATATGTTGTAGTTTTAGGAGGAAAGGCCTACTGGGGAACCTCGTTAAAAAAAAACGCATCTAGTATTCTACCCCACTGGGTGATGTGGAAAAGAATACAATCCAATTTTTTTTTGTAGTAAGATTAGAACTTAAAACCATCTATTAATTTGTATTGGAATATTATAAAATATCAAAATCAAGTTGAAAGCAGGCCACCAAAAAATAATTTGAAAACGTGTTTTTCATAACCATAAAATTCAAGGTTTTTCAAAACTTCATAAAGAGTAAAATAAAGTCTCATACGCCATGTATACTTAATGAAAATTTTCAAAAACTACGTGACTTAAACGATCGCAATAAAAATTTCTATAATTTTATTCCCAAGAAAAAGTATCTATGATTTATTTTGAAAAACCATAAGTCCATAATTACTTACACTTTTCATTTGTATTCAAACTCTCTCACTTCAAAAAACTGTTTCAATAATCAAGTAATAACTAAATGTTCACCTTCAATTTTCATTCAAAATTTAATTGAAACGTACGAACGTACATATACGTACACACGCATCCACAGACAACTCTGACAAATTTAGATTCTAGTATTTAATTTTCACCTGTCGTACCTACATAAGTTAGGACATACATACATTTCAGCGAATCCCTAAAAATACCTACATACATGTGTATGTATTTTCAGGGATTCCCTCTTATAAGAATTAATCGAATAATTTTTTTTACCCACCTATACATACCTTTACCTATCCTTCTATCGTTCCCACTCTATAAATCTTAAAATAAAATCTAACCCATGAAAAAGTTAAAAAAAAACCTGCAATTGCCATCCAAAACTTGAAAGAAAATTTCAAGCCGAATAAGAATAACGAGAAACAAAAAACCTACCCCCGAGAGTATGCGCATTTAAAGCTATATGTAGATATACACATGTTTTTTCTTCCTCGCTTAAAGCATACAGAAAAAATGATTTCGTAGTCAAAAGTAGTAGTAAGAGTAGTATTTATTAAGATTTTAAGTACTTCTACTACTACTACTACTTACCAACCAGAGGCAGACTATCGAAACGCAAAGCAAAAACAAAAACTCACAGTGAAAAGGTATCTTCTATGTATTTTGCTTATTTACTTTCTGTTCGCATACGAAGTTTCATTCTTATATGAAGAATATAACAAACAAGCTTCAATTTCGTACGGAACCAAAGAGAATAAGAGAAATTTTATTTACATTTTTGACAATTAACTATCTTCTTCCCTTACTCCACTCGTGGCTTATGGAATAGAAATAATATTTCCCTCTCGGTCATTAACTTAAGGAGAATGAATGCATCCCTAGCGAGACCAGCGCCAATATGACGGGATACTGTTGCCCTAAAAATTCTTGCTCATGAGACTACTATAGATTTTATATACAAAGACAGAAGACAGAAACAGAACACAGAGAACACTAGAGGAAAACATGTAAGTACTATTTTTGTTTGGATTTTTATTTAAATTCTATTTATTTTCCTTTTAGGGTCGGGATCCACTCTCTGGACAGCCATAACAACTTTCCAAGACGTAAGCAGAAATTTTCAAATGCGGTTTATTTTATTCGATAGATAATCACTTAAAAAAAAACACTATTTATCGCAATCTTTGAGTGAGGAAACATTTATTAGTATTTTTAAATAATTTTCAAAGTTTTACTTTTTCCATACAAAATTCACATGAAAATGGCTTTTTTCCCATTTATTTTGACAGTTCTCCTTTCTGCATTCGTTTAAATGATACCAGATTTACTTTTTTGCGGGGAATTTGAACCTAAACTTTTCTCTTATTGATTAATTAAATTTTACATTAAGTTAAGGGACGATTTGGGAAATTTCCTATTTTCACATTTGAACACTAAACAATAACATCCTAATAATATCATTTCGACAATATATCAAGAAAAAAGATTTTTATATTTTTTAAAATTCTTGAAAACTAAATTTTGAAATCAACTGGTGCTTTTGAAGATTCTGAAAATAATCAATTAAAAATTGCGCGATTTGTATTCGCTATCAATTGATTTCGAAATGCACCTGCCCAATAGTGCTGGATAGACTGGACGTGTCAATGAGTCAAAAGACCTTAGTTCGACTTGGACATAACAAAGCGTTCCACATAAAGGTATTATCCACAAACAAAAAATAGGTGTAGGCGTATACCGTGAGGTAAAAAAAATGGAAAAGCAAAAAGTGAGGTTAAAACCGAAAAGTAAATAATTTTTTTAGGATTTAGGGGGGTTTCCTCACTCTAATATTTTAATCTTGTTCTATTGAGACATACTTAACTGTAAAAAAATCATAACTCAATTCCTGTTTACCTTTTGGAAAGTCGCCCCAACTATTTTGTTCTTAGTAGTATAGAATAATGACATTGGCTGATTTTGACAGTTTTCACCAACCAGGCACTAGACTGCACTTGCTCAAAAGGTAGTGCAGAATATTCTACACTAGTGTACACTAGTTCATTTCATTGAACGCTAAATCAGTGCAGAAATTTTTTCATTGAACACTAAGAAAATGCACTTTTCTGCTCGGATCGGAGTATCCAGTGCAAGTGGTTGAACACACTTATTGTGTTCATTTCATTCATAGATTCACCCTACATTTTCCAACAAGTCAAGCTCGTCAGCTGCTGTTTATCTTTATCTTTATTTTTAGATTGTCGTCAAACGGTCGAATTTGACTTTTATAATTTTTTAAAATAATTTGTATTTTAAGTATGTTTAAATTTTAAATAAAAAAATGCAAGAACTTAAAATCAAATATGTTTACAGTGAAAATTTGATTGTGGAAAGCAACAAGAATCCTGCTGTAAAGAATCGGGTAATTTTTCCTTCAATCCACATTATGTACCTACTGTATATCCCTCGGAGTAATCTTTCATGTCATATTCAAACTTGAGGCCATAATTGTCCATGAATTGATTAAGTCGTATGGGCTTTTAAATGTTATAGACATTCTTGTGCCAAAAAAATGCAAATTAGCCGATTTGCGAAGATTCCATTCAAAGGATTACTTAGAATACCTCATGAAAAGATCAAATTGCTGTGCAGGCATTTCAGAGGATGAGGACGAACAAGGCGTGAATTTTGGTTTAGGTGGGATAGAGAAGTACTAAAAGTTAGTGAATATAAATTAAGAATTTATCCTTAAGGTTACGATTGCCCAATATGGGATGGTGTTTTTGATTATGCTGCCTGTATTGCTGGAGCTACAATGACTGCCAGTGACGAACTCAGCCGTGGTCTTGCCGATATTGTGATCAATTGGAACGGAGGATGGCATCATGCGCATCGAGATAAAGCAGCAGGATATTGTTACGTCAATGATATTGTATTAGGAATCTTGGTGCTTAGAAAAACGTTTGACAGAATTCTGTATATTGATCTCGACGTTCATCATGGTAAGTCTGTTTTGGGCTTTAGTTATGAATGCATTTTGTTCACTGTGTTTTTTATTTGAAGGTGACGGTGTTCAACAAGCATTCGAGGCAACTAAACGAGTATTTACACTTTCTTTTCATCAGTATGAAGCAGGATTTTATCCTGGAACGGGTGGTAGTCAGGATTGCGGATTTGCTACTGGAAAAGGTTACTCTGTTAACTTTCCTTTTAAAAGTGGCATATCTGGTTCTCGATATGTTAGATACTTTAAAAGGTATTTTAAATAATTATAATATATATTTGCCTTAGTTCAAATAATAAACTTTCCTAGAATAACAAGTTTAGTAATGAACACTTATAAGCCGCAGGTATGTGTTATACAGTGTGGTGGAGATGTTATAGCGGGAGACCCACTTGGTGGCTCAAATTTATATCCCATAGACTTAATCGAATGTATAAAATTTGTTATGATAAATAATTTGCCCATGCTCTTACTTGGAGGTGGTGGTTACAACTTTGCCAATACAAGTCGCTATTGGGCGGAGATAACGTCTGCCGTCTGCCAACAGGAATTGGATGATGACATTCCTGATAATGATTTCTTTTTGGATTATGGACCGGACTATACTATTCAAATAGAGAAGAGAATAATGCAAGATTACAACACCGACGAATACTTGAATGAATGTGCCAAAACAATCGAAGGTACGTGATCCTTCGAATTGTTATACAAACATTTATAATATTTTACTTTCTTTTTGTAGATAATTTGGAAAAATACAAAGTGAGACTATTTTGATGTCATGGCGGTTAGGTACACTTAACTTAACTTAAAAAACAATGGTTCAACTAGATTTAACTTCCTTTAGATATAAGATATTTTAGTTTGCATTGTAACATTTTTTCTTAAATTTTATTTCGTTTGATATTTAAGTAATATATCTAGGTTTTATTTAGATTTAATTATTCATCTATCACATATATGTATATTGTTAATAGGAGATTTATTTGTTTCATTTAAACGCCAAAGAATTGAATAAATACAAAAAGTAGGTGGCACTCTAAAACTTATAACACAGATAAGACACTATAGTTTCTTATCTGTGCTTATATGAAAACAGGTGTTCCTGTTTGTCAAAACGATAATTTTATAAAATTTTTCAAAATTCTGCTTATTTATTTATTTATCAAAATATATAATTTTGCTCCACGTAAGTTCAGCATCAAATTGACTATCACTATCTAGTATAGTTTTTTTGGTAACAGCTATTTAGGTACCTCTTTAGGTAAAAAATATATCAATTTAAAATAAAGCGAATAATCCATAATGTAAACATCAATGCATATTTTTTTCCAAATATGATTCAACTAGCTGCAACTTTACAAATTCAAAACAATTGAAAAAAAAATCTACCAAAAAATGTACGCAATCAATTTCAAAAAGGCTAAACGCAGTGGTAGATAACAAGGGTATTCACACACAATTTCAACTTATTTCGTTACTAATAAAAGTTAATTTTATACTTTTTTTTTAAGTGGATAGAATAAGCTGTTAAATGAATCGATTCACTTTTATAGTGTATCATAGAAGACCATTAAGTTGCAATTGCAACATGTAATTTTAGTGTAAACTTTAACTTTTCGACTTTGGCATTACAATGGTTTAATAGTTCTTAGATTCTCTGGATCAACTGAACTGTAACACACTACCTACATATATGTTTTTTAATTGTGAATTCTATTAAAAAGATTTTAGATAAGCTTTTTTCATAGATTAGGTGTTTTTCTATGAAATGTCCATATAACGATCCTGAGATTAGAAGTTAATAAAAAACAAATACGGAAAAAAATATTTTTCAACCTTAGAATCTTTAAGGCCATTTAAAATATGTATTTATAATCTTATTAGCCGTGTGACAATAGTTTTAAAGGAATTAGGTTACTTGATTAAGTTTACATTATAATTTAATTTCACTTTGTTATTTTATATTCAATTTCAAATGTCTATAATTCCTGTTTACTAGCCTTATCTCCTTTGGAATGTTTTTCTAGTTTGTCGCTACCTTTCTGTACAGGTGTAATTTCGGCTAAACATTTTTGGTCGTGTTTTGGTAGAGCTTTTTCTTCACAGAGATGTTGTATAAGGGGCTTTGTTTCTTGATGCTTAAAATACCAATCTTCGATAACTTCTTCATATTTCTCTAGGAGATATTCACATTGTGTCTTCATTTGAGTAACTTCTATTGGTGGCTTATCCCAGAGTTCATATGGAATTCCCAAATCAACTTTTACACCTTTGTCTACTAGACCGTGTAGAGCTTTGAACGTCTGAGGCATACCTTTGGCAAATCGGGTGCTGTCTTGCCGCTCTTTGTGAAGATTGTATTCTAAAATTCGATCACATACGTTTTCTATCGATTCGACAAGTCGCAGCTCACTGCGACGATATTCCGTTCGTTTCTTTGGTTTAACTTCGTCTAAGGAGTAACTAAAAAAAGTAATTGATTAATTGTAACTAATCGTTGGTAAGCCTCTTATAACTAACCCAAGTTCGAGGACATCGTGGGATTTGCCGGTTTCACTTAATCTATCCTGTAATTCGGTTGCTAGGATTTTGCAAGTCTCGCATTTACTAGCAAATTTAACTCCTTCATCTTCTTCTGGACTACTCAAAACAATACTAGCAAGGTAAAACCCAATAAATATTTTTGAAAACATTTTGTGTATAAAATAAATAATTTCCTTTGAGATAAATCCTAAACTAAATTGACTTGTGTCTGTCTGTTATCTGTTTCTAAGGCGAGATATACACAACCTTTGTATATAAAAACTAGTTTTTATATACAAAGACACAACACAGTTCAATTTAAATCTTCAAATGCTTGTCAAACATGTGTGAGTGTATTAAAGGACTCATAGACGGTACACTTGTGTCTACATCGGTGGCGATGCGCCGAAATGTGTCACGTCTATGGGCTTGTGCACGCACCGAATTTTGATATCAGACACGGTGCGAGTAAAAATCAAAAGTTTTTGATTTTTGGTATTGGTGTCTCGATCGGCGCGACGTGTGGGCATACGCGTGCACATTTAAGGCCCAACTATAATAGGCATAAACAAACATAAGCTTATGTCAAAAACCCAACGAAAATTCACTTATGTTTGTGAAATTACGGCGCATACCATAATGAAATTTTCCTCACGTATCTACATGTCAAAATAATATTCGCAGCTGTGTAATTTGGTTGATTTTTTGATTCAAGGTAACTTTATTTTTGTTTTAAAAAAATGGAGTTCAATACCAAATTAATTTGTTTTATTTTGATTCTTTTTTCTTTTATTAACTATTTAATTTGGTTTTAAGCAAGAACTCGTCACAACAATCACAATACACAATAGAATCAGAAACAGAATGATAAATTCACATGCACACTGCTCTTTGTGTGCTAACCCCACAGGAGATTTTTCTCTCCAACTAAATGTGAGATATCTGATTTCAGAAGATTTTGTCTTTTTTGTATGGACATAGTTGGATATTTTCTGTCTTGACAATCATTCTGAGATAAATTATTTCCAGTGAAGTTGGCCTGTGTGTATTTGATCAAAGCTGTCAGATTTTACTTATGCGGCGAGCGACTGGGATCGCTCTTGCTTATGTTTGCTTAAGTGAACGAAACTGAGAAAAATTGAACGAAACGGAGCTGGACTCCATTATGGTCACTCGCATTGAGTTTCTTTGTATTCGCACGTTTACTTATGCACGCATATGCTAGCTTATGCCTATTATAGTTGGGCCTTTAGTATTCATTTCATATTCAGTTGTATCTGAATCGTTGAGTGGAGAACGTCATCGTGTGTTGTAATGGCAAATCTCTCTGTCAATATTGGTGCTTATTTTGACATTCTCATTGAATTCGTTTAAACTTATTTTTAAGACTCGGCGATTAGAATTTTAATAGCACAAATCGAAAGTTGACCCAATCCATAGAAAGTTCATTTATTTGCTAAAGCTAATTCAATTTTGACATTCGAAAGAATAGAATTAAATGTTATTTTTGTGTCGTTTGAATTTTTGTCGAGTAAGAAACAAAACATGTTTGTTTTTAATTATTTCATGGAAAATAAATTGCTTTTATTAATTTTTTTGTTGTTTTATGTTTAAATGTCGTATCCAACAGGACAAACCGCGAATAAAAGGAAAAATTAATTAAAATAATGGAAGAAAAACCCGGAGGTAGCAATGGGTTTGAAGCATCCGCTATCCTTCTTCTCTGAACTTCTTCAGCACTATCTTCATTTATAAACAACACAAATGCCATAGTTTAATTTTTTATTTAATTATTTTATGTTTAGTTTTTTTAAGAATAGTTTCAAAACAACTGAGTTGACACAAAACATGTAATGAATATGGTATTTATTTATGGTTAAACATTGCTTTATAATGAAAAAATGTATTATTTATTTTGTTTCATGATTCTTTATCCAACATCTATAAAATGTTAAGAAACAAAAAAATGTAAAACGGTCATACTAATTCAAATAGAAAAATGGTAAATGTCAAACAGCTGATACTGAAAATGAATCTTTTTTTCAAATTCATTTTATGCTATCTTTCGCAAATGAATATTATTCTATCGAATCTCAAAATTAAAAAAATTCATTCGAACGAATAATCATTCTAACGAATAGACTATTCATGAGAATGTCAAAATAAGCACCATTAAGGCCCAACTATAATAGGCATAAGCAAACATAAGCTTATGTCAAAAACCCAACGAAAATTTACTTATGTTTGTGAAATTACGGCGCATACCATAATGAAATTTTCCTCACGTATCTACATGTCAAAATAATATTCGCAGCTGTGTAATTTGGTTGATTTTTTGATTCAAGGTAACTTTATTTTTGTTTAAAAAAATGGAGTTCAATACCAAATTAATTTGTTTTATTTTGATTCTTTTTTCTTTTATTAACTATTTAATTTGGTTTTAAGCAAAAACTCGTCACAACAATCACAATACACAATAGAATCAGAAACAGAATGATAAATTCACATGCACACTGTCTCTTTGTGTGCTAACCCCACAGGAGATTTTTCTCTCCAACTAAATGTGAGATATCTGATATATTTGATATCAGAAGATTTTGTCTTTTTTCTATGGGTATAGTTGGATATTTTCTGTCTTGACAAACATTCTGAGAGAAATTATCTCCAGTGGAGTTGGCCTGCGCGTATTTGATCAAAGCTGTCAGATTTTACTTATGCGGCGAGCGACTGGGATCGCTCTTGCTTATGTTTGCATAAGTGAACGAAACTGAGAAAAATTGAAAGAAACGGAGCTGGACTCCATTATGGTCACTCGCATTGAGTTTCTTTGTATTCGCACGTTTATGGTGGATTTACATGTTTCTGCATTTGGTTTCTGCAAAAATAAAGGGATGCCAAATAGAAAATTCATACTTGTTAGATAGAGAGAAAAGAAAAAAATGCAGAAGAACTCCATTTCTGCATTATAGGAAATTTGAAAAATGCAGAAGTCAAGATTATAGTGAAGACGAACATGTTCATTTTTATTATATTATCTTCTTCTGCATTTTGTAAATGTTTGAAATTTCCACATTTCTTATAACTTTTTCGATGGTGCATGAAATAAAAAAAATGGCAGAGAACGGAGGTAAGTTAAATTCTCATGCGGAATGCCACACCGGTGTCAGTGCACTTGTGCAGACACAAGTTACCGTCAATTGGCTCTTTTAGTCATTATCTGATTGAAAAGTTGCATATACAATTCACACATCAAGCATGAATGGTAGTCAACTTTTACATTGGTTTGGTAAGAAGAGTTCTTTCAGCTAAATTCTATTTTAGGAATTTCTTCCATTTCTTTTAAAAAGTAAATTGCTTAATTAAACGTTTTGGTTTCCAGTTTATAATTTTCAAAAATGTTCATTACCGGCATTAACTCGTCCCCTTGCTACCTTTTCAATTTACTCTAAAATTAATTGAACAAAACTTTTTGATTTTTCTTCAAGCATACACTCGATCTATGCGTGTGAGTTTTGCACTAATACATACACTAACATGTGCTTGACAAGCATTTGAACTGTGTACAGTCGACTTAAAGTACTGGTTACAAGAGGAGATCGAGGAATCGAATCGAAATTGAATTGAGATTTCGATCCAGGTATTCATTCAATTCGATTCAATTCTCCTTGTAAACTGGGTAAACTATATATATATATATATACATATATATACATATTGAGTTCACAATATTTTAAACATGAAGAGAATGAACTCGGACTATTACTTTGGTTTTGAAGCCCGCTTAATAAATCAGCTGGCTGTGGTGGGTTTATATTTTTATAGTAGTATACCCACTAGAATGACTACCATTCAAAATAAAAGGCCGTGTGCGAATTGCTTTAAAATCTTGGTTAAATTTGTCCACTAGGTTAAATTTTGACACTAGTGTGTTGAATAAAATGTTAAATGTTGACGTTTCTCAAGATAGAGAGAAGATTGTGTTTGAAATTATTTTGTGAAAGCTAAGAAACCAACAAAACAACAAAGGCCTACTAAGAAAATTTATTTAATAAAGGGTGGTTAGATTTTAACGGCCGATGTTGATTTTTAATAAAACAAATTATTTAGGAAGTTATAATAACTTCATTTTATTATGATAATATTGGAATGATTCAATTATATATGGAACAAAATATTGGCCACATGGCCGCCGCGACCTCAGCGGCAATCCTTCAATCGATGGTACAAATTTTTCGATGATCCTGAGGCATAATCGAGGTTCTATAACATTAATATGCCGAATTATCTCATCCTTTATCTCTTTAATTGTTGCTGGAGTACACCATTTCTTTCAAATAACCCCAAAGAAAGAAGTCCAACAGTGTCAAATCACATGGTCTTGGCGGCCAATTGACATCGCCACCACGTGAGATAACACGGCCATTGAAATTGTCGCACAAAAGAGGCATTGTTTCGTTAGCTCTAGCGAATACCATTCAGAATAAATG
>LR989929.1:48982794-49290294 GCA_905146935.1 Scaeva pyrastri
ATGCGGAGCTCTGCGTGTGGCAAGCTCTTACAGAACGGTGTCGGAACCAGCCGTCCTTGTAATCGCTGGAGTGACCCCTATTGATCTCCTAGCGGCTGAAAGGAAGTACGTCCACGACAAAAAGGCGGAAATGGGAGTGGAAGCGGCATCCGAGGAGGCCAAGCAGCTGACGGTACAGAAGTGGCAAGAGCGTTGGAGCTCAGAAAGCAGAGGACGATGGACGGCGAGGCTGATCAGAAATGTGGCTGAGTGGAAGGACCGGAAACACGGTGAGGTTAACTATTACGTAACCCAGTTACTCACCGGACACGGATACTTCAACGCCTTTCTCCACAGGATCGGCAAAACGAGTAGCCCAGCTTGCCAGTACGGGGACTCTCAAGAAGATGACGTACAACATACCTTCTTCGCCTGCAGCAGATGGGCAACAGAAAGAGGAGTACTGGAGAGGAACATTGGCATCATCACTCCAGAGAACATAGTTGAAAAGATGCTAGCTAGCGAGAATAACTGGAATATGATATGCGCATATACCAGCCAGATCCTCAGGAAAAAGAAAAGAGAGGAAGAAGAGTTCCGCGTCCCTAACCTAAACTAACCCACTAACCTTACTAATCTTACCCAAACTAAACTAATATAAACTAATGTTTCCTAACCAACCGAATCCTAACTAACCTAAACTAATCTACCTATCCTAACCTAACCTTACCCAACCTTCCCTAACCTTACCTAACCTTACCTAACCTTACCTAACCTTACCTAACCTTACCTAACCTTACCTAACCTTACCTAACCTTACCTAACCTTACCTAACCTTACCTTACCTAACCTAACCTAACCTAACCTAACCTAACCTTACCTAACCAGAACTAACCTAACCAATCCAAACCTAACCGAGGAACGAAGAGAAGAGAGGAAGAAAAGTTTCTGCTAGAAGACGAGAGCCCAGAATGGGCCGTACAAACAAGACCCCCTCTTGAAGAAATGCCACCCGTAGTCCCGAGTGGGGGGATCTCCGAGACACTTTTGGAGGTTTAGCCGGTATGCCATCTTAGGTTGAAATCCCTTGGAGAGTCCGGCACACGGGGAGGTGTGGATACCTCCTTATGGTGCATAACGCATTCCTCCAAAAGTACAAAAAAAAAAAAAAAAAAAAAAAAAAAAAAAAAAAATTATTATTATTATTATTATTATTTTTATTATTATTATTATTATTATTATTATTATTATTATTATTATTATTATTATTATTATTATTATTATTATTATTATTATTATTATTATTATTATTATTATTATTATTATTATTATTATTATTATTATTATTATTATTATTATTATTATTATTATTATTATTATTATTATTATTATTATTATTATTATTATTATTATTATTATTATTATTATTATTATTATTATTATTATTATTATTATTATTATTATTATTATTATTATTATTATTATTATTATTATTATTATTATTATTATTATTATTATTATTATTATTATTATTATTATTATTATTATTATTATTATTATTATTATTATTATTATTATTATTATTATTATTATTATTATTATATTATTATTATTATTATTATTATTATTATTATTATTATTATTATTTATTATTATTATTATTATTATTATTATTATTATTATTATTATTATTATTATTATTATTATTATTATTATTATTATTATTATTATGATTATTATTATTATTATTATTATTATTATTTATTATTATTATTATTATTATTATTATTATTATTATTATTATTATTATTATTATTATTATTATTATTATTATTATTATTATTATTATTATTATTATTATTATTATTATTATTATTATTATTATTATTATTATTATTATTATTATTATTATTATTATTATTATTATTATTATTATTATTATTATTATTATTATTATTATTATTATTATTATTATTATTATTATTATTATTATTATTATTATTATTATTATTATTATTATTATTATTATTATTATTATTATTATTATTATTATTGTTGTTTGTTGTTGTTATTGTTATTGTTATTGTTATTGTTATTATTATTATTATTATTATTATTATTATTATTATTATTATTATTATTATTATTATTATTATTATTATTATTATTATTATTATTATTATTATTATTATTATTATTATTATTATTGCACGCCCACCCAAATCGCCCAACAAAGAAACCACTACTCGAGAGAAATCGTCTTGCTGGCAACTTTGGATGTACGAAATGCTTTCAACTCGGCCAGGTGGAGCGATATCCTACATTCGCTTGAATGGAGATTTAACGTACCTGCCTATCTTCTACGGATGGTGAAGAACTATCTCAGGGATCGAGAGCTAATTTACGAGACCACAGAAGGCCCACGAAGGAAGGAAGTCACATCTGGCGCAGCGCAGGGATCAATCCTAGGACCAGATTTGTGGAACATCTCCTACGACGATATCCTTCGCATGGAGATGCCCGACGATACCTTCCTGGTTGGCTACGCTGACGACATCGCCGCGGTGATTACGGCACGAGACACCGATAGCGCGCAAAGGAAGCTAAATCAGGTCATGCGACGTACAAACTCATGGATGGTAGAGCATGGACTCAGTCTAGCCACGGAAAAAAACTGAGATAGTTCTCCTGACGAAGAAGAGGATTCCGACACAAATAGACTTTCAAATCGGGGCCGAAGTGATAAGAAGCAGCGCTGCAGTGAAGTATTTGGGATTGAGACTCGACACAAAGCTAACCTACTGGCAACAAATAAAGGCAGCAGCGGAAAGAGCCTCAAAAACTACCGCATCACTGAGCAGACTGATGGCGAACGTGGGGGGACCAACGGCCAGTAAGCGAAGGCTACTGATGGCGACAACACATTCCATCCTTCTGTATGGCAGCGAAATATGGGCGAATGCACTTAACCAGGAGAAGTACCGCAAACAGATGACGGCAGTGCAAAGATGCGGAGCTCTGCGTGTGGCAAGCTCTTACAGAACGGTGTCGGAACCAGCCGTCCTTGTAATCGCTGGAGTGACCCCTATTGATCTCCTAGCGGCTGAAAGGAAGTACGTCCACGACAAAAAGGCAGAAATGGGAGTGGAAGCGGCATCAGAGGAGGCCAAGCAGCTGACGGTACAGAAGTGGCAAGAGCGTTGGAGCTCAGAAAGCAGAGGACGATGGACGGCGAGGCTGATCAGAAATGTGGCTGAGTGGAAGGACCGGAAACACGGTGAGGTTAACTATTACGTAACCCAGTTACTCACCGGACACGGATACTTCAACGCCTTTCTCCACAGGATCGGCAAAACGAGTAGCCCAGCTTGCCAGTACGGGGACTCTCAAGAAGATGACGTACAACATACCTTCTTCGCCTGCAACAGATGGGCAACAGAAAGAGGAGTAATGGAGAGGAACATTGGCATCATCACTCCAGAGAACATAGTTGAAAAGATGCTAGCTAGCGAGAATAACTGGAATATGATATGCGCATATACCAGCCAGATCCTCAGGAAAAAGAAAAGAGAGGAAGAAGAGTTCCGCGTCCCTAACCTAAACTAACCCACTAATCTTACTAATCTTACCCAAACTAAACTAATATAAACTAATGTTTCCTAACCAACCGAATCCTAACTAACCTAAACTAATCTACCTATCCTAACCTAACCTTACCCAACCTTCCCTAACCTTACCTAATCTTACCTAACCTTACCTAACCTTACCTAACCTTACCTAACCTTACCTAACCTTACCTAACCTTACCTAACCTTACCTAACCTTACCTTACCTAACCTAACCTAACCTAACCTAACCTAACCTAACCTTACCTAACCAGAACTAACCTAACCAATCCAAACCTAACCGAGGAACGAAGAGAAGAGAGGAAGAAAAGTTTCTGCTAGAAGACGAGAGCCCAGAATGGGCCGTACAAACAAGACCCCCTCTTGAAGAAATGCCACCCGTAGTCCCGAGTGGGGGGATCTCCGAGACACTTTTGGAGGTTTAGCCGGTATGCCATCTTAAGGTTGAAATCCCTTGGAGAGTCCGGCACACGGGGAGGTGTGGATACCTCCTTATGGTGCATAACGCATTCCCCCAAAAAAAAAAAAAAAAAAAAAAAAAAAAAAAAAATTATTATTATTATTATTATTATTATTATTATTATTATTATTATTATTATTATTATTATTATTATTATTATTATTATTATTATTATTATTATTATTATTATTATTATTATTATTATTATTATTATTATTATTATTATTATTATTATTATTATTATTATTATTATTATTATTATTATTATTATTATTATTATTATTATTATTATTATTATTATTATTATTATTATTATTATTATTATTATTATTATTATTATTATTATTATTATTATTATTATTATTATTATTATTATTATTATTATTATTATTATTATTATTATTATTATTATTATTATTATTATTATTATTATTATTATTATTATTATTATTATTATTATTATTATTATTATTATTTTTATTATTATTATTGTTATTATAAAATTTAAATAAATATAGATAATATTATATAATAGTTTTTCAGTTTTTCATAGCCATTAGCTGCCGAGGCTTAAGGCTGGAGAATAAAAGATAAATACTTGAATAAATTCGTTAAACATTATTATAAAAAGTATAAACATTTTTGTTGTGCATTAAATTTGATCAGCTATTTTTAGTTTTTTTTTTTTAATCTTGTAAATAAATTCAATGTTTTGTTCAGAAGGAACCAAGAGAAGAGTTTTTAGATTTTGGTAATCAGTAATTTGGCGGTAGGTTTCCAGGACTTTAGTGCATTCGGTTGTTAGGTGTTTTATGGTGAGCTGTTGATTTGTGAGACATAATTGACATATTCGTGGCAGTTCCTTTTTGAGAAGATAGTTGTGTGTAAGGTTGGTGTGGCCAATTCGAAGTCTTGAAAAGCAATGACTCATTTTCGGATTAATGTTGGTGGGGAAATTCGTTTGTTCTCTATTCGGGTTTATCGAGCGATAGATATGGTTGTATTGTGCCCAATCAGTCAAAATTTTATTCTTCCACTTTAATGTCGCATATTTTATAAGATCAAGAGTTTGAGTTTGAAGACTATTATTTGCGATGGTCTTAGCTTCCAAATCAGCATGTTCGTTTTCCTTAACACCAACATGCCCCGGGATCTAGACAACTTTTAGAAGGCTGCCAAGTTGAATTATATTGTCCCTTGTTTTGCTTATAATGGTTGACCGATTGCTTGTGTTTTGTAATGCGTTTATACGTAGTAGATAGGCTGTCGGTCAAAATTAAGGTTTTTTTGTGGTGAGTGTGATTTCTGTTGCTTTTAAAATTGCAATTGCTTCAGTGTAGAATACTGAGAAGAAAGGAGGTAGTTTTTCTGTAATAATGAGGTTACCATAGGAATTTATAATTGCGTATCCTGTTCCTTCTTCGCTCCACCGGTGAAAAGGATTTCCCACTCATTATAATTATCTAAAAGGCGATAAAACCGCTGAAAGTATTCTTCTTTTGATGTTGAATCTTTTTTGTGAGCAGATAATTCAATATTGATAGAATCTTTGTGAAGAGACCATGGCGGGTGTTTTTCGAAAGCCTTTTTATTTATTTTTGAGGGAAGTCCTAAATCTTTTGCGTGTGTTAGAGTTTTGTATAGTGTAGATGGTGTTTTCGGAATTTTGCGTCGGTTTACAATTTTAAATGCGTCAGAAATGGAATTGAGAACAAAAGGAATCATAAATTTTGCCTACAAGACGAGAGTAGAGGAGGTCTCTTCTTTCTTCGATTGCAGAGAATCCTCCTTCAGCAAGCATATTTTTGATTGGGCTTGTTTTGAATGCTTTCAGGCACGATCTTATAGCGGAATGATAGGTTGTTTGAAAAATCTTCAGGTTTGATGTTGCGCATTTGCAGTCTATTGCTAAACCATAGTCTATTTTTGATATTAAAATTGATTTTGCAACATTAATAAGAGTGTTTGTGTGGATTAAACTATTCTTACTTGATAAGTATCTTATAATATTAAGCCTGACAGCTAGCCTAGTTATTTACCCTTGTCCTATTTTTTTTGTGTTTTAGGAAAGATTTAATAAAATTGTATATTGTAATATTGTGCCATTTAATTAATTTGTCAAGAACTATATGGGTACCTACTTTGTCAAATGCCTTCTCGAAATCAAGAGACAGAATGGATACGTGATTTTTCGACGATAAAGAATTAGAAATAAACTCGTCAATATGTAAAAGGGAATCAATGGTACCTCGCCCATGTTTAAAAGCAACTTGGTAAAGATCAGTGATATTATTTGTTTCAATGAAAAAAAGAAAATTCTTTTTGAAACAAAAGTTTACTTAAACATGAAAGGAGTGAAATTGGTCTATAGTTAATTGAATTTGTGGGATCATTCTTTGGTTTAGGAATAAATTGGAATCATGGTTGCGGTTTTCCAGGATTGAGGAATAGTTCCAGTGTTAAAGATGTTATTGTACAGATTAAGTAAGCGATCTTTTATTGAAATAAAAGTGTTTTTAAGCATAGGGTAAGAGATTCTATCAAAACCAGGTGTCTTACCTTTGACTGAACTAAGGCATGTTTCGAGTTCAATTGAGTTTATGGGACAGTCGATAGCGTTTGCAGTGGCACTTAAATTTGATGGTGAGTAATTGTTACTTAAAATTTGTTGTTTCATGTTTTGAATTTGGGGTGGAAAGTTGGAATCATTTGAGAACGCGGACCACTCTCTTGCAAAGTGTTCAGAAATTTGATTTGCTTCAGTCAGTATCCCTGAAGGGGAGGAAATGATTTTTATTAAGTGGGGACAATAGTTGCCAGTAAGAATTTTGATGTCTGACCATATTTTCTTACATGATGAGTTGGGGTTAATGTTTTCTGTGAATTTTTGAAAGCTTTCTTTTTTAGCGCTTTTCACCTTTCTGCGAAAAAAGGCGTTGTATTTTTTATAATTTGTGAGGTTTGTATCATTTGGATGTTTAATGAAAAATGAAAATCTTCCAATGGTTGTGTTTTGTGTTTCACAGAAAAGAGAGTGAGTTAATAGGCGTCATTTCAGTCTGTGGGATTGAAACCTTAGCTGCAGAAATAATAATTTTTTTTATACTTGCTGCTTCTGGATTGATATTTACGAGGGAGGGTGAGAGTTGACAAGTTCGTTAGATTTCTGTTGAAATAAAGACCAGTTTGCATGGTCAGTTTTAAATTTTGGGGGAGGTGCCAAGCTTATCATGGGAGATTGAATCAAAGTTGTGAAAATAGGATTTGTATTGTCTTGGTGATTTGGGTGATGTTGTGTTGGAGGTAATGTGTGTTTCTTGAAGTGTTATGATTTGTGGATTTAAGTCGTTAATAAGAAGTTCGAGTTCATGGTACATAGTTGTTATAGTATCCGTTAAGGTTACATTGAAGAACTTTAAGGAACGAATTTTTGTGTGTGGGAGAATTTTGATTAGTATAATCAATGTTGTACTGGGAAAAAATTACGGTTGTTGGGTTTTCGTTGGATTGAACGGGACTCCGCCGTCCCAAAGTCGGATCATTCAAATTACGAAGGGAATTTTATTGTTCCAACTCGTGAACGGCGGAGAAATAGGATTGTTTTTAAATGTCGTCATTTTGCATACTTACATATACATATAATAATCATTAAGAGTGTTTGTTTGGAATTGTGTGTAGTTGTCATATTGATCGCAATTTTGTTGAATTTTGAATGAGGGGGAATTTTCGTTTATTATAGTTTTGTAGTTAAAATTTGTGTATACTGATTTTGATTTAGTTTGTTTGGGATTGGTAGTATGTGTATTTGAAATTAATTTTTTATTGGTGTTTCAATATGATATTGTGTCGAAAATAACAGATTGTGGAGGTGTAGAATTTAAGTTGACTTTTGGTTGCATTTTTGACGTATTTTGTTGATGTACTGTAAGTGTTAAATGGCTTATGGTGTTATTTGGTTTTGATTTTTTCGAGTTGAGCTTTCATTGTTGATAGCGTTTGATGAATGAGGTTCTATATGTTTGAGTTTTTAAATGGGGATAATATAGAAGATTCGAGGGAGAAATTAGAGAGAGTAGGTTCTGCAGAATTTTAGACAGCAGAAGAATAGGAAGGAGAAGTAAATACAGGGGAATTTTGTTCGTTAAATAATTTTTTTGCTTCAAACATACTGCATTTTTTAATGATTTGATTTTTAAAATTTCTTTTTATTGAATAAATCTTTTACAATATTTGGAAGATGCTGGATGTTGTTGTGCGCAATAGGCACAAAAATGGGGAGGTAAATTACATGTTTCACATGTTGGTTGTTTGGTACAACGTGATTGAGTATGACCCAGAAGTTGTCATTTTCTGCACCGTATTGGGTTAGGAAAATACTCTTGAACTTGTAGATTATAACATCCAATGTTGAAGGAGGTCGGAGGACGAAAGCGATCAAAAGTAAAAAGGATAAGACCCGTAGGGATTTTCTCTTCATTGATTGTTTTTTTTTTTTTTATTTGTATAGGCATCTATTACACCTTGATCTTGCATCTCTATGAGATTATTTTTTTTTCAGAAACCTTTTTTAAGCAAGGTGCATAGACTGTACCTTTCGATGAGTTAAGACTGGCACGAAGAGTTACTGAAATTGGACACTAGAAAGAGATCGTCAATTTTTTGAGAATTCACTAAAATAAGGATATTACCATCGCGGAGTTGTGAAATGTCTTTGTATGATGTACTTATAACATCTATAGCTTTTTTATGAGAAAAAGACTGAATTTAGTGAAAGGTTTGTTTGGATCAGTAGGGGAAATGAGAATGAATTTAGGGTTATTGTAATTTGAGTTAGAAGGGAGGTCGTTGGAGATGTCTGTGGCCGAGTATGTAGTTTTTCTTTTCGGGTTTTCGGTCAAGAAGAAAAAAACCGATTACCCGATAGTAATCGGGGCCTTGAAGCCATAACACTTTTCTCTTTTTTCACTGGTTTATTCGTTAAATACGCACTAACACTTAAGGAAAATTAGAGGAGAAATGAGAGGGGAAACGAGTTTAATAAAGATCGGGAAGGGGAAGAGAGAGAGCACCAACTTTTAGGAGAGCAGATAATAACAATCGAATGGCGATGTGTACTGCTCGAAAGAAAGTCGGGCACTGTGTATAGGTATATTATGTACACATGTATGTATGTATATAGTAATTCATTGACTGAGAATGGCCGATTGAGCTCAGTTTGTTATTTAATCGTTAGTAATGTCCAGGAGGAGGTTTTTATAAATGAAACCATCTTAAAATTTAAAATTAATTGTCCAAGTCTGAGTTTGTTTTGACACGGGTGTCCATTGATAAAATGTACTGTTTTTGCTGCAAATAATCGAGTTTTGTATATGTATTATTACACTGATTCCCGATAGTCATATATAGCACACAACATCCGCAAACGGTACAACACAAATTATAAAATTCTCAATTGAATTAGTATACATCGATTGGATTACCTAATGTGGGGGCAATACCAGCGAAAAAAAAAATAAGCATAGCTTAAGTTTTAATAAGTAGGTATCTCAAGTCAAATCCAACGAGTATAAAATGTCCAACTTTATTATTGAACTTACAAACTTTATATTTGAAGGTGGGATCGAACATAATAATTATCTTATGTATGTACATACATATGTATGTATATTAAATACATTTTTAGAACGGTTCTAAAGCGAACTTGGAAAAATATTTTAAATAGTGAATATACCAACTATACATATACAAATTTTCCACGTTTCTAAAGTTGTCTACTAAATTCAGGAAACCTTATTCAAAAAAGACCTACTTAAGGAATTAATTAGACATGTTTTTTTTTTTTTAATTTTATATGCAGGTATCCTTTTATTCCTTTTAGTTAGAAATGTAAGTAATATATGTACATATTTTGAAATCTCAATTTTTTATTTTCCTGAAATATCCACCAGAAAACCCTAAATTTTCAAGATAAATTAATTCAAAATAGTTTTGCATATACATCTTAAAATTAATTCAAGTTTTTTAATTGTGTCGTTATATTGTCATTCAAATCAAATAGGTATGTAGTAGATAAATCTGTGCTCCTAAATCATGTCTCCAATCTCCGAATGGTGTAAATTCAATTTCTTCTATACATCCTATGCCCACATTAGTTTTGACTATATTATGATCGACTCAAACGTATTATCTTGTGTAGAAAATATAAAAGATTTAGGTGTTTTATTGGAAAGAAGCTATTCCTTTAAAAATCACATGGAATATATAATAGCAGGCTTAATTCAGTTCTGGAATTATAAAACGAAATTGTGTTGATTTCAGGGATCATTACACATTACATAAAGCCTTTTCTGCCAAACCCAAAACCCGGTTTTAGCGAAATTATCGGTTTTGGTCGAAAACCTACACGTAAACGCGTGTTTTCCCATACATTATTTGTTAGCTACAGGTTTTCTTAAACTACAAGTTTTACATACATAAAACCACTCGAAAATCAGTAGCAACTCAAAGTTGAACAAATCAAACAAACCTTTCGATACATTCAGCGCTCAATTAAATCTAAACAAAACAGTTGGTGGCTACTGTCAAAAGAAATATTTCACATTTCAAGTATTTATGTACGTAGGATAAGCAAGAAAAAAAATCTCCTAAAAAGTAATTTTAGTAATTTTCAATTTTCTTGAGCACGTCTACCAAAAACCGTTATTTACTCTTGGCGCCAAAGTATCGTACTCGTGCCGTAAACATCGAGGCTCCGGGCTGCAAAAAAAAATCATGAAAAGATTTTTCAATTATTGGAAACCGAATAAAATTAAAAATAATGTTGTGTAACCGAAATATTTTTGTATGGGTTCTATGTTTGCATCTTATATTTCAAGATTGTTAAGTTCATTGCAGAGTATATTAAAAGTTCTATGGCACATTCTGAAATGTAGCTTAAAATACTCATCATTGTTCACTTCTCTTTTCCAAAAAGTGCTCGTACGTATCTGAATAAAATATTTAAGTATATACAAGGTAGTTTCCTTTTAATTGAATTGTTATAACAAGCTTACCCTTGTCCATATACATATATTTCTTTGGAAATTATTATTTTCAATTGCATCAACTAAGGCTTTTCTTTAGAAGTTCCGGGATTTGCAAAAGAAAACGACATTTTTTTTAATGAACGAGGCGTGAGATAATGAAAAAAGTTTAACAAAGTCTTCATAACATATTTCGTTCAACTTTCTTTTTATGCATTAAAACCAATTTAAATTGGTCAGAATTCATTTTATTTTCACAAATAATATTTGCAGGGTTAAAGTTTTCACTACAAATTTGTCATCAATACAAAACTTGACAGTTGGCGCTAGAAAAAATTGAAATGTCAAACGAAAACACTTAAATGTTCGGTGTTATCGGTTTTTGGGTTTTGGAAAACTTTTTGCCGAAAACTCGGTTTTCGGTTTGTTGTGACAAGGCTATTACTCTGCCTATTTATATCTCTTGTGAGGCCTATATTGGAATAAGCAGATGTCTTTTGGAATCCGGGTTTTAAAACATGCTCCGATCGTTTGGAAAAGGTTCAGAAGACGGGTTACTAAAGTAATTTTTATAAGATGAAGGGGATTTCTATTCCAGATTATAAAGCAAGATGTCTGTTTCTTGAGTCTCTTGAGTCTTGAAACAAGAAAAAATGTTCATTGTGTAATACTTGTGATTGATATTTTATGTTATCCTTATGTTATCTTTGCTTTTAATTATACCAATTTATGTTCCGTCAAGAGCATTGCGTGGTAGAAAATTTCAGTTTGAATCTTTTCACAGAACAAGCTACGATGATAATGAGCCGATTTGTAGATCTATAAAGCAATTTAATGAAGTCTGTCAATCTATTGAATTAAGTTATTCGAGGGATATGTTTAAGTCAAATTTATATCTTATTGTTTTCTTTTTAATATTATATAATATTGTAATTCTTAATTTTTTAAGATCAAATCTGTTAGCTTTAAGCTTATAGATAAATGTGGCGATAGCCACATAATTTTATATAAAATACTTGTTTCAAATTTACTTGTTTGTAAAATATTAATTTAATCACTTGTCGCTGAAATATTAGTTTTCGATTTTTATATTTTCAATATTTAGATTGATATAGAACTTTGTTGAATAAAGATTGTTTTCTTAGAAATATTATTACCTTATTTCTAAATAAATAAATATGTAAATAAATAAATAAATCAATTATTTGCGACGAATTATTTATTTTGATGTAATATTAGTCGATAAATGGTTATTTCATTTCATTTAGCTTTCTCATTTCGATGGCTATGTCTTGACACTGAGGCAGGGCGGCACCAACCATGTGTGCAAGTTGTACACATTCACAGGGTAGAAAATGTAATCGGATATTACGCAAACAAATACTTAGTAACATTTGCATTTTAACCACAAACATTCTTCATACAATCCTAAAATAACATCCATTGTACAACTGTGCTTTGTTATTTATGTTTGGATGGAGCCGGTCCTGCCCTGAGGTTTATGGATACCTAGATACATATTTGATTGCTTTAGTACATACTAATTAAATACGCTTTATTAAAAAGGTGATAATTTTAAATAACTTTTATTGCACAAACAAATAGTTTTTAACACACCTTTTAAATGAAGTTATTGTGTGGCTCAAATAAAACATAAACTTATGTATTTTGTTATTACCTACTCGTATTATTTAAATAAGTATTTGGTTTATTGGGTCCTTTCGCTTCCTTACTTATGATAACTTAATGTTAGATTAAAATTGTTCTTTAAATAAAAGTGTATGTACAAATGCATACAAACATATGCACCCACATACATGCATACCTACTTAATAATGTTATTCTAAGATGAATTCGTTGGTGTATAGTTACATAATATCTGAACTCGAGTTCGTCTCTGTTTTAATTACATGGCTAATTTGTGCTTATGACTATGAACAAGAACAAAGTGTGATTCTAAAAACTGTTGTTTTTATATAAGGTATTTACAGAATGGACTTAATGTCCTGAAGTATAAATTCGAATAATAATCTGTTGACCAGTAGCGGTTTCAGCGCGATAATGAAATTACAAACACTATGCTCCACCTCCATCGGCATCGATTCTGTCGTTGCTCACAAAATTTCTCTGAAAAAATGCATCGTTGTATTTATGTCAAATATCTGACCCACACTCCAAGCTTTGTCGGGGTTCAATTTTTAGGTGATGAGGATGTTGGTAGAATAAGTTTAAGTTATTCAATTGCTGGGAGCCTGCTGATTGACTGGCTGGTGATTGGCTTCGTTTCAGAGAATACGGTTCTTCGGACGTATCTTCATGAATTTTAAGAATATCACAATTAAGGCTATTGTTATTGCTATTTACACTATTATTGTTGCTACTTTGAGGTTGAGGTGATAAGCTAGCACTACTGCTGGTAGCTGGGCTTTGTAGTCCAGCTAAGGAGCGTACTTGAAGAAATAGGCCACTATTTAACAGCCGGGCTTGGTGCTCTTGAGCCTTGGCTCTTAAACAAGCGATTGAGTTATTCCTGAAAAAATATGAAACAAATTAATAAGTTAAAGCTCTAGTTTTTTTTTGATTTGATTTTAATTTTGAGGGTATGAATATCGCATTGTAGTTGTTCTAATAAAAAGGCAGGAGTATAGGATATTTGTCAAGACAAGGGATAAAACTGCTTGGTAAAAGTTTAATAAAATGGAAGTTCTAACGAGAAGTATTAAATATAGAATTCATCGAAAATGAGTTGTGCATATAAGTTTTTAATTCCGTAAATTTTGTTCACAATTAATGGGCAATATAGTTTGCGGGTTGCATTTGGGTATGCGGCATATCCTTGTTTTTTCCATTTTTTTTTCTTCTGTTTTCTATTTTTTTTAAATACATTTTCAGTCCCGCCTAAACGGGGGAGATATAGATAAACTATTTCCTAAAAACACATCTGATGAAAGTAAGTACTGTCACCTTTATTTTCTAAATAATCATTTATTTTGTTCTTGTCTAAATCAAAAATTCAAAACTCCCACGTAAACGGCATTTACTGCGTTTTGTGAATACTTACTTACTTACTTACTTAGGTCCTCAGACCTACGAAGTCCGTTACATAGGGCCTCAACTACTCCTACGCGCCATCGTGTGCGGTTTCCAGCGATGTATTTAAGCTCCCTCCAGCTCTTTCCCAGTCTCGCAGATTCCTCCTCAACTGTTCTTCTCCACGTGTTTCTCGGTCTACCTACTCTTCTTCCTTCTTGTGTGAGTGGGTTCACTGCATTGCTTGGCCTGCATTGCAGTCATTACCTTTTCGAAGCGTGTGTCCAATCCACTGCCACTTGCGCCTTCGTATAATGGTATCTATGGGTTCCTGACCTGTTCGTCTATGTAGGTCATAGTTGGAGATACGATTAGGCCAGAAAACCCGTAAGATGTTTCGAAGACACCTATTAACGAAGGTTTGCAGTTTCCTGGTTATTGTGCTTGTAATTTCCCTGGTGCTGCAGCCATATAGCAGAACTGATTCGACGTTAGAGTTGAACAGTCGTAGATTTGTGTTCAAGCTGAGAGATTTGTTCCTCCAAACATTGGACAACATCCCGAACGCAGCCTTTGCTTTTCCGATGCAGCTGGCGATGTCTAATTCGGTTCCTCCTTAAGGAGAGACGATACTTCCAAGGTATTGGAAGCTATCTAATGGGTGATTTTTTAAGAGGTTTAGAACTTTAAAAAAAAAAAAACATAAAAAATTCGAAAAAATTAATGAAATATTTATTTGAATCGATAGTTTGAACCTTTCAATTTAATCTTTAAAGATAATTTCATGCAAATGTTGACCGCGGCTGCGTCTCAGGTAGCCCATCCGCTGAGTCCAATTTTGGCATACTCTTTCACACATATCGGCCGGTATCTCACGAATGAATGCATGGATGTTGGCTTCCAGGACGTCAATCGAAGCGGGCTTGTCCCTATAGTAGTCTAATGGTGTCAAATCGCACGATCTAGGCTGCCAATTGACCGGCCCGAAACGTGAAATTAACTGTTCACCAAACTCGCCTCGCAATTGCGCCATTGTTTCGCGTGCTGTGTGGCATGTGGCACCGTCTTGTTGAAACCACATATCATGCAAGTCAAGAACTTCCATTTCGGGCAAACAAAATTTGTTATCATCGCTCGGTAGCGTTCACCATTGACAGTAACGTTGCGATTCGCATCATCTTTGAAGAAATATGGCCCAATAATGCTGCCGGCCCATAAACCGCACCAAACAGTGGCTTTTTCGGGATGCATTGGTAGCTGTTGCAATGCTTCTGGCTGATCTTCACTCCAAATGCGGCAATTTTGCTTATTTACGTACCCATTCAACCAAAAATGAGCCTCATTGCTGAACACAACTTTCGATAAAAAAGCGGATCCTCGGCCAGCTTTCCAAGAGCCCATTCACCAAAAATTCGGCGTTGTGGTAGGTCGGCTGGCTTTAGTTCTTGCACCAGCTGTATCTTAAAAGGCTTTACGCCCAAATCCTTCCGCAAAATTTTCCACGTAGTGCTGTAACAAAGGCCTAACTGCTGGGAACGGCGCCGAATCGACATTTCGCGGTCTTCTGTCACACTAGCTGATACGGCCGCAATATTTTCTTCACTACGCACAGTACGTAAACGTGTTGGTGGTTTAATGTCCAACAAAGTAAATTTGGTGCGAAATTTGGTCACAATCTTCCGAATAGACTGCTCAGAAGGTCGAGAATGCCGACCATAAAATGGAAGCAGCACGCCATGAACATTTCGAACCGAGCACGAATTTTGATAGTAAAATTCAATAATTTGAAAGCGTTGTTCATTTGTAAGACGATCCATGGCTAAATTGCAAACCAAACTGAAGCTGTTTGACAGTGACACAAGGTACTAAACACACGTCAGCTGTCAAAACCAGTGTTGCCAAAACCAAACCAGCTAAAAAATTACCCGTTACTTTCTCTACTGCTTGTTGACCAATGTTCATCAGAGCGGATGATTGCGAGCTCCCGAGGCTGAACATATTTGTTTTTCCCGTATTGATTTTCAGCCCCAAGATTGCTGCTTCTCTCTCCACCCTTGTTGCCATTTGATGGAGATCCATGTCAATGCCATCCGCAGCACATCACTTATCACCAATAAAAACAGGATTGGTGACAGTATGCAGCCTTGCCTGACCCCGATTTGGACTTCAAATTCTTCAGACAACCTACCTCCCTGTGAGACGTGACATTTGGACACATCGTAAGTCGCTTTGAAAATAGCAATGAGTTTCTCTGGTATACCCCTCCTCCGCAAAGCAAGCCAGATAAACTCCCTGTTGACGCTGTCTGTTTTTGAATAGATCTAGTAAAATCTTTTGTTTATGTTGTATTGTTTGTGGTTGTTTTATCTATCTTGATCAAAAAGTTGCATTAATTTATTCAGGAAATTAAAAATACAAGATTGTACATAAAAAAAAAATATAATTCACTTCAGGCAGGAGGGGTAATACTTTAAATGGAAAAGATTTTTTTAGAAGAACGTTCATTCGAACAAATAGAATCATTCTAACGAATAGACTATTCATGAGAATGTCAAAATAAGCACCAATGAATAAAATTATACTTAATTTTTTAGCACTTTCAAAAATTGAATTGGCAAAATCTCTAATTCACCTGTTCCCGTGGGAATCCAAACAACACAGGTGTCAGATTTGCTGACTCAACGTCTGGGGCAGACACAAGCCAGACGTTGAAACGCTGCAGTAGCAGTTTAGAATAAGTTACTTTAAGTTTAATATTAGAATTGTATTTTAGTCTAAGTTTGAAGACAGAATAATAAAGTTGTTTTTTTTTAAGAAAAATAAATTAATAAATTTATAATTGGCGCTTAACGTGGTTTTCTCTTAGTGAATACGAAATAAGCCGACCTAAAATAGCTCGCCGCGAGTGTTAGTGAACTAAGCAAAACCCCAAAAAAGACAGTCAATCGATAGAGAGACGAAACACGAGGGATGTAAGAATCTTTCCAAAGTAGCAGAAGCAAACAGGACAAAAAAAGACCTTACCAGCATGAAATGATCTACAAGATGTTACTAAGATAAAGATTGAAACAAATTTGATAAAAAATATTATAACATAAGGAAATTATTTTAAGAAATACAAAGTGAAATAGTTAAATAAAAAATGTTTTAATTATCTTAAGAAGAAGTAGTTGGAATCAAAATTGAATAGAAACTCCTTAATGTGTAAAAAATAAAGAATACAACTCAACTGTATTATAAGGTAAAGTTTAACCAGATTTTTGTTCTCTCTTTTATTACTTTAATTGCTTTATTCTCATCTTAGGTAACTTAAGTGTATCTCATTCAAAATCTAAACGAAATAAAATCAATTTACACACAAATTTTCAAACCTTTCCAAAATTCCGAAATCCGAAAAATAAATAAATAAGAAAAAAAGAAACATGACGGAACGGGAGACTTCAGGTTCTAACAACACATTACCAAATATCCAACTCCCACATTTTAACTTACCCCCTCCAAACACATCAGCCTCAAATCCAATAATTGTTTATAAAAAATATCGTTGCAAAGGTATGCAATGACCAATAACAAAACCTTGTGCAAACACTAATAAACCCTCATGCCAATTTCCACAAAGGCATACTGAGCAGAGAATTGATGCGCAATTCTCTGGAAACCTCTCAGATCTTGACAAAATACCTGATGTCATAAGGACACTCAGAGAATTTTCAGGAAATCCTGGCGAGTACAGCTCGTGGAAAAAATGTGTCGAGAGAGTTCTTAACATCAACAATCACCTACAAGGTACACCAAAGTATTTTGGAATTCTAAATACAATTAGAAACAAAATAATTGGCAAAGCACATGCGGTGCTTGAATCTTATAGTACACCCCTAAATTGGGAATGTATTTCTAAGTGTCTCACAACACACTATGCAGACAAACGCGATCTTGGTACATTAGAATACCAGATGACCACACTCACTCAAGGTGGAAACACCGTAGAAAAATACTACCAAATGGTATATCACCATTTGACATTAATTTTAAACAAAATATCCAGCATGGACATCGCTTCCCATGTCTAAAAACACTTAAAGACCTACGATCTTTCTTAGGCCTATCATTGTTTTATCGCAGATTTATAAAAGACTATGCTAAACTAGCTAAACCCATGACAGCCCTTCTCAGAGGGGAAGATGGACGAGTGTCTAAGCAATCATCCAAAAAGAAAATCATCAACTTTGATAGCTAAGCACTTGAAGCTTTCCAAAAAATTAAAAACGCTCTCATATCAGAAGATGTGATTTTAAAGTTTCCGGACTTTACCAAAGAATTCCATCTCACGACAGACGCATCTGACTACGCCATAGGCGCAGTCTTGGAACAAAATGCAAACCCATAACATTCATTAGCCGAACACTTTCAAAAGCCGAAGAAAAATTTGCAACCAACGAAAAAGAGATGTTGGCCATCATATGGTCAACCGTCAAAATTTTTACAGACCACCAACCCCTGGCATACGCTGTGAGTAATAAAAATTCTAACAATAAACTTAAGCGTTGGAAAGCCATATTAGAAGAGTACAATTACGAACTGAAGTACAAACCTGGTAAAACCAACGTAGTAGCTGACGCTCTATCAAGACCTCCGATAGATAGCAATATCAATTCCTTAACAGTTACGCAACACAGTGACAAAAGCTCAGGACAAAATTTAATCCAAATTGCGAACGAACCTCTGAATGTCTTTAAGAACCAAATTATACTTTCAGATGGAATCGAGCCTAGTTACAATTTTGCAATTGTATTCCCGACTTATCATAGACACACTATAGTAGAACCAGAATATACTAGTGAAGAAATTATAGAAATCTTTTAACGTTATTTAAATCCATCCGTTATAAAAGCGAAAGAGTTTTAGGCAAAATCCAAGAAATCTACCCAATACATTTTAGACAATATAGAATCAGATTTGCCAGAAATATAGTAACAGACTTAAGAGACCGAAATAATTAAAGAACATAACCGTGCACACAGAAACAGTAAGGAAAACAAACTAAAAATCTTAACTCAATTTTACTTTCCTCAAATGCGATACAAGGTATATACAAAATTGTAAAGGAATGTAGAATATGCAAAGAACATAAATACGACAGACATCCTAGTAAGTCCATGATCCAACCAACCCCTATACCTTCATACCCTGGTCAAATTTTACATATTGACATATATTTTACGTCCAAACTTGTCATCCTAACTGCCATCGATAAATTCTCAAAATATGCCTTAGCGAAAATATTAAAATCAAGATCAGCTGAAGATATAAAGCAACCCTTGAGAGAATTAGTTCTTTCATTTGGCGTTCCAGACACTATAGTCGTAGACAACGAAAAATCACTAAACTCTTATTCAGTCCTTTTTATGTTAGAAAATTTCTTCAACATAAAAGTTTTCAAAACACCCCCATATATCAGCACCTCAAATGGACAAATAGAACGTTTCCATTCAACTCTGTCTGAAGTAATACGATGCATTAAATCCCAAAATTTAAATTATACTTTCCCAGAACTTCTAGACAAATCCATTCTCGAATATAATAATTCAATACATTCCACAATAGGAAAGAAGCCTATATAGACATTTTCTTCGCAAGACAACTTTCTAACAATCCCCAACAATTAGAAAAAGAGAGAGAAAAAACTTCACTTAAAATAAAAGAAAAACAAAACTCTGATCTACACTACCACAATAGAAGTAAAACCCCACTTAGAGAATTCTCAGTTGGAGAAGTAATCTATGTTAGAGTAAATAAAAGATTAGGTAATAAATTATCCCCTAAATATAAAAAAGTAAAAGAAAATAAAAACTCAACGATAATCACCAATTCAGGAAAAACTATTCACAAAAGTCTAATTGAAAATTAATTCCTTTTTACCCCAGATTTTTGGTACAACTTTGTACCATTCATGCAAACGTCCAGATACTGGATTATACCAATTCACAATTAATCAAAATCAATGTCGGAAGCGCGAGAATTCAAAATGGATCTTTCAAAATTATACATATCATCGATCTTGACATATACGACAATTTCATCGCGAATTTGGAAGAAGCTTTATCCAACGTAAAATCCCAACATTCCCTTCATCCTATCCTCTCCTACGAAATCCAACAAACCAAAAATTACCTTGAGAAATTAAAAATTAAAAGAAAACCGAAGAGATCTATAGATTTTATCGGAACTACATGGAAGTGGATAGCCGGAAGTGAGACCACCATCATTTAGAGATACTTACTAACAAAATGAATAATGTATTAATTAATAATAATATAATAACCAAGTTGTAATTATAGACACCATTATACGAAGGCGCAAGTGGCAGTGGATTGGACACACTCTTCGAAAAGGTAATGACTGCATTGCTGTCCAGGCAATGCAGTGGAATCCACTCACACAAGAAGGGAGAAGAGTTGGTAGACCGAGAAGCACGTGGAGAAGAACAGTCGAGGAGGAATCTGCGAGATTGGGAAAGAGCTGGAGGGAGCTCAAACACATCGCTGTAAGCCGTACACGATGGCGCGTAGGTGTAGTTGAGGCCCTATATCCCGCTAGGGAACAGCAACGGACTTCGTAGGTCTGAGGACCTGAGCAAGTAAGTAAGTAAGTAAGTTGTAATTAATAGGCTTACAATTGAAAAGATTGATGAAATTTCGAACTTAACAAATAAGGTAATTCAAACTTTTAAAGAGCAAAGTAATATAGAAAATAATCTAATACTTAAACTTAAATATAAATAAGAATTAATAAAAGAAGAAATTGTAAACATTGCCTACGCAATACATTGGACGAAAGCCAAAATTATAAACTCTTAATATAACCGAAACAATTATAAATAAAGAAGATATTCCATACATAAATATTGACGAAGCGCTTGAATTCGCAAATGTAAAAATAGCATCAAATGATAAACATATATTCTATATTGCATCATTACCTACAAGCGACAGTAATTCTTGTAACGTTTTAGTATTAAGATCAATCAAAAAAAGTAATGTTATTAATAAAATTCCTTACGAAAAAATATTAGAATGAAAAAATAAAATGTATGGTATAATTAAAGATTGTAAAAAATATAATGATCTTGAAATATGTAATAGAATTAACATTATTGACATAAGTAATTCTGCATGTCTACCCAACCTATTAAATAGCATGAAACCAACATGTGTGAAAATCAACAACGACCATATCCCATCAATAGAATAAATATCACCGGGAATATTATTCCTCAACCAATTTAACGGAACCTACATCATCCGCCATACAAATTCCTCAATTCAGATAAAAGGAAAAGAATTCAACAACAGAGAAATGATCAACCACCATATCATGCCAGCCATACTTCAACCATCATCAATGATAGAAGATAATGAAGAATTCATATCGCTAGAAAGGTTTAAGCATCTTTACACCAACAGCACAAATAAAATAGACTTGCTGGAGAAATTTAACGTAGTCCATAATACAACTACCATCGTATTAATTATTGTTTTTTCAAAAATTTAACAACAAACACGGCAAAGAAAAAGAAAGGATCACATCAATGATAACACCAGATCAAAAAAACAAAACCAATAAAAATAGGAGTTGATAACATTACTGATTACTTGAGACTTGAGGTCATAGAACGAGGACGTTCGAATTTAAGGCCGGAGGAGTTAACGACAACAAAATTGAATTGGCAAAATCTCCAATTCACCTGTTCCCGTGGGAATCCAAACAACACAGGTGTCAGATTTGCTGACTCAACGTCTGGGGCAGACACATGCCTGACGTTGAAACGCTGCAGTAGCAGTTTAGAATAAGTTACTTTAAGTTTAATATTAGAATTGTATTTTAGTTTGAACACAGAATAATAAAGTTGTTTTTTTTTAAGAAAATTAAATTAATAAATTTATAATTTATATATATGACGTGAATGATCGAAGAGTGCCAGGTGATGGTTACCGTATTTATGTACCACGCTATGACTCATCACAATACAAAATTTAAGCCCTACAGACATACCGTTACACGAATGTGCCACTAGCTCTTGGACTATATCCCCCGACGCATTTTTTATATTAGGTTTGCGGTATGGCCGTCGGAGCCATTATTGATTTTTCCATGATCTTATCTCGGATGCTGAAACAAGTTAACCAGGCAGCCAACTCAGGTAAATTCGGTTGTTGTTAAATGGTGTTACGGCATCACTTTTACAAATGTCAAGCTATTTAGTTGACATTTTCATAGGCAGATGAATGTCAATGACAGATATACATAGATATAGCCACCTAAAAAAAGAGAACTCAGATCTGTCATTTGACAGACACGGTGGAAATTTCGGGAACTTTTAACTTTGATCAATGCAAATATACAAAATCAAGGAACAAACTACAAATTGACATACCAAAGAAAATACCCACGGTTATATATTAAATTTAGGAATTTGTTAAATAAGAAAGTCAAATCACCGTATCATTGAAATTGGGTCTCGGTTATAGTTGTTAACCCACCTGAAGGCCTCCGGATCCTGGTCCATATAGCCTGACGGCTGTCCATGGGATTGTGCATGTGCATGAGGTGGAGGAGGTGGTGGTACAACACTGTGATGTATGCAAGACAAATGTGAGGGGTGTATAGAATTTGCAGCGGCAACGGCAGCAGCTGAGTTCATAAGCATGTGAAGGTCTTTGTTAGAGGAAGGGTCCAATAAATGCCCTCCATGGTGGTGATGTACATGTAGCTGGTGATGTTGTTGGTGCACATGATGATGAGTTGGGTGTTGATGTTGGTGGTGATGTTGCATTGGTGAGTGGGCTTGAATTGGGGTATGTGCTTGCGGCGGACTGCCAAGATCCATGTGTGGGTTTAACGGCGACGAATTACCCGTTGGAGTTGTGTCGGCAGATGAGTGTTGTGGAGGCGGTGGACTTACTACGTTGAGAGACTCCGATGACGATGTCATTTGTCGAAATTCATCATTTGATTTAGATGCAATGCCATCGTGATCGCTATCACCACTTTCATCCTTAAGAGCTTCTTGAGCTTCAAGAGATTTTCGATGCATGCCTTTAAATAAATAAATCATTAAAGAACATAAAATAAAATATTAGTAATAATATTTAATAAGAATTATTCCTAATAATAAGAATAACCATAATACCTCTATAATGACATTAACAAACCCATATTCACCAATACAAAGCATACATACATATTATGCCTACGTGAAAAGCATGCACGTTGATGATTGATACGCGGCGAGATTTATCCAGACATTCATATCAATCATTTTGTCATAGATACCTATGTCATTATAAAATTAAGAGAAGAAGTGGCATAACCGAAATATGCATTAATTGATAAAATCACGTTTTAAAACGTAAATGAACAAGAAATGTTTGTTATTCATTTTTTTTTAAAGAAAATAGTTATTTAACTTCAATTACTACTTAACTAGTCGGATATTTTATATTTAAGATCTTCATAATCCCTAAAAGTCAAAATTAAGACAAATAAAGGTTACATCACACATGCACTTAATGTGCCTCAATTTCAATTGAACTTGATAAACTTGAACGATAAGACCAAGCTGTTTGAAAAGATAATTGGGTTTGTTTTTTATATCTGTTCAATTTTCCGAGACCCAGCTGTATTGTATTGTAATGTATTTCAATACATTTTTTGTTATTACTTCTTTGCTTAAAGATATTCATTTTTTAAATCAAAACATATATATCAATGTACATAAATAAGCATGCATTTACAGTATTGTGCGTATTCAAAACTTCAATAATTCTTATTACAAGTAAATAAAAAGAAACAATTTGAAATGTATTTACTTTTGGCCTCCATACCTAGTAGCCACGGAGCGACTGCGTCATTTTCTTTGGCTGACTTTATTATTGTTTCAGGCAATGGTAATGAATGTCTGACCATAGCTCCATATAAACCATACTCAGCCATTATAGTACTTCGGCCCCAGCATTTTTCAGTCTTCCGCCACTTTGCACGGCGATTTTGAAACCAAACCTAAAAAAAATATATTTTTATAGTGCTTAATGCATACAAATATACGTTATTTTAAATAAAATTTGAACAGATGCGACGTGGTTGAACTTTGGATTGACATTTAAAAAAAAATTATTAATAATGCTCATACATTTATGCAAATTTAGTTTTAGCAAACGAAGGGTAAATATTGTGCAATCATAAAGAAGCCTCTTTAAGAAAAAAATATTGAAACAAAAGTTTTTTTACTATCATAAAAGCGGATAAAGACAATATCATCCCCATTGCGTGTTAAAAATTTGTTTTTAAATGTTTGTTTGATGGGCCGAATGACACTGTTCAAAAAGGTTCAATTCAATTCGGCTGGTACATTCAGTCAGTAGAAAAACTTAGTCAGACGTTTTACTATTTCCTGAATCGGGTTAATGTACTGGAAGATAATCTAATTTGGTCACTTATATGCGGAGTTACGTTATCTAACATTATTTCCGATGACATTTTTAACTTGACGGATCTAAAGGATAGCATTAGCATGTAATCGAGTCATAATAGCATGTAAATGCGAATCGACGATGAATGCAAATTAACAAAAGTTTTTGTTTTAGATTAGAATATCAAATGAATAAAAAATATGTAGATGAATATTTTTGTATTAATAAAAAATAACAAAGATATTTTTATGTACCTACTCGAAATACATGTGTAAATAATGTTGGAACTGTATATTTACATATGCATGTAGGTATGTATAGTATACACTTATACAGTGGTATTCAGTGATGGATTACCGCCTAGGCCCGTGTCCCCGAGCCTAAGGCGGCACAATTTGGTGGGCGGCAAATTTTTTAGAATGTCAAAATTTTAAACAAATCATTTTAAGGATTGATTCAATTTTTTTTTTTTTAATTACAGATGTAATTTTCTGTATATACATAGTTTATTTTTGAATTAACTTTTTTATTCGTGGGTGTAATATTGATATTTTTATTGATCAATAATGTTTTAAAAAAAGAAATAAATTGATAAGTTTTTTGGAGAAATTTTAAAGTTCTGTTGACATTTTGCATCTTTAGTAGGGTTAATCTAACTTATAAAATGCTTTTTAAATTGCTTAATGGTTTCTTATGTATACATATACATATATCTGTGGTATAAATATGATAAGTACAAAACTTTACATTTTTTGTTTAGACTGCCAATATATTTCTTTTTGGCTATATTTTAATTCTATATATGTATAAACAGAAGCTGTATCATCACTAGAAATAACTGTAATAGTTTTGTCCAACGATGATACTTGTAAGTACGGTTTGTATGTATATTTTATGTTTGGTATAAACATGATATATGTACACTTTTATTTAGATATGCGAAATTTAATTAAAAAGTTCTTTTACTACCTACTTTGTCAGCAGTTGTGTCATGTAAATAAAATAAATTTGAAGTTAACTAGAACTATTCGGCGAGATATTTTATTCTGCTATTCTGTTAATCTTTTATAAATTCCCTTACAAAAATTTGAGTTTTGAAAAAATCTATTATGAATTTTAATTTAGGTATTCAGCATACTAAGAGCCATTTTCTTCACTAAAAGTTGAACTCAACTTGAGGATTTTTTTTCTCAACTTGTGATTTTGTTTTTCTTCACTTAAAGTTGACAGTATCAACTTCCGAAAATAGTAGGAGTTGAGAGAGCAAACTTGAGAGTTTCCTATCAAATTCAAATTTGTAATACATTTTTTGGTTTGAATAAAAATATTTTTAAAATAAAATGTTGAAGTCATAGCAACGCCTGAGGTAATATTTCGGATTTCCTCATAAGAATACATACAAAGCCCGACTGACCTAACACGCTGTATTGTGATTTAGCTATAATTTTCGAATAATCGCACAGAATAAATTCAAATCCCAAGTCAAAAATTTCTCAGGGAAATTTATAAAAACGCAAGTTGGCTAACTTTTAAATTTCAACTCTCGAGTTAAGATTTTAAATAGTGAAGAAAAACAAATTTCAACTTCCCACTCAACTCTTAAGTTTGTGTCAACTCTAGAGTTGGCAAACTTGAGAGTTTGCGGTAAGTTGATAAATAGTGAAGAAAATGGCTCTAAATCTGCTACATATGAAATCTGCTATAAAATCTTTTATAAAATGTCTAGAATTCGAACATGTCAAAAAATCTTTTTTAAATATTATTTTTTGTATTCGGGGAGGCAAAATCTATTATGAGATGTGTTATGAAACATAAAAGAATAAAAGAGAAATGTTTCTGACTTTTATTATAAAAGATTTCATTCAATACGCAGGAAAAGTTTATATTCTAGCCGAATAAATGTATTTGGGAGGAGAAAAATAACAAAACTGCAACCATATTTTATAAATACTTTCTTAGAAAAAAGAACAGAAAACTTTTATGCAGCTATTTTGATTAGACAATTTTAGTGAAAGAATTTTAGTGCACTAATTGGAACAACCCAGTCTTCAAACACTACCATTGCATTTTATTTTCAATTTTAAGTGCTAATAGTAAATTTGTTTTGCTCTTCTCGACGACGACGACGTTTGTTTGTCGCCGATTTGTGTTCTTTCGGAAATTGTCGAGGTTTTAGTTTAACTTTATTTATCATGAAAATAGGTACGTCTTAACTGGTGGTGTGTGTATATATCATGATAGGTATACTAAGTTACCTTCCATGTACCTATGTTTATATGTTACAGGAAATACCATGAGTGTACCTTCCATTTTGCTAAACACACTAAAAAAAGGATCCTAGAATTTTAATTGCGGTATAGGCTAAAATGGTAGTTCATATGGATATGGTATTTCATTTACGTACTCAATAACAGAATAGTTTAATTTTGATAACAGATTTTATTTCTGTTTGCTTATTCATTTCGTTTTCGAATGTTCATAACAGACTTTTGTAAAAGTTCGAACTCCTGAATACAAATTATAAAAGATCTATTATGATGAGAATCTTTTACGATTCATAAAAGAAAATTCATAACAGATTAACAGATTTGGCAGAATAGCTCCCAATATCATTGCCAGTTCTCGAGATAACAGAGTCAAAAAAAATTGGTGTTGAATTTTTTGTACTTTTCCATATTTTGTAAGAAGACAGTCGATACATTTTATTAGTTTTTTTTTTTGAAAATTTTACTAGATGTCGAAAACGTCATTTCAAGTACTTAAACATTTTTTTTCTACTTCATTGTACATTGAACACCAATAATTTTATTCGCAGTTGATTTTTGCCTAATTCCAATGTACTTATAGTCAGTAGCATTTTATGTTCCTGAAATATTTGCGACCACCAAAAATGTTTACTTTGTACGCACATAAGGTACGATTAAGGTCCTAAGTACACACGCAAACATAGGCATCTCTCGAAAAATGCTGGATTTGGATTTTAGGGACCTTCATACATCGAAATTTGTTAAAAAAATTATTTGGAAATCCGGAAGTTAAAAATAACTCCCCTCTTATGATAATTGCCAAGTTTTCTCATACATTTTTTCTTTTGCATTTGGTATAAACATGATATCTAAAAAATATAAAATCATTAGGTTTTAAAACCACCATATATTTTTTTTTAAAATAATAATGTACATTTGAAGTGATGATATCTATGTACATACATACATATACTTAAACAAAATATTCTATTATTTCCAAACACTTTTTTACAATGCTTGAATAAACATTCAAATGCGTTTTCTGTAAAACTCATAAAAAGGACTTATCATATTCATACCAAACGCCACAGATATGTATTATACTAGAAATTTAACTTATGGTTTGCCGAATTATAACAATTAAATGCAAGGTACGTCTTTTCTTACTAGCAGCCAGATTGAATTTGATTTGATTTCAGTCTTTGCATGAAAAGTCATCTGTTTAAATCCTAAAACAAAAACTCCCCTCATTTTTGTTTCTAAATTGTAACTTAAAAGCCTTTCTCAAACTCGTTGTTCTGCTTGACATGATGAATGTTATGCATTAGATAAAGATTGGCCTGGAATAATAGTTGCACTGAAATTTATTGCTGAAAGCAAAGATGAAACACCAACAACGCTATCTCAAGCTAAGGGACTGCAGCAAAGATTACAACATCTAGAAACAGCAGTTCTAGTCATTGCCATTGTTTGGAATGATTATTCTAAAACGAATTTATCAACTGTGATACAAATGTATATAGTTCTTTTGCATTATTTCTACAAGACATGAGAGATAAACAATTTTCCAAATATGAGGAAAAAGCGAAAATAACCCGGAAAATTCAGGTAGACGAGTCACGAGAGAATGACAGAATACTTCTGTCCGAAAAGAAAATTTTCGAACCAACCAACGTTTATCATCCAATTTAAGAATCTTTAAGTGTATACAATTGGCAGGACGTAAGAGTGCTTTACGAAATTATTAATTTCTTTGACAATTTATCTGAAATATATACCTACTAATACATTAGAAATTCGTGCAGATGAATTAGTTACTAAATATCCTGATGATTTGGAAGACTTTTGGAAATGAATGTATTGATTTACACTATCAACTCAAAGATTCTTTATTAAATACGAACGATGTACGTTCCACGCAATGTTTTGCAGTGTCAGATTCTTCGAGATGTAGACATTGCTCTACGTATTTTTTGAGTATTAAATTAGTAAGAAGAAATCCAAAGAAATAAAATTACGTCTATTAAAAAGGGCGGCTAATCAGACAGGACCTATGGTCCTAATCGGTTATATATTAATTTTATAATACTGGATAGAAACGTTCAAAACTAAACACATTTTGAGGTTTCTTAGAGCCTACAATAATGATTTTTTTTTAGTAACTTTAAAGTACTTTAATTAACGCTTATATAACTATCAAAACGATTGTAAGTCCATAATGAAGAATGCCAGTATTCATTAAAAAAAAGTTCTGATCTATTTGATATTTTAGACTCAGTTTACTTTTAGGCGATATATCATTTATATAAAATAATACAAAAATAATTTTTAAAAAATGTGGAAACTATAAAGAACAATTTAACTTGTTTGTTTTGTATAAAACCCCCAAATGGAGTTTAAACCTTAAGCAAGTAAATGTACTTTTCATAAAAAAAACATTAACATTTTTTTTTAAATATAATAATAACACTACAATTATTTATTTTGTTATTTTTTTTCAAGTAGGAATTGTTACCGACATACACTGACAATCACTAGGATGAGGCCACATATTTTTTAATCGATTTTCGTTCTTTATACCTGCTGGAAATTTCGTACCCCTACAAATTTACTACATTTGAGTAGGTAGATATTTTCTTTAAAAAAAGTAATAAAATTAAGGGGTTAAATAGAAAAAACTGTTGGAATTTCCCTACATTAATTAAAGAGCTACTTAAAAACAGTATGAAAAAGTGCGTCACTTGGATGAGGCCACATGAAAAATCTTATAAAATATCAAAAAAAATGAAAGAAATGTTAACAGTTTTTGGTTTTCAAACATTTATTTATTAAGTTTTTCTCAATTAATAATGAGTATGCCCCCCATTTTTCGATATGACCTCTATTAGACGGTTTGGAATGGAATCATAAAGTTTTTTTAAATAGTCAAGTGAAATCTCGTCAGAGGCATCACGGATAGCTTCAATTAAGGAGTCCTTGTCTTCAAATTGTCTACCGCCTTCATAAACTTTTCGAGATAGCCATGCCCATACGTTTTCGATTATGTTCAAGTCCGGTGAATACGTTTTCTGATAAAATCCAGCTTTTGACAACCCTTGGATGGGGGCATTGTTGGAAAATCCAAGGCAGAGGTCCAAAAATATTTTTCATCTTCGGAAATTACCGTTCCAACAAGCATTTGTAATTGTTTCAATTGTTTCCGTTCATTGTTGTAGAAAGAAATTCCAACTCGATTTTGCCATAGTAGTCGAAATACTGGCTGATACTCTGCTTTTGGACCTTATTTTAGTAGCTGATTGAGTAGAATTTGAAGCAATACGTAAAATTAACCGCTTTTCTCGGGATGTTGTTGCTTGGGCTGTGCATCCTTTTTGTTTTTTTCCATAGTTTTGAGGAGCAGCAAGATTGTTGTTTACAACTGTCTTACTTCTTGTTCAGCTTCCTTGCTATTTCTCGGCTTGAGAGTCCCATTTCCTTGAAAGCATCGATTTGTCCTCTTTCTGCCACTGTCAACGTCTTTCCGGAACCCATTTGTAATTGAAATTTAATAAAAAGAGTTATTTGTAAAACGTTCTTAAATATTGCAACCAAAATTTTCAAAAAAATTGCTGATGTGAACTTCTACAACGAAATATTCGCAATGGCGTCATCCTAGTGACACACTTTTTTATATCCTTTTTAGGTAGCTCATTCATTAATGTAGGGAAATTCCAGCGGTCTTTTCTAATTAACCCTATAATTGTATCACTTTGTTTTAAGAAAATATGTACCTACTCTCATGTAGTAAAATTTTCCGGGTTAAACAAATTCCAACAGGTATCGGACCGAAAATCGGTTGAAAAATATGTGGCCTCATCCTAGTGATTGGCAGTGTATGTAAGGAACAGACTTGCACTTTTTAAAATTGTTGATTTAAATAAACAAGATAAATAGTATTTCAATCGAATACAACTTAACATGCATTGTATGTATGTTTGCGGCATAAAAAATGGTTTGTTAATTTATAATCACAGCCAATGTTTTCACATGTTTGTATAATTTTAAAAACAATATCAAAACATTAACATAAAAGTATTTAGAGAGGAAATTGTCTTTAAAAGTCCGTAAGCTCACTTTTGTAAATACATAGGTAAAGTGATATGTGTATTAGTATTATACATTTTGTTCTATTAATTTATTATTAACCATAAATCCTTTGTCATTGGGTGTTATTTCTACTTTCCACAAAGAATATACATTTTCATTGATAATAATCAGTTAACCAAACCACAAAGAAAATAATTGGCCAACGCTGGAGCACGTGTCGGAAAGTATTCATATCCTGAGTAAAGAATTATTAGATATTGGATATTGAAATTTAATATGTGTTGTGTTCCTTAATTTGTTTGAAATATTTTTATGATTAATGGATAATGACAAGATACATTTACGATTTAAAGTTTTCAATGAAGATTTTTTGCTCGCGCTTTGGATTTTGAAAAAAAAAAACAATTATCAATATTTTGTGTCTTGTTAAAAAGCTTTATTTTCCTTTTTTTTAATACAAAGGCAATTAATAGCGAAGCAAAACATTAGCAATGGAACCCCTCTACGTTTTTGACCATCATTTAGCAGACACAAACAACAATTTACACCCCTATCTCAAAATATTTACTTACTTCAATAAATTGCAACCATAAGATTTCACTTGCAATCCAATAACCTTAACACACTTGCAAAACGTGCCCAGAACATCCCTTGAGATATCCTAAAATCCTTCTGTGCAGGAGAGTATTTATTTTACTAAGAGACCCTTAAATACCAAATTACACATTTACGACTTGTTCTCTGCCACCACTAAAAACACCACTGAAACAATTCACACGACTGGCTTATATGCTTTTTCTGAACTTGACAACAGTTTGTCCTTTGGTTGAATCGACAAATCTTCAATAATTTTTTTTTTTGTTTAGAACATGGCCATATACATTAATCATGTAGATATGTATGTATGTATGTACGTTAAGTTGGACTTGGTGATATTTATCGAAAAAGGGTTTCTAGCTGTAGCTGAGGGTTTGCTAATGCGCTTTGTAAGGAAAACAATAATCGAATATATTTTCCTAGTAATTGAAATCAGTACCTACTCAGTAGAATTAATGATGAGCTTGTTTTTTAAATATATTGCAAAGATGAAAATAATTTCAAGACTACAATTTAATTTTTTCTGAAAAAAAAATATTGAATTTTGTATTTTAAACTAATAGCATAATATTGATATTTTTTTGTAGTAATAAATAATAATAATAATAAATAATTAAGTAGGTACCTGATATAAAAGAAAATGTAAAATGTGAATTGAATCTATAATTTCCTTTTGATCAATATAAATTAATTGTAAGATACTATAAAAAGTGATAAACGCCTTTAAATTTCTAGTTTTCATATTTTTACTGTATAAAAAATTGTGATCATTTAAAGCAATATAATTTTAGTTATCAGATCAACTGTCTGTTCTCCTTTTTCCATAAAAGTACTAAATATTTGGTGAGATAACTGCATTTTACTAAAAAAGTACTATTTTTTCCTTTGTTTATTAAACTTTTTAAATGAAACCAAATACGGTTTTTATGACCTCATGATCAAATCCGAATGCAAAATTCCTTAATCATGTCAGGTTTTTGAGATATCACCGCAGTACTTACATACTTATTGAATATTCAAATTTGTTTGGAAATTCTTGTCTTATACATTTTATTTACATAGGTATTTACATATATGTACTACCTACATATATGTATATTCCTATAATCTTTCTCGTTATGGTAACTTTTCTATTTCCTTAAATAAAAATCTAAGATATAACAATTAATGAAAACCTTAATACATACGAGTAGTTTAATAACGTAAACAGAACTTAGAAGAAGTACATAAGTTCATAATAATTGGGTATAAGAATAAGAATAATGACCAACTAACGCGTGTTTTTCACAGCAGGAACTCTTCCATCAGACGAAAATCCACCACACCATGCGGCACCAACCAACGGTTATGGTGTTGTGTTTTTGCACGAATGATTTTAACAAGATGAGTAACAAATTTTCAATGAAAAACAAAAAAGAAGGATATTTACTGTTATTTGAAAATTACTGGAAAACTGTTTTGAGATTTTTTCTACTAACTAGTTTGTACACACGTGTCGTGATGCGTCGTCGCGTCGTTCTGACACACTTCATCAGGGTAGTAACGAAAATATCCTGTTGTTATTTAGCTATTGGGACACAAATGAAGGACATAAAGAGCAACTATGTGTCTCATCTCAAGGGGATTATGAGTAATGATGGATGGGGTGATAAACTTGATAGTCAAGTTCAGGCTTGGCTAAATCAAATAAAAGTACCTACTTTACTTGTATACTTATGTGTCGACTTTCTGGAATTATGAGAATTCATATGTTTAACACTTAAAATACATGTGTTTAAAAATGATGTCCCCCAGAGGAGAGATATAAAAATATTGTGTAAATAATTTATGTCGTCATCGTTAGAAGTATATTGAAACCACAGAAACAAGGACTATAGTATGTTTTAGCCGATGAGTTTGAAATTTGTTAGTAATTTTTAATATTATATTTTGATACGATGTGTCAAGAAAAACAAGATCAAAAATGTTTCAAACAAACTTGTGCAATTGAATTGATTCGAGTCTAAACCGTATAAAGATCCATATTAGTTGTAATTTTGCACCTTGAATGTAATATTAACGCATTTTGTTGATGTATGGTCTACGGTGTTTAATATTTTTTTTAATGTGGTCAGTGTGGAAAGACTGTCAGAAAACTTGTTTAATTTATTGTCAATTAATAGGTAGGTATTTCATTTATTTACAGTGGGTATATGAATACTGTTGTATAAATATTAATCACAAAAAATGTCTTAAATATGTTGGTCCTTTGCCTTTATTATTATTCCGCCTATTTATCCAGGAGTGAGTCCTCGTTAGAATAGAGCACATGTCAATCTGTTTATAAAAAAATTACAATACATTTATTGAACAAATAATTAAAATAACAGAAAGAACAAATTTAAATGACTACGAAAAAAAAGAACTACCAATTACCAAATGGTTTCTTGTACCCTGGCCACTTTTCAAAGACCACATTCGTTAATGTGCAGTTTGTGCATGCCTAGCCTGGCCATACCGGTAAAAATTCTCCGAAGATTAATTGGTAATGTCTTCAGCGTCTGATTATGGATTTTTAATTATTTTTAATTAAAAAAAAAGAATTGTTGAATATTGTCATAGCAAAATTTGTTTTTTTATAACATCTTTAAGTTCAGATGTCATTGTTTTTAAAACGCACACCTTTTTTTTATATTGATAAGATGATGATTTAAAGTTTTTTACTCCACTGTTTTTGATTGATTTTATACGATTTCAAAATATGTAATGCACATTTTATTCTTATATTTAGTTTTTTCAACATCTTCAGTTGTCATTGTTTTTAAAACAAATACCGTTTTTGATGCTGATAAGATTAATTTAAAGTTTTTTTTACTCCATTGATTTTTTGATAGGTAGTTATTTTTTTTACGATTTCAAAACCATGCACATTTTATTCTTACTGTTTTTTTAACACACAAAAATTAACACTTAAAACTTAAATTTCTGATGAGGAAATTTAATTAATTGTGCAATGAACGATATTGTATAAACATACTTATATGTAGTATGTGGGTGGGTTTGCACAGTATAATATAGTGTCATTTGTTGTCGAGGCGTCAACATCTCCGGGAGCGTCAAAACTCGATATTGCAAAAAAGACGAACGAAAATTTATATTGGAATTGATTGAAGTTTACCAATCTCTGTCGGGCTGCGCACAGTGCGTTATTTTGCAAATCTAGCGGAACTTTAATCAAAAATAAATGTTTCCTTAATACAAGTCAAGTGGGAGCATTTACTAAATTTACTATTTGTTCTAATAATTCTATAAGTTAAATTTATAGAATTTACATATTTAACCGGTTTTATAATATCTACATAATATAAATTTATTTGAACGCACAATGAATAAAGTTACGCTAGATTGGCAAAATTACATACTGTGCGGCGCCGCCGTTGTGGAATGTAAAATAAAAGGCATAAAACAAAAATCCAAATCTTCACTTAGTATATGTTGAAGCACACATACCTAATAATAATCTGTCAACTGATTTATTGTGCTAAATATTGCTTAGTCTAGGGTACTAGCAATTATATGGCGCAATATTTTGTACAATACTCGTAATATTCTATCAAAAACATTCTGTAAAAAACTAGCCAAATGGCGATGGAGCTGCTTGTTTATCTCTAAAAAGTAATGAAATCTAAATCGTTCCAAGTCTAAGTTTCTTTACTGCGATTTCTTTATTATTTATAAGACGTGTTTTATTGGTAATTGAAATAAATACACTTCTTTTACACTTCGGCTGCATTGCAAGGTGCAAGCGTTCCACAAATTTCAAACCAAACATTTTTTTGTGTTGATATTATCAAAACAAAATTATTCCGTAAGTAAATTTACTAAATCAATTCTTCACAAAATTGGTAAGATTTTTAGGATCAAGATAAAATAATTTTCTTTAGGATTAGTGTATTTAACCATAACAAATTTTGAAAAATTTATTGAAATATGCTTGTTCTCATGACAAAGCTGAAAAAGTGTGCTTCCATAAATGCATGGTTGCGAAAGTCTGACGAATACATACCTTTCATAAATGCAAATTTTAAATTGCGATTTTCATAAAAGCAAAACTCAAATATTTGTAGCGCAAATGTGAAATTATAAACACTGAGTTGCAAACATATTTTCTTTGACTTTAATATGATAGCATTTGATCGCATGTAAACAAAGCATGCATTTATGAAAACACCCAAAGTAATATGAATATGGAATTGAGTAGAATAAGTTGTTAATTATGACTCTTGCACTCTGCAGGCAACTTAAAGTAACTTCTCGAAATTTGTATTCAGTATTTCTTTATAATTTCATGTTGAATTTTGTCTTCTAATATCTTATTTATTGAATAAAAGAATGTTTACTATCTAAATAAATGGTCTGTATAGTAAATTCTATAATAATTTAAAGATTATTTAACTAGTCTTTAAAGTTGTTCCATAGTTTTCGCTCTTCCATATAAGCCAATGAAAACTTTAAGCTGTTGGCGGTAAATCTAACAACAAAATCAATATATTTTCAAAGTTTTACTGCAAATATAAGTGACAAACATTCTAAACCAACTCGGTGTGAATTTCCATGCAAACTTCAACTCAACTAGCATTTCCATGCTTTTTCCAACTCGACCTAACAATTTATATAATTATACAATCTTTGAACACACTCCATTTAGAACAGCTGTTTTTTTTGTTTTCAAACTCAAATTGAAATTTCTTTAACAAGTGAGTTTGTATATTTACAACTTTTAGTATGCATTCAATTTTTTCTATTTTCAAGTGCACATTTGCCTTTTATATTTTGTCCGTGACAGAAGATTTAGACATTTTGACATCAATAATTTGACAAATATTGTAGGGAGACCAACTTAAAGAAAACAAATTAAAAGTGAATATAGCGTTTTATTGGTACTCGAATACTATGTTATTTATGTAAAAAGTGAAAAAAAAAAGATTCGTAGAGACTAAGACCTCGAAAAGCAATAAATCAGCATATATTAAAGGACTAAGTTTTTCTTGCTTTTCAGTCCTAGATTTTTTAATTTTCAGCCTAATACTAGAAAAGTATGTCATCTTAAGCACATCTCCCCAACGAAAATATTTATTTTTCCGAACATTTTTTGCGTTTAATCACTACTTAGTATAAAACAAAGTCGCTTTCTCTGTCCCTATGTCCCTGCGTTTCATTCCATATTTATTATAACTCCTAGAAGCATTATACGATAGTTGAGGTTGGCAAAATCTATGTATATAGTATACTTTAAGGTGGCGAAATTATCGTTTATTATATGAACTCTAAGAACTCTTGAGAGGTTACTAATGAGGATAGAAGAACACACTCATGAAATGTTTAAAATGCAAGCTCATCAAAGTGAATTCAGATTAACCTATAAGCTGCTTCATCATGATCTTGGAGAAAATTATTATTTTCACGATCGATACAGTTTGAATCAGATTTCAACGATTTTCAAGGCCAGAGGTGAAATATTGAATTTGAATTATACACCACATAGGAACGACAGAATGCACATTGTGCGACTTTAGTGCAAGAGATGATATCCAGAATTTTATTGGTATATGTCCAATCTTAAATGAATTAAGAAGAGACCATTGGGGTAAAAATAGTTTGACACAAACAGAAATTGTATCCATTCTAAACGGGGACAACTGGATGAAGCTCTACAGCTATTTAAAATTAGCTCTAAAATATAGAAAACGAAAAAGAGGCTGGGTGCGACCCACACTGATAACTTCCCATTTTGTATCTGTTGTACAAAACTGTCAATTTAATGTCCGTCAATATTTTCCCTTTTTTTAGGTATTAACAAATTCAATATGTTGAAAATAAAATACATTTGAAGTCAATTGCTTGTTGTGATGATATTTAAGACGAAAAACGATTTTTGTCACTTTTCTGTAAATTTCGGTTTTAGTTTTTTATTTTTCGTAAAAAAACTGTCAATTAGACATTTGTCAAAATTATAGCATATATTCATAATTGTATTTTGTATACATTAAATAAATATGAAGTCAATATCGGTGATCATTCTCGAGATAATAAAGTCAGAACACACTTTTTACCAACTTTTAATAACATTTTTTGTACTTATTTATTTTTTTGTAAAAAAAAGTGTCAATTGAATTTTTTCGAAAATTTTACCCGATGTTAAGGACAGTATTTTCTATAGTAAAAATTATGAAGATGATATCATTTTTCCTTTATTGTATATTAGCGCTTCAACAATTTTTTTTTAGTTTTTTATTTTTTTAAAAAATAAAGGTATGTTGAACTATTTCCAAATTTATACCAAACCTGTATTACACGATAAAATTTATTTTAAGTCAATAGCATCATCCGTTCTTGAGATATTTGCAACAAACTAAAATTTTCACTGCTATGGTGAAAAAACCGCTCGACAATTTTTTATAAAAGTCCTTTCTGCATTTTTCGAAGTTATAACCTATTAAATAAAATTTAATTCGAGTCGATATCTTTATTCATTGTTGAGATATCGTTAACGAAAAAGGGTATCTCGAAGGTACGAACGTACGATCGTACGTTAGTAATGTTTTGATAATGCAACGTTCGTGTACAATTTTGAGAGGGTACGTGAAGGGCCGCGACCTCGGCCATTCACAGTTACTGCCTGACCGGCCTCATTTTGGGAAAAATAGACCGATGATGCCGCAAGCCCATAAACCACACCAAACAGTCACTCTTTGTGGGTGCATTGTTTTTTGGACAGTTACTCTTGGATTATCATTTGCCCAAATTCTGTAATTTTTCTTTGCTTATTCACGAATCCACTAAGGTAAAAATGTGCTTCATCACTGAAGATGATTTTCTTCGAAGTGCACGATATGTATTTTGATTTTAACGCCCAATTTCATAATAAACCTGAATAACTTTTACGTGAATAACTATAACGAGTTAGTCTGAAATTGAGAAATGTCAAATGAAATGCAGAAAAAAACTTAAAGTTTAGGTGTGGTTCAAATTCAACATCCAAACAATCCAAAATTGTTGCAATATCCAATGATTTCAGTAGATAAATATCGTCTTTTATCAAGGCAATAATGCTTTGTATTATCTATTTATGGCTCGGAAAAACTGCAATGGTTTTGCCATTATTTGTAAAATGATAATTACAGGTCCTAAAGAAAAACAGCCTAGAATAATGCTAATGGCCTTCAATCTACAATTATTTTAAATTTTATATTGCTCTTAATAACTTTAATAAATAAATATATAAGAAACGGTTTTAATTGCACATTAATTCAAAAAGAATACTTAAAGTTTCATTAATACATTTCCATGTTTCTGTTTAAATAGACGAATAAATTATTTTATTCTGATGGGTAGAATTTTTGAAATCCACCCTTCGTTAAAAATGTTTACCTCCTCACCTACACAATTTTGTGTGATGTACTCATGTACAGTACAGCATATCATATGCACAATTTTTAGAGATTTAGAGGTACGATTACAAAATGAAAATTCAGAAGGCTGTGATTTTGAAAACGTTTTTATATTTAACTACTTATTTCAAGAAATCAATTATGTACAAATTGACAAACATTTTTGTGAACATCATACTTAATTTCATTTTGCTAAAAGCATTTCTTTTTCTTCGATTTATTTCCGCGACCATTTGTTTTGGATTCGACTGAAAATATCACAGCAACGATTTTCTTTGTTGGGATCACAGCCTTTAATGTGAATTCTGTTGTTTTTAAAACTTTAGACATCAAAAATTGTAATTCTAGGTAATTCTAATTTTCCGCACTATACTTATTTATCTTTAAAGCATGTGTTTTGACACAATTCCGGTTACTATGCCTAAATTTGGTTAATACTTGTTGTTTTTTACTCTAATTAAATTCAAAAGTGTATTTTGTTAGTAGTTAGTTTTACTTTTATAATATAAAATTGAGCTTCTAAATTCAAAATGCATCAAAATAAGTGCCATCACACTACCTAAAAATCATGAAAAAATATTTACATTGCTTGGTTTTAGTTGTCTCTAAAAAAAAATAAATACGGATTATAATGTTAAATCAGATGCATCCAAGAGTTCCAAACGAATTGAAATTATATGAGTATGTACGAGTAAATCCACTTCATAACAATCACATAAATACTCCTATGTTCAATGAAGCTATACGGGACATAAGCTTCTCATTGAAGTTTTGATTGGGGTCCAATATCGACAGTGTAATTACACTGTTCAGTTGTATAATGTACATAGGTATAGATATATGTGATTTATCTCTCCGCCATTCAACATGACAACCACAATTTGTGAGATTATGTATAGTATGAATACTTGTACTTTATATACGTACATATTTGTATGTTTGTAATTCATCATATAACACGTCTCGTGCCAGAGATGACATGGCCATCACATCGCAACAAATGCATGCCATCTTTGAATTACGAATAACAGATTTGAGATTATTATTCAATTTCATGTTTTTGAAGGTACGGAAAAAAGAAAAATATTGCAACTCGTCAGAGAGTTCTGCCAGTCTGCATTGCACGGTTCAAGGTTCTTCAAAGCAATTTGCCAATATAAATGAATAAGTGCGACTCTTTTAACAAAACAGAGAGGAAATTCAAAAGGTTGGCTTCTACGAACCTCAATTAAAGCTTATAAAACGCACATACCAATGCACATTGCACATACAGGATTTACCTTCATACTTCATACCTACCTACACATTTCCATTAAACCAAAAGCCTGAAGTGTCTGTACAGATGCATTTTAGATTGATTTATTTAATGATATTTTGTTTTGTGATAGACAATATGAGTAATTTATAACAATTTTAAAAGTGTATGTACGTTATCTACATTTCAATCGAATTTGAAAACGCAGAAGGATAGATAAATGTAACAGTTGCCAGTTGACATTGTTGATAAAATGAAAAATTAAGCATTCCTTTAAATTGATGTGAAAAAGTTGTAATTTTATCAATTTTTAGAAATTATTCTCAGTAAATTGATTACAATTTTTTTTTTTAATTTTCTATTCAAATATGCCACTAAATTTCTTCAAGGATAATAATTAATCAATGAAAATTTATAGGCGCAAAATTTTAAAAGATTAAGTAAAATGTTAAAGCAGTTTTTAGCAATATACTAGGCTTAAATGATGGTGTAGCTAATGTTAACCCACATATGTAGATACTATATGTAGATACTATATGTAATGTACATACATTTTAAAATCTTACTATTACTATCTCTTGACAATTTGAACGGAATGCGGTTACTTTAACTTATAACAATTTGCTTAATCCATATGACATCTGTCATTATCCTAGAAAAAATGTTAGGTCAGATAGGACCATTCGAAGCAGGGATTTTTTTCAAGAAATACCCAGACATGTGATACACATCCACTTAAAACATTAACCAGATAATGGTGTCAAATTGCTTTTTTGCACCAAAAGTTAGAAAGCGTGCAGATATGTATTTAAATGATTCAAAATGGTAAACCTTTAAAATTTACAGCAGAAGTTGTGACAATGTATTAACTTCATTAAAAAGATCAGAATGAATTGTTCTTTTTTCAATTTATATAATAATAATAAGAATTCATATATACAAAAATAAGAGGAAAACCTTCGATTTCCCATTCATGCTATCTACGACAACGCTCAGAATTTCTCAAATGTTTTCAAATTTAAATTAATTCCGGAGAAAATGAAAATTTTGAGCTCTCTCATCTACAAAAATCAACAACAGAATCGTAATCGTATGCTATTGGTTGGTATAGTTTCAATAGCTCCTTTTTAATGACAAACAAGTGTTTGCTATAGGCACTGGACGTGGTAGGTTTTCCTCGGGCCCACAGAGGCCAATCGACAATTCAAACTCCTGATCGATTTAGTCCTTTCTACCATGCAGCCCAACTAGCACCATAACACATACAGACATAAGTTTAATGCTTCACTATTGGAACAACTACACATTCATATTTGAATGGTTGATGGAAATAAATCCAACACAAATGAATGGGAGTTGATTATAATTTTGTTAACAAACTGTAATAATAATTTGATTTTGACCTGTGTGAAATTAATCAATAGAGGACAGGTATTTATCGAGGATTGGGGACATTTTTTAATTGAATTACATAGCAACAAAGGGTTGTCTCTTCTGGTCAAAATTTTGGGGCTTTGTTTGGTCAAGGATTTCCTGATTGAAACATGATTGGGTTGGGGCAACTGGTATTTATTGAAAGTGCACATTGGATGCATTTCTCAAGTGAATCACAAACATTAGATTATCATGCTGATGTTGAAGCTATTGAGAATGATCGAGATGAATAAATGGTAACCATGATGGAAGTTAATTCGTAGGACAATTTTTGACAGGTCATTTTGTCCCCAGTTGGCCAGTTCGTATAAATGTATGTTAAGAAGGAACCAGAGATTCATTGCTGAAAAACAAAAGAGGGACTAACAGAAAAAGAACCAAAGCAAAAATCTCAATTAAAAGTTAAGTGTACATAAATGTTAAAGAAAAATATGTTTTTCTGTTAAAAATGCGTCTTTGAAAAGCAATTACAATGGCGTAAAATTTTAAATGATTTATTATTCATATTCAAGGAAGTGCATTTTAATTTGAATAGAGAGGAAGACTATATTATAGTAACTAAAATTATAGTTGTTTTCATAATGGATTACAACTGAACTGATGAGACACTTTAATTGTAATACGAGATATATGAGTTGGATTGTCCAGTATCACTCACGTACAATACCTTTGTATTTTGAAACAATATTGTAAATGTTCTCTTTAAGATAGACTGGGTTGTTTTGATCTAGCTCATATTTTTGTACATAAGAATCATATTAAATTAAATATTAAATTAAATTAAAATATTTTGGGCTTATATCATTTCTATCAATAAATATACATCCATCAAGTGATCATCAACTTTAGGATACATTACTTTTAAATATACAGTGTTAGGCTAAGTTTTACTTAAAATTATTAGGTGGTTTCGACACATATGTATGTACATTTTCAAAAGTTCAAAACAATGTTATTTAGGAATCAAAAAATCTCGTTCTGCAGATATCAAGTGAAAGTAATGTGTACCTTAACACATTGTACCTCTGATGCGAAGTTCTCACAAAAAATAATTCTGAATGCTCACTCTTGAGCAAATATATTTTAAGAAAAACTAATTAAAGATTAATTTTTTGTCCATCTAGTTTTAATAATCTTGTTTTAGTTTAATTTGACAAAATAACCAATTTAACACTTCCTTTTCGCTTATTCGTTGTACCTATGTTGTACATAATATTGTCTTCTTCAACATAAGTTAGGTAAAATTGAGAAGCAAAACTATTTATCTAATAACAATGGTGTTTTAGTAAGTTTAATATTTTGATATTTTAACTATACCTATCCAAAAAACAATATATAAACAAACAAAAAATGTTATAAATAAAACTTAACATTTCCATAAACATTATGTACCTGTTTTTGTTTCACGAGTCATCGAATCATGAAGAGAATAACCATAATTATTTTTGTTTCGAATGTACATATAAATATAACATACATAGCTCATTTATTATATCCTAATTAAATTCACCACTGACACTACATGGCAATAATTGATTTGCTGTTGCTACCCAGTTTGCACTACATTGCCTGCAACAGTGAACATGTTCGTACACCCTTGATTTTTCCTCTACAAAATGGTCTAGGGCAAAAACGATAGGGTGGGTTCACTTCAATAATAAATATAAACGTTTATCATTTCTTTTGTCTCGACTTATTTGAATGCTAGGTATAGCAATGATTATTATCCCTTGCTCTTCCGTTTGTCATTCATTTATCAATTATTTTATGAAAATCTAAAAGACTTCTGTTTGACAATGGTGATTAATAGATCCATGACCGTTGACTGGGTTGATTTTTAATTAGATTTGGAGATAAACCTGTTTAACCTCTTATTAGTGTTTCCTTCGCAATTGAAAAGGCAAGTGATTAGGTATTATACTTATCTATTATTATTTCATCGGTTTCGATTTATCTTAATAAAACAAAAATTACTAACAAACTCTTGTTCTCCAAAATCAAGAACATCCAAAAAACTTCTGACGATGGTTTGCAGGAAAATTTTAATTTTATCTGAAAAACTCTGAAAAGTGTATACATTTGTAAAAAATCAAAACAAACATAGATTTAAAAAACACATTTATAGCACAACTGATGATAGCTTGATTATGAAGCATTATTATACCAGCTATAAAAAAAGAATTTCTATTGTGCAACACAATCGTGGAATTTATTTTTTAATTAAACTAGATTAGATTCAAAAGATTCTCACATTTTTGATCAATAATTCTTTTATTTCTCAGTCTGTTCCAAATTCCTTCTGGGTAGGTATAGTCACGAACTTAATTTAATGAAAATCCCCCGAACTCTACTACCCTCACAATTGTTTACGACTTATTGGCATAAGACGTATAAAATAAATCTACTTCAGTCTAACACGTACTAATTCGTATAATAATCTTTGGATGGAAAAATTTGAGCTTGTACAATAGAAGGACACTAGGAATGTTAAGAAAAGTTCATGACATAGTTCCTGCTGAATTAGTCAATTATTCTATTGATGTCATTTTAATGAATGACGGCATGGCATTTATCGGAAGGGCAAGAAACGGTATGAACAATACACCACACAACCAATTTTAGTTTTGCGTGTGACAATCACATTCCATTGAACATCCCATTGTATTTTGTATTTTGGCTTTGAGTGATATCAATCTTATTCCACGAGAAAGAACCCTAAATTGATGGCAAAAGATTCAGTCAAATTCTTAAGGTTGAAGCTTAGAGCTATGAATAAAACCTACATAATAATATAATAGAATAATAAGAGGATCAACATTCCTTTTATTGTTGATGGTTGTGGTACCCGGGGTAGGTTTACAAAATGGACTTTAATGGAGCTAAGAACTATTAACTGACGCATAGTCTGCTCGTTCTTGCATTGAAATTTCAAGTTTTTTGTTCTTAGTCTTAGTCTTAGTCTTAGTCTTAGTCTTAGTCTTAGTCTTAGTCTTAGTCTTAGTCTTAGTCTTAGTCTTAGTCTTAGTCTTAGTCTTAGTCTTAGTCTTAGTCTTAGTCTTAGTCTTAGTCTTAGTCTTAGTCTTAGTCTTAGTCTTAGTCTTAGTCTTAGTCTTAGTCTTAGTCTTAGTCTTAGTCTTAGTCTTAGTCTTAGTCTTAGTCTTAGTCTTAGTCTTAGTCTTAGTCTTAGTCTTAGTCTTAGTCTTAGTCTTAGTCTTAGTCTTAGTCTTAGTCTTAGTCTTAGTCTTAGTCTTAGTCTTAGTCTTAGTCTTAGTCTTAGTCTTAGTCTTAGTCTTAGTCTTAGTCTTAGTCTTAGTCTTAGTCTTAGTCTTAGTCTTAGTCTTAGTCTTAGTCTTAGTCTTAGTCTTAGTCTTAGTCTTAGTCTTAGTCTTAGTCTTAGTCTTAGTCTTAGTCTTAGTCTTAGTCTTAGTCTTAGTCTTAGTCTTAGTCTTAGTCTTAGTCTTAGTCTTAGTCTTAGTCTTAGTCTTAGTCTTAGTCTTAGTCTTAGTCTTAGTCTTAGTCTTAGTCTTAGTCTTAGTCTTAGTCTTAGTCTTAGTCTTTGCCTTAGTCCAACAAGTCCGTTTTGAACTCCTTAAGTCCGTGTTACCTCTTTAGTCAAATTCTATGCTGTTAAGATGGAAGCAATTCAATATATAAAATTAGATTAGTAGGTAGACTCTGTGGTATACATGATTCTTTTCACCTCTTAATAAATGAGTAACACAATAAGTACATTTTCCAATTTCTCTATGAAAGAAAGGACATTTTATTTTTATTATCTTCTATGAAAACAAGACCGATATCAAAATACAGGTTAACGTTTTGTAACGGGATTCGTTTCTATATGGCTATCAATAAGAGTAAAAGTGGAGCTGTTAAGAATCACTTGCAGACAAATATAATATAAAAAAAATAGGAAAGAGCTTTATCTATTATAGAGGGCGGTATTTGTCGTCAGATGCTATAGCAAGCCACGTATTTATGTATTTATTTTCTTCCCCCGTTGTGGTTTCAATCAGTAAATTGATATCCTGCGAAGGATGCGATGACGATGATGCTCATAAAGAATAGCTTGCTACTTTGTATAGTTGAAGTCCAATGTTTGTGGGCGTTTATATGTAGGTATTATACTTATACATATGTTCGTATTTTTGTATCAGTTCATAGAGATCGGAATGTAATGTTGTATAAGTTGGAGAACTTAAGTAACGATATCTACGAATTCAGGGTTTGACTTTTGAAATTTGTGGTTGCACACACAAAAATTCAATTTGTTTAATATTGTAAGGAGCTTTTGGGAAAATTACTGTGCATTTTCTTATATCTAAATCGATTTTGAGAGGGCTTGACCAAATGAGAGACATATATCATTGTTAGAGACACGACTTTTTGAGATATTTTAACTTCAAATGTCTAATAGATTTAATGTGATTGAGATTTCGTATTGTTAATTAATTATGTACTTTACTTGTGTATTAAATTAAATTAAATTTTAAAATGGATCCAAAGAAAGAAAGATTTTTTTAAATTACTGGTAAAAAACGTTAAACGTTAAAAAGTCCGACAATATTGAGCTTAAAAATATATGAGAATCAAAACGTGGGCATCATATATCTACATTTTAAATTTGTTTTATTCTCTCGCAAAATATACTATTTTCAAGTTATCCTAACATTGTTTGCCATTTGAAGACTTAAGGAGTGGATAACTTGCTTGCTGTTGATAATTCATGATCTTGTCGTTCAATATTTTTTCTATATGTTGTTTTGTGGGCAACTAGCGGAGTAATGATTCTAAATTAATATTTCCAGAAACTTATTGACTTTAAAAGAAAAGGAGACTTTTATAAAAGATAATTCAAAGTGGTTTATTCAAGTAAAGAAAAAGGTTATACAAGAAAAAATTAGAATGACATAACATAAAAGGTATAAACTATGTAGGTATGTTTGATTGTTCAATCTGAACAATTCTGTAATTAGTGATGTGTAGTTTAGCATTTATTACCATCACGGAGACAGTACCTAGTAGTAACATTTTTATTATATTTAATGACAATAATAAATTCATTAATGAGTTTATTCTTTAACTTTTGACATTTGGTAGGATTTATTAGTTAACACTTTCCTTTATTAGCATCTTGTTTTACTTACGTTGTATGAAGAAACCAAATAAATCCAAAAAAATATAAAATTTTGAAATTGGTGCCTCAACTTAGTTCGTGAGTAAATTGCGGAAAATCATTAGATACGGTTTAATCAGACCCTAATTAAAAGATAAGCTATGAAATGTAACTGATAAATTGTAAAAGAAATATAAAACATGCCTGTGCTGAGCAAAAACTTAAAATATAATAAAAAAATGAGTATCAGAATATGAGTTGGATTTATCACATAGATAAACTTCAACAGTATCTTTTACACTCACTTAGGGCTGTACATCGGCTAAAGAAGTTTTTAAACAGTAAATATTTAAGGATAGTTTATGTCGGAATTTTCCATTCTAAATTAGAGTATGGATTAACCTGTTGGGGTAGCTCCTGCAACTCTAGGATCCTATTTTCCTATAGCTATTTTGCAAAAGTATGTCGTGAGAAAAATGTGTGGTGTTACCCATCTCACCCATTCCTAGCCCCTTTTCAAAAAACTACAAATTTTACCTGTTAAACATCTTTTTTATTTCAAGGTTTTAAAAATTTTTATTTGCAATGTTCCTTCCATAACTGTCATCGATTGCGTAGTGCTTCTCGATTCATTGTCACAATTCCACTCTTCCGTGCAACCCATCTTAAAAACTCTTATACGGTTTCTTCTGGCAGAATCTTCAATAAGCTTCCCGTTGATATACGATGTATCAAATCGTGGCTTTTTGAATTTGATCATGAGGAAGGTATTAAGACACTTTTTATTAATATCATGCACGTCTGTATTTGAAAATGCTAGTACATTACTAAATTTATTTATTTAAGAAACCTAGTTTTCTTTTCTTTAATTTTGCTTCAATAGATATTATTTGTTATCTAATTTTATTAAATGATATTTGTAAAGATTCACCCACAATATTCTTTTTATTCACAAAGTAATTTATTTTTGTTTGAAGTGGCATTTAGCTCTATTTCATTATTAAAAAATAAAAATGTCACTACTTTATTTCTTGTCTCATGGTTAAATTTTGTATTCATGTAAATTAATTGTATATATGTATGCTACCATTTGTTAAAGAAACAAAAATAAAAGATATAACTAAACTAAACATAATAAATCCTTTTTTTAAATTGGTAAACAAAAATTGTAGAAAACGTCAGCTTTTTAATTGAGTCAGTTTTGTATTCTATAGGTTTGGCGTTTCATGTAAATTATAATGCAATTATACATTCGTTCTCGAATTAAAAAAAAATAAAACAAGAAGTTTTCATGGTTTCTATGGCGGGTGCTTGCTTATTTCTTATATATTAAAGCAAACAAATTTAAATAGACCCACCTAATTGCCTACTTTTTTTTACTGGATAAATGTTTTCGGTACCGTTTATTTTTAAGCTTGTGCATTTTAAAATTCAGTATCTTTTAGGAAACCCAAATAAATTATGCCTAATCTCAAAAAAATCTTTGTGGCTCATAAAGTTCTCACATTACAGTTGTATGCTTTCCATTAGTTGGACGTTCATGTAAAATACTATAACTTCACTGTTCAAAAATTTTAATTATTATTTATATACTGATTCCCAAACCACTGCAAATGAATTGTTTGCACTGGACTATTGTTTAATCTTTGAACCAATTGACTTGAGCATCCCTTTACAAATAAACATGGTGATAATTGTGTGAATGTTTAATAAAAAAAACTGCTTAGGTAATACAACATAATGTTCTCATTGCAAAATGAAAGCAATCATAAACAGCGGCGGCTTTGATCTTTAAAAATAAAAATGTATTGAAGCACAAGACTTTTATGGTCACACCTTAGACTTATTGCTTATAACTTATTAAATAGATTTATTGAACTTTTAAAAGGCTAAGTGATTTATTAAGTGACGTTTTGTTTTAGCTCACAAATCAAAAATCAGCAGTATAACAGAAATATTATCATTTTATATATTTTTCTCACCATATACGACCATGAGAACTGATAAACGGACAAATGATTTGAAATTATTTTTTTTCGAATTAGATAAATATATGTAGATACAGATTTTATTAATAAATTTAATGTATAAAAAAATCAGTTAAAATTGTTTTAAAAAATCTTAATACTTAATGTAAATATGTATTACAGAATTATTGACAAATCAATGTTATGTCATAACACCCACCAATGTATGACACATGTCGCGACATGTTTCGACACGCTTTTGTTCGTAAAACAATCATTGTTGTTTGCTAAAAAGTAATGTAAATGTAAACACTTCTCGTCGCAGAAAAGCGAAAATCATTAATTATGTACATACATAGACAAAAATCCTATGGCGAAAAAATTAGGCATAGCTTTTAAGTTCGGGATTCCCTCAAGTACATTGGCTACTATTTTCGTACCTCTTTATAACGAATTTTAGATCAACCTAACCTCAACATAACAAACCTTATTTCAACGAATTACTTGATATAACTAATATTTACTTGTTCCCCTCCTATTTGTTATATCGAGGTTGCACTGTACAATGAACTAGCTCATGCGTCCGCGGCTGCATTGACTCCAAGAATACAGATATTGTGGAAGGAGTATTTTAGTAGTTTACTTAACAAAGTCTGACGTCTGATAGATAAAGGAGTAATAAGCAGCTTAGATTTCTTATGAAAGCTTTTTTGCTTACATGTGGATTTCATGTTTCACTTATTTTCATCACTGCTTTCATGACAAATTATTTGTTTTAATATTTTTGGGTCCATAACCTGAACGCTTTTACGCTTTTTTTAGTAAATTATAATCACATTTAATTTATCCAATTGCATTTATTTGTGTTCACACCCTGATGCCAGAACTAACTGTGTCCAATTGAATAACTTTATAAATAAGCATTCTCATCTTAAACAGATTTAGAACTGTATGCACTCAACTGAAAAAAGATCATATCATTTGGATAGTTTTTTCCTCGCACTTTTTATGAAGCAGCGGAAATTACATGTGTATTCAACTTATTTCTTACTACTCATCCATCGATGGAATCGGTAGAGTCAGACTCTTCGTCGTCATTGTTTGAATCGAAGCGGCTCAGCCGGGCGAAGCGAGTTGCCAACATGAACAATGCTCAAGATAAAATTCGTGGGGCCCTTTTAATAAGTTAAGAACCGTACAAAAAAAAAATTAAGGATTTCGTAGAATCTTTCGTATCAAACGAAATTTGATAAAAAGTGGAAAAATCAATGTTATATGTATGTATAAAAAAAACTAATTTTATATTCTCTTAGTTTTTGCTGCTACCAATCTTCTCATAATTTTGGGTGGGCAGCAAGCCAGCAGGACTTTTAAATAGAAGGGGTTTCAACAGAAAATAAATTACAATGGCATTTATTTTAATTTAATTTAAATTCAAAAGTCATCGCTTTAAAATTTTTGATTTTCTGATTTTAAATTGAAACTAAGAATTACTAGTTATGAAATTAGGTTTTTAAGATGCCCTATTATAAGAAAGACGAAAAAATTGGTAAAATTTTGAATATTTTTAAAGATACATATGATTTTTAGAACAGTTTTATTTCAGTTCGAGTCAATTAGATTCTTTTACACTTGATTGTAGATATATTGGTCTAACTCACAACTGAAGCGCGCGCCCTTTTTTATGATGTACACCGGGCTCATCTTGCGGGGTGCTTCTGATTCAACTTCACAAAAGAAATCTTTCAATAGTGAGCCTTTAAATTAGTTCTTTGGAATTTCGATCTAATTTAGGTACCAACTACACATTACTTTGAAAAAGTTGCTGTAGTAAGTCCTAACGCTGAGCAATAAAAATGAGGGCCAGTAAAGAAAAAAAAACTCACACCTACATTTATCGTCAAACGTCAACCACTTGAGACTTAACATGCGGAAAATCAGCCAAGTCATCTAATTGGAGGTTTGGTATTCAAGCAACTGGGCGTTGAATATGAGTACAAAAAAGTTTTAAATTGGACTCGTTTGACATTTGATAAGATAATGAGGGAATTGTGTATGTACATACATACCTACATATGTTCCTCTTCACCTGAACTTAGATTTGTTATTATTTTAGTGTAATTTTGCTAATCATACATAGATTTATGTACATAGATATAATATTTTGTACATACATATTGAAGGTATTTGTACAAATACAAAATTTAAAAACTATTTTCCTATGGTAACGTGAGGTAACATTGCTCATTTTTTTACAATATTTCAGTTGGCTTCAATCTGAATTTTTGAAATTTTATTTTACTTTAAAATGTAATTTCTAATTACTTTTTTTTTGTAACAAGAGTAGATAACCGCTATAATTTGTGTTCTAATTCATAACAGTTAATTTTTTAAATTTTGTTTTTACTTCATCTATGAAAGATTGACGAATCTTCTTTCAAATTTATATTTGACTTCCTTGTTTATTTATAGCAATTTGCCGAGAAAATTTAAATGATTGATTGAAAATTTATCTAAATGTGTCGTGAGTTACCGTGGAATTACCCGTATCAATAAAAAGGGAATTGTAAAAATCTAAGTAATCAATTAAGATTATACTATTTATTTTGTCTGCTATTTACATAATGTATTTATGTATGTATTTACATTTGTACATATACATATATTTTTTAATAAAATTAAAATGGGCCCTTGGGGCAGACAAACGGGGATTTGAATGGCAGAGCTTTAAAGATTGCTTTACTTTAGTACTGTAGTCAATTAAGTCGCAGTTAATTGACTTATTAGTTCGAATGAAAGTTACTTAATACTGTACTAGGTACTTTAACTTTATAACAAACCAGTTAACAGTCAGCGCAAATATTCTGACTGTGCAGTTAAAAAAAGTAGTCAATTGACTGTAAGTTAATTGACTGCAGTACTTTTTGACTGGTTGAAGTATTTTAGTCATTGCAAATTCCTCAGTACTTGATTTGGTTTGGCTTACATTCTCATACTAATTTTTCGGATAGTCTCACACAAATTTCCAACCCCAATTTTAGGGACTGGAACAAGATTTCTAAAAAAAATAACGCAGGTATTGTTCGTTGGTTACAAAAAGTCTGTGTATGTACGTACCATTTACATAATGAAAATTCACTTTCACACACTTATTTAATTTAAAAAATAACAGAAGATAATTTATATATGGAATACATTTAAATATTTTAACCAAAAACTTACAAAAAAAAAAAAAAAACAATAACTTGATTTATTGCGTAATCGCATTAGTCAATAAATCAAGTTGAATACTTTAAACTTTACTGCAAGGCCAATGTCCTTACAACTCAGCACAAAAAAAATCAGTCTTTTAAAACCTTGGTATTTTCACTTTAGCGAAATATGTTGATTCGTTTTTCCCTTCTCAGCTATGATAATAACTAATTGCTTGTTTAACAATTAGCGACAGATATGAATGTTTCTGTTTTCCATTTCTTTATTTTTTTTATTTTTCCTACTTTGGAATGTTAGCACTGTCTTTCATAGCTTAACGGCCATTAGCTCAAACTTTTTTTGAATTCATTAAGCGACTGACAAGACCGTAATTTGTTATTTTGTATACCAAGCAAAGTATACATATATATATATATGTATATGGTATATAAGCAATTATAAAGGGTAAGACAAATCAAAATTTTGTTTTTAAGGTTGGCATTGCTAAATTAATTTCATGGATTTTCTTGGGTAAAATTTATCAAGGAAATAATATTATGTATTGTATTTACATAATATTATTATTTTGGTCTCCTGCCAAAGAAGAAGAAATAAACAAGCAAAAATCCCGAGAAATATAGTAAACAAAATTATGAAAATTGTATTTTACCTTGCACCAGTTTCTTCGCATCAAATTTGTGACAATAATTGCTTCAGAGTTGTAAAAACGCATATTGTTGTGCTGTGTAGATGTGCGTTGCGATTTACAGCGTTTTTTTTGAGTTTTATCAAATATTTATGATATTTCGACAATTGTCTTAATTCAATTTGATTTAATAAATAGTTTTTAAAAGTTTTAAAAATTACCAGCGAATTTATAACATAAGGAAAAGTATATCAATTTGCTGCAATAATCTCGAATCCTCCAGTTTTTTTGCTACCACTTGTGCGTTGTCTATTTGCGTATTGTCAAACCGTCTTCGTTGTAAGAAATTGCACAGAAAAACGAAACAAACATCATTATTTGTCATTGAGTTTTTGAGATTCTGGTTTTTTGGGTTTCGAGATTTTGATCCCAAACTATCTTCTTTCTCGGTCCTTCTGTGTTGTATCGCTTGATTCCTTTGTAGCTGAGGTCTTGTAAGAGATGCAGATATTGTGATATACATAACATATACAATTATACATATATTGATTGATTCTAAAGAGTCTATACCATTACTAATTACTAAAGACAACCGAAGTCTGACTTGAAAACGGGATAGATTATACGGATAGGCTTACTGAAGGAGGACACTAACCTAGAAACGGTTATTGCTTAAGGGGCCAGTTATAGCTATCATTGGTTTTCATCATTGAAAATTTTATTTCGCTATTAAAAGCCATAGAGAAAGTCAAATTTGTCATTGGAGGTATCAAAATGAAGCTAATGACTTGGAGAATTTTTTTATTGAAAAAAAACATTAATTTTAACCCATAATTTTCCTGTAAGTTAACTTTTAATTTTTCAATGATGAAATCGTTTTCAATGAACAGCTGATTCGATTTGGAACAAAATCGTTCCAATGAAAGCATTCCATTCTCGTTGTATTCCCACCTGTCAGTTTTTCTTTCAATGATCATTTTTTCTTTCAATGATCAACTCTAACCTCAAATTCTTGGAAAATGTTTGTTTATTTTTTGTTTTCTTTTAAATTGTGTAGTTGTACGTAGTGTTTAAAAGAAATTTAAATAAATCTATCATTTACACCGTTGTTTGAATTCTAATTTGTTCTTTTTGCCAAACGGTAGAGGTGGTGTAAAAAACCGAGTTTTTTTTTATTTCAATGATGGATATTTTCAATGACATATTTTTCAATGATAGCTATAACCAACTTGTCAAAAAATTTCCAATGATTGGTTTCAATGATGAAAACCAATGATAGCTATAACTGGCCCCTAAAGGTTGCATTCATACAAATATTTTCTTAATTGTTCAAATATTTGTTTTCTTGCTGGTCTTAAGATTGCCTCAGAACCAAGAAAAAATCCAATAAAATAGGTACATGATGCTATCTACTAAATGAATAGGTTTTATTTCACACTTATGTGTTCAGCTTAAAACGCAATTGACTTGAACTTAACGCCCAACATTATCCGTTTAGAATAAACCAATTTGATTCACCATTATCTTCAATTATTATAAATTTCCGAATTTCCTTGTCCCATACGGATAGGCGTTCCGTAAATTCTTATTATCTGGAACCAATTAACCTGTCGCAAGCACACACAAAATCCAACGACATAACTTTCCTTTTTTGCACCACAATTGCAAACAACTACCACCTTCTCGCTGTACTCCTGTTCTATCTTCTATTCCGATCCCATCCCCCCAAATAGCTTGTCCATACAAAGTGTTCTCTCTTAGCCTGTATACATTTAACACTTCCATTATCCACCGTTTTTATGGCAATTTTCACCCATTCAATACTCATCATTCCGGCCAGCCGACATTTCAGGCTGATGAATCTACCCGTATATTAAAGGTGAGGTATTGGTATTGGCTAAAATGGCATTCACTGTAAATTCACCCTCGGGCAAACTTGGGGAGGTTGCTTTTCTCTAGGTTTTTCACTTTGGTTACTAAATGTTCACTCAACGCCAGCGTCATCATAAGACTTTTGTGAAAACATCTGACGTGTGGGTGTGGGTGGTTCGTTTGATTGGTGGTAAGGGAGAATAGAAAATCTGTCGACCGCAGATAAATTTGTTAATCATTTTGGCACGGCAGGTGGTTGAAAAGTTTCTAAAATAATCACAATCCCTAACTAACAGAACTGCCATCAGTTTAGCTTGGATATAACAAATAAGTCCTGAATTAGATGCTAAATTCGGTGACATATGCACCTCAAACTGAGATTCAGATGAAATAATATAATTTGTGTAGATGTTGAAGCTATTTAATTTTGTTTTAATTAGGTTATACTTCCACCTTATTTCAGCGAATAGGTAAACAACATTGTATATAATTTTTAGCGAAAAGTGTTTTTTTTTTTAAATATGTAATTGTGTATAATAAAAATGATAAACAATAAAAAAAACATCAGAAATCTAGTTTTAATGTTTCTATCTTTGGTTTCAATCAAAGAAAGCTAAAGAAACTCCGATCAAAAGTTATATGAAACCTTGTTTGTCATTCAAAAAATTCCCTTTCTACAGAAAAGTTCGTATATAAGACTTAAAAACTGCACACTTAAACACCATGAATTTATTCAAAAACAATCCAATAATTATACATATGTATGTATGTATTATATTTTAATTTATCAATTTATTTGAATATTAGATTAAGTTGAAGTACTGGATGAAATAAGAACTGGAGACACAGATCAATGTGAGTAGAACATACTGCCGGATATATTATTTGAGGGAGGCATTCAACAGTGACGTGTTATAGATTTAAGACTGTATGAACCTGCCTACAAACATATTTGTATTTAAAGTTATGTTAGCAACTACGACATAAGGTAGATATAAATTAATTTCTTTGCAGTTATTATGTTTACCAATCTAAGTTTTAATTTATTTCCACAAAAGAAAAAAGAAACCTTATTAAAAAACTCTTTAAAATGAAATTTATTAATGCGGCTTAATTTTAAAGTAGATCTATAAAAGAACATTATTCCCCCGCATCGTAACTTTCTCCTACTGTACCTCTTATTGGGCGAATAAGTGACTGCTGACAAAAGTGTGGTTTTTATTCTTACACTCCTCGTCGCTTGATTAAGGTCAGACACTTAACAGTTCTGAGGATTAAAGGTTAAAATAGATACTCGGGCGTTAGCACGCATCCATGTTCTTATAGGGATTAATTTAAGGTACGGTTTCATTTACTTTCGCATTTGCATGAAGGTATGCGGCTGATGCTAGGGTAATCTACAAATATTGCAACCATGTATAAATAAATGCTCAAAATACCGTTGGATTAGAAAAACATACCTATAGTGTAAAAAGAGTAAAGAGATATATCTAAATATAAGCATCTAGGTAAAATCCTAAATTTATTAAGAACGAAATGGTTGTCGAAATTGCATTAGACAAATTCGAAATGAATTATATCGACTACTAAAATAATTCAAAATAATTCTGCAAAGATTTAATATTTGTTTTTTTTTATGTGCATCTATGAGATTTATTTTCTAATCAAAAGAACTATGTTTCAATCGAATGAAACGGACTGTAAGTATGTATGTATGTATATCTAAATAACTATACCTCTACGATCTTTTCATATACATACATAGATACTTCGCCGACCAAGCTATTCATAAACCTCAACAAACAACTTCACTTCATGCCAAGGATAAACGATAAACCTATCGAATATGTTGCAATACCCATAACACTCATTTCGCAAAGTTAACAAACCAATTGAATTTGTCCCGTGAGACACGCAATCACGCTTCCTTACGCAGGACTAACTTCAATTTAATCCACTTAGAAAATTACAACATGCAAAAAAAAAAAAAAATAGACGAGTAGAACATTTGTTTTGGTTGAGTCTTTTGATCCATTGTCCCAGGAGTCCTTGCAAACATCGCGCCGAAGTGAAAATCACAGATAACAAAAAAACACTTAAGCAGCAATATTTGTAACGAGTTTTCAGTATTAAGTTCTCTTATAGGAACAACCATCAACAGTTTATCTATTTGCTTACTATTTATCTACCACGCTCGCACACTTATCCACCTGCCATTTAAGCAGCATGTTTTTTTTTTATACAAAACACCCTTATTGACTATAAATTCGTGTTGCATCGATCTTAGGGAAAAAATGATTAGGGTTGAAACGCAAAGCACACGTTCAATTTGCAAATGATGATGATTAACGCAAGACAAAAGGACATTATGTCAAGTGGGTTAGTCTTAGTAACAAGACGGAGTGATATTGAGTGACGGCGTTAGAGAGAGATGATAGATGCAAAGTGAAATCAACACAATTCGGCCTAATCTAAGAATTTAATTTCGTAGATTGTCTCTTGGGAGGAAAGATGACTCGTCCTGGGTCATGGGTTGCTGGATTTTCTTCTCGATTTAATGTTATGCTTTGTGTGATGTGTTTTTTTTTTTTTAATTGAAAATTTTGAGACCAAATGAAAAATTAGATAAATATCAAAAGGCGCAATCATATCACTAGTAAAATTACACAAAATTGAAATGAGTCGATGAATCGTTAAAATAATTGTGTTAATTTTGTATTTCAACATGATAATTATTGTGCCATAATATTTTTCTGTGCGAAATTTCAAGCTTCATGTTTATAGAAAGGTGGATATTTTCTACCAAAATTGGTAACCAAAATTGGTAACCAAAATTGACAACCAAAATTGGTAGATAATTATCTGAAGATTAAAATCAAACTGAATGTTACTTCTTCATATTAAAGTTGTGAATGTAAGATTCAAAATAAAGACGAATTAGAAAACAGTGGCGTACGATCACCTTTATTTTGGGTTAGATCATTTTCTGCTTCAATTATTTTTTTTTAATAGGTAGGTAGTGCATTTTCATCATATTTTTCCTTTTTAAAGGTGTATACAACAATCGCTGGCCTATGTCTATTGCTCCTCAAGTTACTTATACTTTAACTGTCAACTCTTCAAATTAAATTTAATTATCCAATTAAAAAAAGAAAACCCATCATCTCGTTGCTAAATGAACTGTAAATGCCTTTGTAAAAATGCCAATTACCCAGCCATCTTTATCGGCACACATACATATAAATTCAACCCCAACGGCACAAGACAACTTTTTCGTTTTTTCATTTTAGAGTAAGTTAAAACAATGGGACATGTGTATTGTGTAAGTGTATGTATATTGAGCGTCTGCGTCGCCATTTTTGTATTTTTATTATATTTTCATGATTTGCAATGATTGCCATTCATACCCCTAATAATTGCCTTTTGAAATACATTATGAAATACAGAAATGTGTGGTTTATTCCGTTTTCCTACCCTCTCTGGTACCCCTTCATACCCTTTAGAGACAATGAAAAATGTTATGGATTTTGCAAGGGTATATTTGTTGTTGTATAATATCATGGAATTGATGTACTCTTCAATCGATTATTACAGAACGAAGTGCAAGACTCTGCCCTCGGATTCACTTAGGACCATCCATTTATTAAGGAACAAGAATGTTTTGCTATTTAGGAGCGCTTTAAAATGAAAATGTGGGTGCAATAATGCTAACCACTAAATGAATAAATTAACTTTTTAATAATTTGATTTTTTAACAGGACAAAAACGAAAGAATGGGCGTTTTATATAAAAAAAAATAACTTTCGCCTTTAAATTTAACAGAAGTTTTAAATATCATATAAACATGTTACAATTATACAGTTCAAATAGATTTTGAAATAAATGAAAATCTAGAAGTTAAAATTGAAATTGCGTCTATTGCGGAAAAAACATTGTACATGTACGATGTCTAAACATTAATATAAAACAAATAAAAAAGACTCCCAGCCCAAAGATCATGCAAGTTATTAAATATTTTTCATGTTAAAACTTTTGAGCGTTGAATGGTTACTTATTAAAAAAGGTTAGATTGTTTTCTGTGGTTGTTACGAGAATAAGCTTGGAAGTAGCTAATAGGGTTTTTAAAAAAAATCTAAAATACTGATTTCCTGAGTAAGTTAAAAAATCCGTTTTTGTCTTTCAATTTTAAAATGGCAGAGTCGTTCAAATTTTGTCTAAGTCGATAAAATTATTTATTACAAAATATATTTGATGTTGAATTCCACCCTTAAAATGTTTATATGACATTATACATGGTTCGCGGCCAAGTTTAATAAAAATTTTAAAGTTATGTTAGAAGCTGATGCGAATTTGACCTATTTCATTAAGTTTCTCTAACTCAAAATATGAAGTAGAATGTATCGCATTTATACCAAGATTACCAAGCAACATATAGACAAATTTTCTTGTTGAGAATAGCCAAATTTTCTTCTTTTTTTTTTTGATTCCATCAAACAAAATTAATAGAATGCCTTTACTTTTTACCTCATTTTTCACAGATACATTTTTTAAATGTATTTTCATGATTACGAGGAAAAGTCCTTGAATTTATCATTGCTTCCATGGTGTTTCTTCGAATTTATACATGTACACAATATAATATTTATTTCATGCGTTCCCTACATAAAGTAAATTTAAAAATTCAAGATGCGTAGTCCCTATGCAGCTTAAGTGCCACTCAACCTCTTTAACATGATGGTGAATTAGTTCTTGGGAATTTTATCTTTCCAAAAAATTTAAACAAGTACCCCTGTTCAAAACATGGTTCTGTATATGAACTACTCGTATATTGTTTATTATTATTTTTCCAAAGATATGCGCATGTTTTTAAAGCTAGGCATAGAATAGGATGCACATGTCATAATTGACTTGTAAATCCGTCATCGATGCGATACCTATTGGAGAAGACACAATCTTGATGTAGATGAAGAGGAAGGCGAAAGAATAATCTTCACACTGTCAACAACTGTAATTAAGTTGCCATGAAGTCGTCATTCGTCAAAACCTCCAATTTTTCTCTCCATCTCCGTCCGCTGACAATGGAAAGATCGCCCGCAAACGATATCGGTCTGCTCATTAACCACTCCAAAAAATAAGCCCATCACATATTTGTAAAGGTATATCCAAACTGTTTAGAGTCTGCTGCATTATAGTCCTATAATGAGTCGGTGAAAACTGAAAATGTTTCACTTCTGAACTACCACCAATTCGTATTCACTATCCTCCTTCTGTCAATTGTATTGAACCATTAAGGGGGAACAGAGTCAATTTTGATTAAGCATTTGAATCTACCACAAGTGGTTTCACAAAAGGTGTTAAAGATTCGATGATTTATTTTTTTTGGAATTTATGATAGGTAAATATACTCCATGGAAAGGTCAGTAAATTCGGACAGAACATCTACGGGAACAAAAATCAGGAATAAAATACATAAAGATACCTGAACTTTTATGGTGTATGTATATGTATTGTATTATATACCTACATTTATTTGAATTGATAATAATCTGGGATGTAAAGGCGTGTATATTTTATTAGCACTTGAACCAGGTGGCAGTTTCATTTGAGTCGTTATTAATTTTGAAATTAAACAATTGTTGTGTTTCATTATTCAAGGATCGACCACTCAAAACAAATAGTTTTTATTGTCGATAGTAGATGTCTTTTAGTCCTACTTTACCTTGCTTCAGTGCAGAAATCACACAAAGTTTTTGAAAAATTAAACAGATACATACATATGTATGTTTTATGTATTATTAAAGCAAACATATGTAATTTGTTTATGGATCATCAATTTAAGCTCACATTAAAAATTCAAGCGATTTGACCGGTACATTTAACGTTTGATTAAATTCACAAGAAATCCAACAGAAACAAAAAAATAATAATATGGCATGAAACATTAAATGCATGAAAATTTTGCATTGAATTCAATAAGGTATGAAAGTCGGTTCAAAACATTTACACGTCCAGTTCAAGATTACTTCGCAGTGGTTTTCATACAATGACCATTTGGTTCAAAATCCCAACGAAATATTATTTTGACAACAACAACACCTAATGAGATATTAAATTTATTCCTGAAGCCATTGGATTGGGATGTGTTTTATTGTTGTTGTTAATTAAATTAAAAAGCCATAGAGTGAGAACAGTAATTCAGAGGCAATCTTTTCATTCAATATATAGAGTTGTTGTTAAATGATTTGCCCTTAGGTGTGAAGGATAACACGATAATTTCTTAAAACATAATTAGTTTTGTTTGTTTTTGAACACAAGAAGATAAAAAGAACTAGGATCAAATTACGAGTACCTTTAAAAAGGTTCGAGAATGGAATTTATATTTGTGTTTCACTTACCTGTATTCGATCCTCAGGTAATTCAGTTTTAAGCGACAGCATTTCCCGCGCATACACATCAGGATAATGTGCCTCCTTAAATGCCTCCTCTAGTTTCTCCAATTGATAGCTGGTGAATATAGTGCGGCTGTGCCGCCGTTTCTTTTTCTTTTTCTTACTGCCGAAACCATTGATGCCGTCGATTGTGAAATCTTTAGTATCCAGTGTACCTGGAAGCCCAGGAATGAATTTCATAAGACAAAATTTAAGATTTTAAAAGGATAAAAATAAAAACTTCTGGTAAACTCGTGCACTCGCGCACAAAACAGACAATGACTGAAGTAAAGTTATAAATTGGATAAAAAATGGAATTTTAGAAAAATCTTCAGATTAATTACGAATTAAAGAAATAATTTTTTCATAGGAAAACTTTTGAATTAAAATGTACCTAAAAATATCTTACTTACACATGTAGCAGTTCTGTGGATTGCGACTATAAATATGTAATCATTTGGATAAATGCATTAGGGGTCCGGACCCCCCCCCCAAATTGAAAATTTTAAATAAACATTTTTGGTTGTCATATTCCAAATAACACTCATGATTTCAATTCCAATCGTCTTTATTGTTCTTTCATATCATTTTTGGTAGTTTTTAATATTTACACATCTCTTAACGTCCTATCCCTATCGCTATGGGATCGGTTGTAGGTTGCAGCGCGGCGTGTGGCTCATCGTCATCAGAAAATCGGATGAGAAAAATAATACTCTCCAAGTTTTACTATTGACTATTGACCTAAAAAAATATGACTGCAGTAAGACGAATAAGTGTGTGAACTATTTTTTACCAAAAGAATTAAAACAAAGTTGACCAAATTTAATTGGAAAATAGGATTTTCAATGTTTTCTTATGAGATTTTATTTTTTTAACAAGTGATGTGATTGCAAAAAATTATGACGTAAAATTTTTTCATAATTTGGGAACTAAAAATTGTTTTTAATCAATAAAATGTTATCGGAAGACGAAGATTTCGAAAAATTTGAAGACTTTGTGCAGAAAAATGCTTTTTTTGGGAGAAATCTACATCAGAATGATCGTATACGAGAATGAATTTGTGTTCATGTGTATATTAATCTTATTGGATTGCCTGGGATTGTCCAGTTTACAGTTGGGACATTTCCAACTAATGGGTCCGTTTAAGTATGTTTGCTTTGCTAATTCTCATGAACTGTCACTATTTGGACATGTTCGGATGCCTGTTTTTTAATAAAAAGGAGTTAGCAATTTACTAGTTACCAAAACGAAAAAGAGGGTTTAAAATTTGGAGTCGTTAGCAAATTGTTAAATATTTAGCAAATTGCTAGTTAGTAAAATGATAAGTCCTTAACAATAATAGGTTGTTTAAAATTTTGCGCCAATCTATTTCGTTGTTCTAATGTGATTTGATCTTTGTTTTTGACAAATATTTTTTTCTGATGAACATGACTCAAAAACCGACAATCAGAATTCAGAAAAATGTTTCCATTATTGCAACTCTTTCTCTACAAACCTGTATTTAATATTTTGTGGTTCAAATTTGGTGTAAGTAATGCACAGTGGTGTGTTCGGTTAATAATTGACTATGGTTTGTATGTCAAAAATGTTGGCACTTTTATCCAAACGGACGTTTGTGATACAAAATTTTACAAACAAATTTATCATCTTCTGAAGATTTTCGCTAAATTGCCTGTCACTGTTGCATCAAGTGAAAGATCTTTTTCAACATTAAGAAGATTGAAGACCTATCTCCGCAACAGTTTTCAACAACAACAACATAAAATAAAATTTTCAAATTGTTATTTTTGGACCCCCCCCCCGAAATTTTTTTCTGGATCCGCCCCTGAAGGACCACCAGTTCACAATGCATCTTCCAAAAAGTCTCAAGAGACTAAAAACCTGTCCCCTCAATCGGACTAGGTAACTGCCAAAATTTGTTTATTCACATTGTTGTGCCGCTCAGTGTGAGCATTTTGATCTAATGGTCAATATTTCTGCGAAAAAATTGTATATAGAAGTGATATGCTGCAAGAAGTCATACATATTTATAAAACGTAAAGGAATATTATTTTATTTGTTAATTTTCTTTTAGTGCTATTCATTAAGTTATGGATATTACCCAAAAGAAATCACAGCAGTAATGGTTGTCAGGAGTAACCGACCATGATTTTAATTGTTTTTTGTGTAAGCTATTACTATTACTTACTTAATGTATCTCTAAGTCTAATTGAATATAATGTTTAAAGTTTTAAGGGGTTCGACCCCTGTGCCAATTGAAAGTTTTTCGGGTACTGCCTCTTGCCAGGAATTGACAAATCCTCCAAGAGTAGTTCTTGTCATGAAAAGTGCTTTCTAAAAAATTTAGCTGTTTTCGGATTCGGCATAAAAACTGTAGGTTTCCTCCATCCCTGCCATTACTCGCACACAAGAATGGTTGAGAACTATAGCGCCACAAAATGAATGAATGAATGTTTTACGTTTCAATAACATTAACTTGATATTTCGAAAAAAAGTCTCTTATCTACATACATACATATGTATGTAATATATATGTATGTGTTGTCATTCAAAAGTAATGTTTAAATAATTCAGTGATCGCAAGGATTTATTTTAATTAATTTAATGTATTACAAAAAATTACAAAAAGGTAAGCTTGGTTTTTAATGTTACAAGGATTGTTTTTGTCTCTTCCTTCTAACCAAACAATTTCGAAGATTAATGCTGACTTACAATTACGAGTAGGTGATTTTTTTGAAACAAGGTTGTTGGCCGTGCGAGAGTTGCGAGAGCTACTTTTTTGTTGATTGATTTGTTGTCGCTCGAAATGTGATCAACTATTTATATAAAGCATTCTCTCGGTCATTCTCCTCTTGTATTATTTTTTTGAAAGATTCCTTGAAAGTATGGTACAAACAGCGTGTTCAGCAAACCCATTTGAAGTCCCTCGATTGCAAACAGATTTTGTAATCCATAATCCATAGATTGTAGATTTCGATGTTGTGGATGTTAGTTAAAATGCAAATGGAGAGAAAAAAGGACCTGTAAAATCAATGTGCATATTTTCTCAAGGCCCAGCTGCTTCAGGCCAGGATGAATATTGTTGCATCTGAAGAATTTTTGATCGCTTTAGGTAGCTGAGAGTTTCGTCTGGCTTGCTGTGTACTGCGATGAGGTGCAAACGTATCGGAACATCTGAGATAACTGACTCATAAATCTGATCAAGAGGTATGATGGTATTTCGTGACGCCGCGCCGAGAGTGCAGGCTGAGGCATTTGACGATAAATTTTGAATGAACTTGTAATAGTTTATTTTGCCAATAAATAATTATAATTCCGTTATCTTTTTTGCTTCTGGGATTAACTTTATTGCTTCTATTCCATTTTTAGATGGTCTGATACCTGTTGCATAGTTTTTTTACCCAACAATTTTCTTGTCCACATTTGAGGTTATGTACGAAGTCTTTTTAAAGTGTTTCGACATTATTTCGGTGTTCTTCATTATTTATACCAGTGATAATGATCCTTTCATATTGAAAAGGACCAAAAGGGGTGTTGATAACCATAAGTGAGTTCAACCTTAAGATAAGCGTCATTCAGATGAATTTAAGCTTAGTTATGGAAAAATTCTTCGATTGTTGGAATTGGGTATCGATCGATTTCAATTTCAGGATTTACAGTGACTTTGAAGTCAGCCCAAATTCTAATTTTACCAATGGTTTTTTTTTACCACAGTTGGAGCCTCACTGGCTTGTCTTGTTTGCGATACCACTCGGTTATAAGTGTGAAGAGTAGATTATATGGCTTGAAAACTTGAACATTTCCTTTTAATACTATGCTGGCTTTATATGTGGAACAAAATCCAAGTTTGGTTGAAAATGTGGGCTGAAATTCAATTTTAAGAGCTTTGAGATCTGCCTTAAGAGACTTTTGGTCTACTATTATAGAACTACACTCGTTTTTTATGTTCTTTTTTGGCATGGGTATGCCGAATTCCAGTTTTTGAAACCAATTGCATAAGATTATACGTACCTACGAAGGAACCAGAGTATCTTTTTAACAGAACACTCCAACTAATTTTACCAAGATACAAATTTCTTATAACATCTAGACAGTTTTTTATACATGCTAATCAATTGTGGAACGCACTTCCTTCAAATATTAAGCATCTAAGCAACACGAACGCTCTCGAAAAAAAATCCTTGCAGTATTTTTCTCAGAATTTCTCATTAATTTATTTCTTTCCTCTTTCTTTCTTGTTTTTATTTACTTAAATTATCTAATATATTAATGTTATCTTACTATTCTAATTAAATTATATTAGTGTTAACTTTTTATATATTTCTGAAATTCATTAAGCATGTTCTTACTAAAACCTAAAAGATGTCTTTATGTCTTATTGTACTATGAATATATTTAATAAACAAATACAAATACAAATCCATGCCACCAGGACGTTTTTGTCCTTTGAATATTAACGACTATCAAACTCAAATTTTCATGATGTGACCCTAAGGCTACGTCAGTTGATATTGTGCCTTGAACTTGATTTTTTTTTTCAAAATGCTTATTATTGATAATAATAATTCAGTGATCGGAAGGATATATTTCAATCAATTTAATGTAACGGGTGATTTTTTAGCTGGTTTGGTTTTGGCAACACTGGTTTTGACAGCTGACGTGTGTTTAGTACCTTGTGTCACTGTCAAACAGCTTCAGTTTGGTTTGCAATTTAACCATGGATCGTCTTACAAATGAACAACGCTTGCAAATTATTGAATTTTACTATCAAAATTCGTGCTCGGTTCGAAATGTTCATGGCGTGCTGCTTCCATTTTATGGTCGGCATTCTCGACCTTCTGAGCAGTCTATTCGGAAGATTGTGACCAAATTTCGCACCAAATTTACTTTGTTGGACATTAAACCACCAACACGTTTACGTACTGTGCGTAGTGAAGAAAATATTGCGGCCGTATCAGCTAGTGTGACAGAAGACCGCGAAATGTCGATTCGGCGCCGTTCCCAGCAGTTAGGCCTTTGTTACAGCAATACGTGGAAAATTTTGCGGAAGGATTTGGGCGTAAAGCCTTTTAAGATACAGCTGGTGCAAGAACTAAAGCCAGCCGACCTACCACAACGCCGAATTTTTGGTGAATGGGCTCTTGGAAAGCTGGCCGAGGATCCGCTTTTTTATCGAAAAATTGTGTTCAGCGATGAGGCTCATTTTTGGTTGAATGGGTACGTAAATAAGCAAAATTGCCGCATTTGGAGTGAAGATCAGCCAGAAGCATTGCAACAGCTACCAATGCATCCCGAAAAAGCCACTGTTTGGTGCGGTTTATGGGCCGGATGCATTATTGGGCCATATTTCTTCAAAGATGATGCGAATCGCAACGTTACTGTCAATGGTAAACGCTACCGAGCGATGATAACAAACTTTTTTTTGCCCGAAATGGAAGTTCTTGACTTGCATGATATGTGGTTTCAACAGGACGGTGCCACATGCCACACAGCACGCGAAACAATGGCGCAATTGCGAGGCGAGTTTGGTGAACAGTTAATTTCACGTTTCGGGCCGGTCAATTGGCTGCATAGATCGTGCGATTTGACACCATTAGACTATTTTTTGTGGGGGTATGTCAAGGCTAATGTCTATAGGGACAAGCCCGCTTCGATTGACGCACTGGAAGCCAACATCCATGCATTTATTCGTGAGATACCGGCCGATATGTGTGAAAGAGTATGCCAAAATTGGACTCAGCGGATGGGCTACCTGAGACGCAGCCGCGGTCGACATTTGCATGAAATTATCTTTAAAGATTAAATTGAAAGGTTCAAACTATCGATTCATATAAATATTTCATTCATTTTTTCGAATTTTTCGTGTTTTTTTTTTTTTTAAGTTCTAAACCTCTTAAAAAATCACCCATTATTAAAAAGAGTACGAAGAGGTTAAAAGGGGAGATCTGTTTTTAAGGAAAGATGAAAAAGACAATATGAAAAAATGGCAACCTAAAAGGGCAAGCAATGTTGCCATCAAATTATTTCAGTATGTAACATAATGGTTTACATAAAATAAGATTAATCGTGTACTCTGGGGTTATAACTTTGAGTTTACTTGTGTTTCATTTGACACACAACACAGACATATCACCACAAATTAATATTAAAATTACTTATAATGTATTTTTTATGTATAACACGAAAAGGCGTACTCAAGTATATTGAAAGTATTTTATAGATTTTATTACGCACCTTATTGAAGGAATTTTTTTTATCCAAAGAACTAAACTCAAAAATAATTGAATCAAACGAATTTACGTCTTTGTGGAGCTCTAAGCGGTTTGAAATTATTTGGATTTCCTGTTAGGATTACTTGCGATCGGTCGCGACTGCAAGCGGAAGTCCTACTTTCGTTTTCTTTTTACTTTTTATTTGTTATAAATCAGGCAGGGTAAATAAGTGGATTATGGGTCGAAATTAAAATAATACACAAAGGAAATAAGAAAGGCATATAAACTGGAAAGTGGATGAATAAAAACCAGGCGGTGTATATTTCTATACCTCCTTTGGAAAACGAATCAATTTTTTTATTTGCCGTTATTCGCGGCAGGAGCTTAAAGTCTTTTATGCGGTTGGATGGACACGAAATAGAGAACAAATCTTACAATTTTGTGATTTGTTGACTTAAAAGGTAATTTTTAGCTTGGGGTTGGTTCTATTTGGTGACTTCATTCCGAAAAAGTACAAAGGCAAATGGTTTTCAATGAATGTCTTGTAATAAATTATTTTACAGAATAATAGTTATGGTCAAATTCAAAATTCAAATTAATTTTTTTTAAACTTGCCCCCATTGGCACCTTTAAGAAACTACTATACCTAGTTAATGTGATAGACTTATGGATAAAATGGACTAGAGTAATGTTTTGTATACTGCTTAGGAGTTTGCATAACTTTTATTTGAAACCTAAATAAAAGGAATGTTTGCGAGCTTTAAAGCCTAAGCGGATAGACCACTGTGCTTGAAATTCTGTAGAAAGAATGTATTATAATGTCCTAAAATATGAATTCATGCTTTGTTTCAGTTCATATTAAATTTTTCAAATCAATTATACAAAACAAGTTTCAGGTTAAAAAAAATGCCCTAAATCAAAAAGCAACTCCGCACTTTAGTCGTGCATTTAATATGTTCTTTGATTTTTCTATAGGATTAATTTTCATAACATTTATGTATGTTCCTTTTCGGCTAGATCAACGGTTCTCAACCTTTAAGAGTGTGCGGACCCCTAGCAACTAATTTAACAGTCTGCGGGCCCCCCTCAAAAATTAAATGGAATGTATTATTGTGTATGATATTTAAATTACACTGGTCGGCAAGGTTTTGTAGCTGACAATTAAAATTTGTTTTCCCGAAGGTTTTTTGTTGGCCTGGATTTGAATCTGACTTCAAAATCACTTGTTGAAATATCACCCTTTAAAACTTGAAAAACACCTTAAATTAGGCTTTATGAAGCTAGGTAAATTCGTGAAGTACTCTTTTTAAATAAAATTTGTGATTATTTCTGAAAATCTATAATCCCATCTTCAATATTCAGTTTAAATATTTTCAGTAGCTCATTTACTTTTATAGAAAAATTCTCATTAATTGGAAGTCTTCACCTGTCCCACATTGACTTTCAAGAAACGTTGAACCATATGCTAAAACGGTTCTTAACAGAAAAAGGCAAAAATGGTTTGAAGTGATTTTTTTGTCCTGAATTTCAACTTGAATATTTTCCATCAAATCAAGTTTTTGAATATAAAAATAGTTTTGAAAAAGGGTATTTTTTAAATTTGAGCAGATAGCTAAGATCAAAGTTCGGATTCAAAATCATAGTCAAAAAATAACTATAAAATGTGGTTTTCAAACCCATGAATGCATAAGATTCAGGGTTTTTCAAAACATCATATAGAATCAAATGAACACTCATAACTCATTCAAAACTAGTGATATTGTTCAAAAACTAAATGAGATACTCAAAAGATTTACATACATTTTTGTCTGATTCTATTTACTTTGAAAAGTCAAAATATTTTATTCGGTACAAATCATTCAACGGTTATGTAGAAATTTTAGAAATATTACATACATACATATGTATATATATATATATATATATATATATTATATATATAAAAATTCAATGTCCGTGTGTATGTCTTGAATGAACTCAAAAACAACTCAATTGATATTCATGAAAGTTGGCATATATATGTAAATTGGTCCAACTTAGATGATAGGATAGTTATTATTTAAATTAACGGTCCCAATAATTAATAATTAATAATAAACTGATCAACAACGTTGATTGTTGTTATTGATCGTAGTTTCCATAAGTCTAGAACAGATGGCGCCTTAAGCGAATTTCTTTACAGAGTGAGAGTAGCTTACATCTCAATTTATTATTTGACAGTCACAATTATTTGTTAGCTCCAAATGATTTTAAAAGATAGCGATATGTAATGGATTGAGTAAGTATTCAATAGATGGCGCTATGGTACGTTTCATTGTGGCCGCATTGACATGGTGACAATACCAATAGTTAAGAAATCTACTTTTTAAAAAAACCTACTCGTTTATTTATTCAAAAAATATCAAAGCAAACCTGCGTATTAAATTTATTTTCAGCTAGAAGAAAATTATTATTATTCGACTTCCAGTTTTCATTCGGAATTATACTAATAAAATAAAATAAATAATACTTTTTTTATAAATAATTGCTTTAATTTTTGTAGTGGTACATCATGTTAGCTACAATATAATAGCACAGCTAAAGTATAAGTTAAATTTATTTTAAAGTAAGCTAAATACCCACTCACACAAGAAGGAAGAAGAGTTGGCGGTAGACCAAGAAGCACATGAAGGAGAACAGTTGAGGAGGAATCTGCGAGATTGGGAAAGAGCTGGAGGTAGCTGAAATACATCGCTGGAAACCGCACACGATGGAGAGTATGAGTAGTCGAGGCCCTATGTCCCGCTAGGGAACACCAACGGACTTCGTAGGTGTGAGGACCTAAATAGTATCTAAGTAAATACATACCTACAGTGAAATTCAATTGTTCGTACTTTTTCAATTTTTGATGCTGGTACACAATTTGCATTGAGCGACGCACGTCTGTCAATTTTTTTCAATAAATATTTTTAAACAGGGTACTGTTCCCCTTAAATAGTTTACTACAATACAATTTAACAATAAATATAGTTTGAAAAAAACTAAAAAACACGCTTTTAAAACCCATCATACTAAAAAAGCGGAAAATAATTTTTAATATAAGCTGAAAACAATAATGAACTAAAAATACAAGTGTTATTGTGAAAAAGCGTTGGGCGCATTGGCCATATTTTTTTTTTCATATATCGAGCGCCCCACGCTTATTCACAATAACACTTGTATTTTTAGTTCATTATTGTTTTCAGCTTATATTAAAAATTATTTTCCGCTTTTTTAGTATGATGGGTTTTAAAAGCGTGTTTTTTAGTTTTTTTCAAACTATATTTATTTTTAACTTTTTAGTTTAACGTGCTTTAAAAGCGTGTTTTTTAGTTTTTTTTTAAACTGTATTTATTTTCACAGATTTGATGTTTTTTTGTAATTTAAGAAACTTTTCATTGACCCATTTAGTTGATTGAAATTGTAAATGAAATTGGAATTATTTATTTATTATTTAAAATCTCGTAATTTTAATAAAAAAAAAAAAAAGTCACCCATGCTAGGATTTGATCCCACGACCCTTGACGCTCAAACTCAAACGTGACCGCGCTTTAACCAACTGAGCCACCGCAGCACTTAAAATGAGGGAGTTTATTAATATTTATAAGCGCATAATAAAATCAGGAAAAAGCAGGAGCTGTGGGATTAAAATATTTAATCCTGGTAATCCTGATAAGGATATTGAGATAAACTTATGAAATTATTGTTTTGCCACCGGTTCTTGATATGTGTACAAAATTTTATTAAAATCGGTTCGTGTAAAGTGGGTCAAAATCGAGTGTAAAGGTGTCGGTTACATACATACATACATACATACATACATACAAGTGAAGCTAATATAAGCGTGTTAAAAATCTTAGCCACAGCAACGCGTGGGCGGGTCTGCTAGTATATATATATATATATATATATACATATATATATATATATATATATATATATATATAATGTACTATACTACATAAGTACATAGGACTACATTTTGAAAACTTGCTAAAATAATATTATCTCACTTTAATGACCTTTAGTCTAAGATTTATAAATGGAAGTGATTCAGAATTTTTTTTTTTGAATCATACATACCGAGAGTTCAATTCTGCTTTTATATACCAGTATGTAGGTTTCGAAGAAGGGAAACGCCAACTTCATGGAGCATTTTGGAGTATCTTTCTATTTTGCATGACTAACCGCTTTGCGAGTCCTTTGGGTAGTATCAGCAGCTTACTTCTGCCAACTGCAAACCTTCCCGTTCACATTCTAAATTCTCCTCCTTCTTCTTTTGGAGTTTATTCAACGATGGGCTCTTACGGCAATAGTTATAATAGTATAGGTATATGGCTCCACTGCTGCCATAACAGTCCTTTTTTTCAATTCCGAACCGAAGAAGGCACCATGTTGGCATAAAATGGCATAAATTTGATTACGTTCAAAAGTTTAAGAAACTATGTAATTTTGTACATGTGTGTGCGTGTATGTGTGTTGTGTCTAGGACTCTTCTGCTTCTCCTCGGTGCTCTGTATGTGCTGGAATCATTGATCGTTAGAAATTTCTCATGCGAGAAATTCTGTTTTTCGGAAGAAAAGTCTTCGAGGACACATACCAGAATACCCTTTTTTCATTTTGCTGTAAAGATATTCATGTATGCAGCAACGGCAAAGACATTTCAAGTCGAAATATGTTCTATTAGGCGAGAGTATGCGCAAAATGTGCACACATGCCCTTAAAAGGTGGTTGTGAGTGTGATGTGTGATGTGGTATGGTGTGTGCGGTGGTTGCTTTTTGAGGGTATGTGATTCAAGTCCTTTTGTTTTATCACAACCGCAGCGAGGGAGAAGCGGGCTGTAATTACTTGGCTCGGGTATGCTAATATTCATGTTTATCAGACGTAATAAGTGGCTGCTGCTGCTACTTCTGCTGGATGAAAAAAGATGAAGAAATTGTGGAAGTTTTAAACACACGCACATTTGTGCAATATGAAGCGAATGTGTATGTATGTGTTAGTATGGATGCTGTGTAGGTAAGGATTTCTTTCTCAATTATTCTGCAAAATATTCCACTTGGGTAGTGTTTGCTTAATATGTAGGCGGATTTATATATTTGTATTTGCTCTTGTTTGCGTCATATTCTGACGGCACAACGGCAATGGGAAGAGTCATGAAGATTTCGGTGATGTCGGAACAAGTGGACTCTTTAACCAATCCATGTAATGAAGGGAAGTGAAGTATATAAAAATCCGGTATTTATAAAAGCAAACAATCTTCAGTGTTGCCAGACGTGTTATGTTCTAGTTAAGTAGATAGTAATGCTGCATTAAAGATAAACTTATCTTCTATAATTATTAAAATGGTGTCACAATTATAAAAGGGCTCACTTTTTTATATCGGTGCAAAGGTACAAATTCCCTAGTGTAGAAAAATGGGTTTTAAATCCAAAACTTTGGATCTTGTGAAGTTTGTTATAGATACCTTGATACCAAAAAATGTTTCCAATTTGTACATCTCAACGTTGTGAAAATCCGACAAATGTTTTATCAATTTATTGATTCCTGAAAGAAAGCAGTTGGTTTATCTTAGTTTGGAGATAAGTGGAATAGGATAACACTACGAATCTGAAGTATTTAGTAAGAGTATAGTTGTTCCAAAGTATGTATTTTATGTAAGACAATAGCTTAAAAAAATCTCCTCAATATCACAAAAGTAATCAAGTTATCATAGACTCATAGAGGGATTTTGACGTAAAATGGTTGATATTACTAGCTGTGTTTTATTTACTGCTGGGTATAGTTAGCGCAGCTAAATTTCACTAAGCAAACAACAACAGCTGTGCTGGCGATATATGTAAAGTGAGTTTGATCGTTTTACTCACTTGAATGCTGCACTAGCTATACAGCATGCAGTGAATAAAACGCAACTACTATTACTATATCTATAAATCTTTGCGCGTTAATGTATGTATGTATTGGTTTGAAAATCAATTGCAGTTGCAGTTATTGTAAGAAATTTAAATTGATTTTATGTTTTATAAAAATGTCTTTTAAGAAACATAATTGTTTTTGTATTACTTTCTAGCAGACCCATCAGCGAACTTGGTCTCGTTCGTAATCTATGGCGTGCCAAAGGGAAAAATGTTTGTTTTAAAATAACAATAATTGTATGTATAATACTCAAAAAAATTTGTTCCACAAATGAAAATGTTGGGCTATTCATAGATACTCTCGATACATGATGTGATATAAACAAGCAGGAAAGAAATTATTAACAAAATTACCTCGCATGAATAAAATTTTGAAGTGAGATTTACGAATTACTTTTCGTGTTCAGCTTTCCCATTTTTTTTTCCAACATGAGATGTTTCGTTTAATATCTTTATATTTTATTGTTAGCGGATTCTAATTTAAAGATATTGTATTTATTTTCGATTTGTTTTTCTTCTTATAAGATAAAAACAAAATTTGAGTTGAAAATATAAATTTATGTTTTGCTGATGTCTGTCTTCACTATATAATGTTTTTACTAAAATATGGTTAATGACAGATTTATGTTCTGTGTGGCAGTTGAGTTCGATTTCGAATTTTCATAATTGACTACAATTAAAAACCGAACTGCTGAATTTCTTTTAAAAAGAGTTCGAGTCTTTTATGACTCGTGACAGAAAATTCATAGTCAATCAAATGATTTAACAGAATAGGCCCAAATATGCTGTTTCATTTGTGTTTAACCACATTGAAGATCAACCGAATTGATTTGGTAACACTGATGCACACCTATACAACTAATACGAGCTACTATAGCCCCGTTCAACTTTTTACACACACTTTCAATCATATATTTGCAGTCATAGGCGTTCAAAACACCATGAGAGCAAGAGTCGCACCTTACCATTCCTTGGATTTGAAGTTTGAACTGCACTAAACTTTTGATTTAAATTTTACATGTTACTAAGGGTTTTTGGCAATGCTTTCTTTTTTCTTTAATTTTTTAATCAATGGAAATCTTTACTTTGTAATTTTTTTACTTATTTTCCTATAAATATACCCCAGTTAGAAATGTTTCGCGGACGCCTATGCTTGAAGATCTTTTTTTCGCATACTTTTGCTCACCACAATTAAGTGCAGTGCACAATTTCCGCTTGACATCCATGGAATTCATGCACTGAGAGCTTGAAAGATAAAAACGGGGCAATTTTGTTTTAAATAAATTATTATGTAGATTACCGTCGATGTCATCAGAGTGTGTATGACGATATAATATACATTCGTATGTATGTATGTATACACTGTACATACGTACCTACATGCGCGACGATGTCATAACATATTAGCAATTAAAATTTTCCTGGTTAATTACTTCACTAGTACCAACCACCCGTATAGTGGTGATATGGTATAGATATACATATGTATATGGTACAAAAAAGTTAGAGCTGTGGTCGCGTTTCCTTTTCGCCATTTTGGTTCGTATACAGCTCTTTCAAGCCTTTGGGCTTGGTTTGGTATACGTTTTATTCATGGTTTATATTGTGTTGGTTGTTTGCCTCCCATTTTGCGAATTCGCCCTTAAAAGACAGAGCTTGAAAATTTGCTGGATAAAACGGATGTGCTCTTTCATGAATATGCATGCGTTGAATTTGAAAATGAATTTAATTAGGAAATCTAATTAGTCAAAGAAGCGTGAATATTTCTGCTGAAAAGACTAATTCGACCTTAGTACTTAGTAGTGTGCTTTTATGGGCGAAATGAGAGCTAAGAAATGTTGAAAATCGGGGAAAAATGCTTGCGTCATGGATTAAGGTTTTATTCATTTTAATTTATTTGAGTTTCGCTTATTGGTGGATATAAGTTACTTACCTACTGGTATGGAAAAACCAAATTATGTATATTTAGTGTCAAAATATCTTTGTACTGTATCCACATACATATACATATTTCAGTTTTCTTTGAAAGTTTAAGGTTTTAAAGCTTATTAAAATTGTGTAGCCTCAAATGCTTTGTAATTATGTATATAAAAGGAAAACTTTCAAATGTAAAAAGAAACATTTGAATTTAACATCGAAAAGATAGTTTTGGTGAAATAAAAGGGATTAGGAATCCCTTGTGTGAATTGTTATATTTTAAATTATTCAAATATCACACCTTCTGTCAGTACATGTCAAGAATGAATGAAGATTCATTTTATAGTTTAAATGGCCTTCAAAAAATTTTAAAAGTGGATTTACTTTCAAAAACATACGTCTACAACAAAAAACATGAGGTATTAGGTTTTATAAAGCGTTTGAAAGTTGTTTTCACCATTATGTACCTATATTATGTATGTCTATTTAAACATTTATGGAGTTTATTATTGTATGAAAAAGAATTAAATTCATAATTAAATTTTGGTCACTATTTGCATTTTGGATTGTGTTGTATTCGTATAACATTGAATGTAGGTGTATTCAATATTATGACAGGTATTTCAGTTGCATCTATGTACGTCTCTATTATGCTTGTTTGTTTTTACCCAGTAAATTTTAACAATTAAAGACATAAGAAACTCTGGATGAGCACTTCTCACTGAAACATCCCACTTCTCGAACTTTTCTGAGGCCTGTTATAATTTTTATAGTCAATATATGTACCTATACTATAAAGTGATATGGCGCACATTTTGCTACTATCAAATCGGGTATTGAATTTCACAAATACAAATGATGGTTTATCCATGTTCACTTACATTTGTGTTTTTTTTTTTTGGGAAAATTTGTTTTACACATTTTCCGGGATGGGTGTACACGAGATGATGCTTCACACACGTCGCTGTTGTCGCCGATAAGTGACAATTTCGTAGGAATTATGAATTATATTTGGATGCAATAAGGAGTTACATGGAATCCGCTTTTGACGAACGAGCGCGGATGCGACCGCGACCGCGACGAACGGCTGCGGTGCTGTGGCGGCACTCATTTAAAATTCACTGAAGGTATAGGTAATGGGATACCACAAATTGGTGTTGAATGCGATAAGTAGGTAGAAGATAAAGCGCACTTAAACCAGAAGTACCTATGTATATAGTCCGGCTTAAATGCTTTGAAATACTTTGCCATAAATTGCTTCATTAATTTTTGTATATGATTTTTTTTATTCGCCAGGATAATGTTCAATCATGAGTGCTATTTAAATTTAAGAATGAAAATGTGACAAAAGGCTTAAAGCAATAAAAAGTATAAGAAAAGAGAAAATCCCTAATGAAGAAGATAAAATTGCCATCCTTGTCCTCGCTGACTAGCTGCAATTTCGCCTAATTCCCAAAGAAGGATAAACTATATACAACGATTTAACAGGGCAGGTAAGGACGAAGCTTTAGAAGATGGGAGCTGGGTTTTATAAAACAGAAAAGACTTCTCTAAGCCAAGCACCACCATCAACGCTGCTTTTGCTAATTGACATAAAGGCACTCTTCTTATCTCACCAGCATCCTTTTTTGTAGGTGTGTATAGGTATACTATACATGTAGATGTATAAGTCAACAAAATGCTATCATCCTACTATTGAATGCAGCTTATTTTGCCCTCGGGAAGGAACAGCTGCTGTACTGCTCCTTATGCTGCTTTGGCAGAACACACTTTTTCACAGCGGAATCTAATTAACAATTTTCCATTGATATGGAAAGCTTGTGCAGAAAGGAAAGAGAAACTAGACACTCTTTAACATACATATATACACAGACTGTTGTCAAAGTGAATTTTCTACCAATTTTCCAAGCTTTTAGTATAGAAGTGGCAAAATTATAGACACATTGCTTTGGGCGCTTTATACACGTACTCGTTCATTCATATACATATTCGTATGTATGTACATACGAGTATGTTAGTATATAGCCCAGAACACACAATACGTCTTGTTGAAGGTCCCTTCTCCTATCTTGAAAAAAAGGATTTTTGAAAATTTGCTACGATGAGTCTTTTATTAATTTAACGCTGGTGCTGTTGAGTGTATATTAAGTTTTATTGCCGTTATCAATGTTATTTTAGTTAAAAAAATTACGAATATTGAGTAGATTCGAAAGTTATGTACACAAATAGAAATGTGACATGTAATAAAATCCCAAATAACAATTTGTTAGTATCTATTTATTTATCAATTATTATGGATTTGCTGAAATTAAACGTCTTCATTTTCATTAATATCTACATTTTAATAAGACTTGTCGGTAATGTTAGTATACTTATACTGCAAAAAAAGCAAACACAATTAATCTTGATAAATTTGCATGTTTTCTTGAGGTTGTTCTAAAATTACACGGAGTCTATAAAAAAGCATTGTAAAAGTTCAAGTTAATTTACCTAATTGAATCATATCAAGGCTTGGTAGAATCATTAGGATGTCGTTCTTGTCTTGTCTTGTCTTGTTTTATACAAAAAAAATCGACAACAATTTTAAGTACATAATTAATTTCAAAACAGAATTAAATATTTATTGAACTTCATTTTTAATTTTATTTCGTGAAAATTGTAAAATGAACTGTTTAAATGTTTAAACTAACAACTGATTAGGTACAACTACTTAGGTAAAGGGTCGCTCACTGTGGGATTAAAGGTAAATCTAGTTAACCTTCCAAGTTAGATAGATTATAATATAAATAACTGAACCTTGAATAAATATTTTAATAAATAAATTATACCTACTTATGCACATCAAATGCAAATCTATAAACGAGACGATCATTAACCTAAAATGGAACGAATAAAATTGTATAAAAAATAACCGACTGTAGGAATGTGTTATGTATGTATCTATATTAACAATTAAAAACATTTATTTAAATTACACTTGGATTCATCACCACATGTCAAATGTAAAATGACAAATTGACTGTAAAAATAAGAAGCCAAAAGATATGGATATTAACTACATATATAGTTCGTTAAATGAAGTTTAGAATTTAGTTTTATGTACCAAATTCCAGACCTCAGTCTTTTGCTAAAAAGGGTCCTTAAGATTATACGTAATGAAGATATAGATTAGCTTCATTCCTCATTTATACATTTATTTCAAAAATCTTATATCATAAGATATTATTGATAAAAACCAAAGTTCATAAAATAACAATTAATGAAAATTCCCATCAATGGACAGAAACTGATGCGTTATCAATGGTTAAGCCCTCATTGAATGGTTTTACAGACTTTTTTATAAAGTACATGAAATTCACGTTTGACCCTTTTTTACAAAAAAAAAAAAAAAAAAAAAAATTAGATTAATGAAATTTGCACTCCATATAATGAACTCGTATCCTTATGGTTTTTTATATTATTGTTACAATTTTTGGAGAGAGAGAGAGAGACATTGCATCTATACGATTTATTGTCTATCTATGTCTTTGAAGTAGGTACCTCTTATTTTGTTTTTGTTGAATTCAAACATAAAATCCACATGACCCCTTTTCATTAATTTTGTTTAGTCAAATTATTTCCCGAAGTAATTTAAAATCCTGTTTCAAACTTCCTTTGATGCTTAACGTACTAAAGATCATTAAACAGACTAAAAGATTAATTTAATAATATGTATTAAATAATGCTTCACGTTTTCATACCAAAATTCGACAAAGATAAAAATAAATTTTCTCTTAAACTTAAATTAAGCACGTAACATTTATTTTGAAGCCAATTCTATCTACTAAATTGGTTGATAACAAAATAATTCACATATACACAGTTTTGGCATTTTTGTCCTTCAATGAGTGCAGACATGCCAATAAACCCAAACAGGTTAAAAGAATTTAATTTTAAACGGTAATAAAACTTATAACCCTTTTATTGTACTGGAGGTACATTTCCAACACACCCTTTCGATGCATTTCGGCACTTTTATTAGGCAACCTCACCCCCGAAGTTATTTTTCACACCTTTTACACTTACATATGGTACCATCGTACGTACGAACACACACGTAACATATTAAACATTCGAACATACCGCAGTTGAGAGCTCAGAGTAGAATCAGTCTGATGAGCTCAAGGATGGGGGTGCGGAAGGATTGAATAGGGTGGGCAATGGTAACAAATTCTAACTTTTCCTGCTCACATATGTTAGGGTACATTTTGAGTAGAGAGATCATCGTTTCCGGTGATGCTTTTAGAACGAAAGTGGTTCCAGTATATCTAGTGCCATCATCCACGATTGGGCATACACAACACATGTGTGGTGCTCTTCTTGCCGCCATCATCGCCAGGCCAGGAGTGCTGTATTAGAAATTCAATTAAAACATTCCGATTACGAATAAGTCACAGCGAGCAAATAAACAAATTCGTTACACTGAATTTGTCGCAAGCGATATGTTTGTTTTATTTTTATTTCAACAAGTTTTGGCCTGGGGTAGAAATGAACGCGGTATTCTATATGAAATGCAGATAAAATGGAATTGTCTAACTGGTGTAGTGGGAGAGGAGTTGCTGCAAAAATAAAAAAAAAAACATCAACTCGTTTTACTGACGTAATCAATGAACCTACATACATATGTACACACATATGTACATACATAGATACCTACTTACATTTGGTTAAATTTTAAATTTTGTTTAGATATTAAAGACGTTATCGTTAAGAACTTAACAACTTTTAAGTTAAAATCGGCGTATGTTCGGGCTTTGATTATATTAATCATTTTAGGAAGAAATTGAATTGCTTTTATTTTTGACGTAATGAATTAAAAAACAGACATACGTAGGTATACATATAATTTTTCTATTTTAATTTAGAGGAGAAATTAAAAATTAGAATTTATTTTTTAGGCGGGAAAATTAAAAATCGAATGTATGTATTATAGTAACTGATATAATATGCGTAGGTACAATATAAACGTATGCAATATTGATCCTAATCAGTTGATAATGTTTTTCGAGTAAAAGATAGCAAGTTATGGACTATAATTTAATTTAGAAAAATTTTAAACTTTTGGTTTGAAATGAGAGTTGAAAAATTGTGTGATAAATAAAATATATGAACCACTTTGAAAAACGATGTGAAAATCTAATTTAAAATTTCAAGAATTTTAAGTTTCGCCAAAAATAGCTGAGGCCAAAGGGTGTTTCTACATTTTAGCAATAAAAGGGAATTTCAAACAAATACAATTAAATCAATCAAAATAAATCAAAACAAAAGCATCCCATTAAATTCGTTTATTCTAATAATATTTCCTCATTTTTTATTTGTTACGCATTCAATTCTAATTTTGGACTTCATAAAAGCAAAACATGAACTTATTCGTATATCTACTTAGTAAATTAATTAACATAATATATAAGGACTGAAGAATTCATTTACATATGTATGTAGGTATATGTACATATATCAGCTCATTAAAAATCCATACAATTTTTTTAAAAGCTGCTGTTCTCCTTTCTTCATCAATTAAAATATTTACACATAAGCTAATAAGAGACTTCTTCATGCCATTTTTATTCTAATTAAATCAATTGGTTGTCCAATAAGAACAATTCAATTAGTCTTATCAAGCTTGGTTAAGAGAGAAAACCAGGGTTAAGAGTCGTTTTAGAGGCGTATACGAACCGAATGCCAAGTAAGTACATTTAAGAGATTTTTACATGACTGATGGTGATGGTATGATGATGATGGTGAATGTTCGTGATGTGTTGTGAATTGTGACACGTGATAAGTATAGTTAAAAGGAAAGCCCAAGTTGATTTTACTGAGTAGTGACTACTGAGTATAGTGAGTAGCCTACCGGCTTTCACAAGTGTGTCACAGGGCGACTCCACTATATATCTTTATCTCCAACTCTATTGTCGTTTTCAATTGGCAATCCGGAATGAGAAGTAGAAGCAGAATCCCAATTGAACACTTTGTGAATTCTGAAAAATTTGAAGTTTGGTGCGACTGTATTGGTAGTTTTGCAATATTGGCTTTTTGGAAAACTCGTGCAATAGAAAATTAACTGCATCACTTGCATCGTCATCACTTGATGAAGAAGATGAGGAAGACGACTCCAACAATGTTTCTAACAAATTAGGAACAATTGCTAAGATATTGTCAATATTATTATCCATTTTTTTATAGTTTAGTTTTAATTTCAAGCAATCACTTCACAGTTCGCACAATTTTTTAATTCAAAAATATGACATTTGTCAAGTGTGACATGTAAAATCTTTGAATGTGTGAGTGATTCTGTTTTTAACACGCTTATATTAGCTTCACTTGTATGTATGTATGTATGTATGTATGTATGTATGTATGTATGTATGTATGTATGTATGTATGTATGTATGTATGTATGTAACCGACACCTTTACACTCGATTTTGACCCACTTTACACGAACCGATTTTAATAAAATTTTGTACACATATCAAGAACCGGTGGCAAAACAATAATTTCATAAGTTTATCTCAATATCCTTATCAGGATTACCAGGATTAAATATTTTAATCTCACAGCTTCTGCTTTTTCCTGATTTTATTATGCGCTTATAAATATTAATAGACTTCCTCATTTTAAGTGCTGCGGTGGCTCAGTTGGTTAAAGCGCGGTCATGTTTCAGTTTGAGCGTCAAGGGTCGTGGGATCAAATCCTAGCTTATGGGTGACTTTTTTTCTTTTTAATTAAAATTATGAGATTTTAAATAATAAATAAATAATTCCAATTTCATTTACAATTTCAATCAACTAAATGGGTCAATGAAATGTTTCAATGTTTTCTTAAATCACAAAAATACAGTTTTTCAAAAAACTAAAAAACACGCTTTTAAAGCACGTTAAACTAAAAAGTTAAAAATAAATATAGTTTGAAAAAAAAACTAAAAACACGCTTTTAAAACCCATCATACTAAAAAAACGGAAAATAATTTTTAATATAAGCTGAAAACAATAATGAACTAAAAATACAAGTGTTATTGTGAATAAGCGTGGGGCGCTCGATATATGAAAAAAAAATATGGCCAATGCGCCCAACGCTTTTTCACCTCTCAAGAAGACACAAAATTATGGGAATAAAATGTCATATGGATACCTATATAGAGAAAAAGCAACAAAAAAATATCTGCCAAATTTCATATCAGACATCTATATCAAGACAAAACCTCTGACATAGATCGCTGACATCATGTCATAAGATGAAATATCATGATCGAGCCTCATGAGATAAATTATGTCATGTGGAGTCGGCCTGTCAAAGAAGGAGTTGGTTATTAAATGATAGTTTCACTGAAAATACGAGTATGAGTTATTTGAGATTTTAATGACATTTTAAGAAAATTAAAAATAACTATCTATAAATAAAATGTGATAGGGAAGTAATTTTCATAATTATTATATTAAATTAAAATATGTATGTACAGTGATGGTCAAAACTAAAGCAGGAGTATTTATTACTTTATAAACATCCGAATAAAAAGTGAAAACACAAATGATATTTTTATAATTTATTTTTTTCTTATTTGCAAAATATTGTCCTATATTTTACAACTTTAAATTTGATTTTAAATCTTAACATATTTAAGAAAAATTAAAAAAGTTAAAAACTCATCAAAAAGTAGCTGGACAAAACTAAAGCACATTTTTGCTATTTTGCATTGATGGACTAGAGATCAAGAATGGTGGCCTCTCGAAAAGAACCATTATAATATAGGACCTCTAAAATTTGAAATAAATTTATCTGACATTTTATTTAGTCAAAAATATCAAACATACTAAATTTCACTACCCACCTACATACATACATACATATGTGATGTATGTAAATTTTTCACAACTTGTGTTTGAACTATAGGGATGCACGATATTTTTTGTGTGATAGAACTGCAATTCAATTAGGTATTTAAAAACCTATAGTCTATCGACCGACAACGATATATTGTGACGTATGAATTTAGCTTAGAACACCCAATTCTAATATTTTTTAAATTATCTAAGACTGTAAGACTGTGAATTATGTAAGGGTCATCATCATCACACAAAAATCAAAAAAAATCTGACAATCGACAAAAAAGCTTATTGTTTTATCATTAAAATTGGTATGTTTTTATTTTGCAACTTAAATAAGGTTACAAAAAAAAAAGATTTTTTATCAGCTCATCACTGACATTTTAAAGATAATAATTTATGCATCTTCAACATCTGAACTTTAAGCCCTCAATTATATTTTTTAAAAACTTTTTACCAACTTTTGGTAGAATTGTTTGTACTTTATTTTTTTTTATTTTTTTGTAAATACAATATAAAACATTGTTTTGAAGATGATAACATTTTTCCTTCATTTCCTTTGCCAAACATTTTTTTTTTAGTTTTGAATTCTTTTTTAATAACGGTATGTTTAACTATTTAAAATTTATACCAAACCTGTATTACATTGAAAATCTATTTATTTATTTCAATTCGTTAAATACTAACGCGAACAAAGCTTCTAATAAACATTGTTTTAAACTTGAAATTTTTAAAATTGTCATAAGGACAAGGAGATCTATTAGAAAATACAATTTGTTGAATATTTCCATCAATTGATTAAGTGGGCTATGAGCACCATAGGTCGACCTGCTAAAAATTATATTTAGTGGTTTTTAGAGTCGTATACTTGGTCGACTAAAACTAAAGTTGAAACGAATAAGAACTGATGATGATGACATTGTTCTACTTATTATTGCTGAAGCGAAACAAAATTGTAAATATTTTCTATGGTTTGTCAAGTAAGGAAGATTAATTGAATTGAGCCTTTGAGAATAAGGGGGCAAAAAATTTCCGAAAGGAAGAGAACGGAAAGACAAAAAATATCTTAAGAACATAAGGGTCACTGAAGTCTCGACCAAATCTCTTAATGAAGCCAAGGACTCTATTTGCTTTTTTAACAACAAAGCTAACATCCTCGGTAAATGTAAGTTTCGAGTCTAAGACTATAAACCTAAGTCAATAAAAACAGATACTCTACTTATAGAACAGGAATCAAACATATATGTACATAATCAAAAACAATTGGATCTTTCTTGCATGCAAAACTCATGGTCTTACATTTGTTAAAATTTAAAACGAGACGATTTTTATTGCACCATTAACTAAATAATATTTAGTCATCTTGCAAAAGTAGACAGTCAGATATTGTGTTAATTCTTTTGAAAATTTAATGTCATCAGCTTATTGTATGATTGAAACCGAGTCATTTATAAGTAAAATAAATAAGATTGGGCCTAAATGGCTGCCAGAGTTCACAATAACCGGACTCGAACATTCATTACGAAATATTACACTACTCGTATATTGTCTATTTTTTAAGTATGATACAATCCAATTTAAGAAATTTTGACGAGACAATTTAAAAATTAGTGTTTTATGACACAACTTGTCAAACGCTTTACTAAAATCAGTAAATACACAATCTACTTGTCCACGTTTCTCAAAAAAAAAAACATCTAAAAAAGGACGTGAAATTAAATAAATTAGTAACACTAGAGCGTTTTTTAAACAAAACCATGCTGGTTATTACAAATAATTGAAATCGTTTTTCCTTCTTCTGCTTCATATAAAAAAATTCATGCAGTTATTTTGAGCGACATAAAAAATAGTGTTTTTGCAATTAATATAATTGTGCACCGTATATTTTTACTCTCTGCAAGTAGTTCCCATCGTAAATATCGACACCTACCCGTCAGACATGATCCAGCTGCTCCAAATGTTGATTTTAGTTGTGAAAACCCTGTAAAAGATAGAAATATATGAAGTCAATTATATTAATTATAAAAACTCACCAGATTTTTAAATTAATTTATAAAAATATCTTTGAAAAAACATAGTCATTTGTATTATCGAAAGTTGGAAAGAGCTATGGTTCAACGTTAAACATCAACTTGATTTATGCCTATTAACGACTGATTTTTTTAAATGTATGAATGATTTTTTTTTAAATAAAATTAAGAGCCAAAATAAACTTCATATTGTGAAAAATGCAAAATTCGATCAGCTCATACATCTGCAAAATTTAAGTGATAGCATCAGTTTTGTTTTTCGTATATTCTACATGGGTATTTAAGAAGAACTACTATTGCTTCTAAGACTAGTTCTTTTATTTCTAATTACTCATATTATCTTACGAAATTATTGAAAGTTGTTTTTACTAATTTAAAGTCAGATAGGCAAATATTGCGGAGAAGAAAAATGTAAAATCAACTTTAAATCTACATTATGTTAGAAGAATGACTTGTATGTAAAGCAAGTTGTTTTGTTATTGTTTAAATTTAATTTTTGTAATTAATTTTTTTTTATTGAAGTTGAAATTTGACCTTTTATTCAGTTTTAGACCTCAACCTTATTATGGGTCTTCCATTGGAATGTGAGTCACAATTCACATAGATCGAAGCAGTTTAGTACCAATTCTTTTATTTTAATTTTATATTGATTTACCTATATTCAATAAGGTTTTCCACATTATTTTGATTAAAATTTCTTCTTGGATAAAAACCCTAAGAAAATCTCCATTCATGTTCTATGTATTTTATAAGTGATTCAAAGTGAATACGCGGCGCATATTAATATCATTCATTTCATGGCGACATTTTCAAAATCGACTTTTGACGAATCGACAAATTCTATATTTTGGCAATTGATGTAAAATAACATCGGCATTTTAAAAATCAACAAACAGTACCCGACTCATTAATTTATCGTGATCCGCGAAAATACTTCATCTTCTCAATCGAAAGCTTTTCAAATTTATAGCTCTCCTGTTTGGCCAACGAATCCAAGAATCAATTTTAATGCCATCACGTCTTAGCATGAACATATGTAAAAATCCTTGTTTAACCATCACAATGCATAGCCATCACATCACCCCATAAAAAGGTCGATACGTGCAATAGAAAAAAAGGTCAAAATATAACATTTTGATAGCTCGGGTTAGGTATTTGGAGTAAAAAATGTCTTCAGTCGAAACCTGTAAAAATCGAAATCTATAAACACACTTCACAGGCAATAAATATCGTGGTGCTGATGCAACCAAACATGCCTCGGGAAGGACGTTAAAGGCGCAACAAAAGAATCACTATCGCAACCATTTTCGATTTGTAACTCCTTGGCAGCTCAAGGAAGCGTTGACGATTCCTCTTTTCGGTAGTTAAATGTCAAAAAAGAGCAATAACAAATCCTTGACGGCAAGTGTTTGCTTTTCTACTCTCACAAGAAAGATTTTGGTATAGTAAAACTATATATTGTGCACTTTAGTGGCGCTGCGCTGACAAGTGATTTGGTACCCTTCGCCGCTGACTCTGGGTGAAACCAAAAGGTTAAGGAGTCAATGGGATTTTTGAATTTCTTTTTAAAACGAAACCCAATTGGTTGTCAATATACTGCATAGTAGAATGCAGAGGATATGAAAAAGTAAATTTTTTTTTTACTTTTTTACTTTGTATTGTGAACACAGTATGACAAAGTAAATACATATTAGACTTACAGAACAATATGGGGAAAATAGCATTTATAATACATATGTATGAATATTAAAACCTAGCTACCCAGTTGTGGGTTGAACTTAAAAAATCTTATTGATGTCAATTTCGTTTCCGTATATACATATGTAGAATAAAAAAAAGTTTTGAAAAATTAATAGTTAAGCAGTTAAATTTTTAGTGTACTATAGGACCCGGCGAATTTTGTCCCGCCCCAATTGAGTTCTAACAGAACGCCTGGCTGTATAATGATGACAGAATTTTTCGTTATTGTTGGACAGATGACTGAAATTTAAAAATTTGTCAACCGACTGACAGTCAAAAATATTTTTGTTTGTTACAGACAGAACAAATTGTATAGGAAAATCAAGTTATTTAGTTAAACATACAAACCTTCCCCTTGGGTCACTATCTATTAAAAAAAACATCAAAATCCGGGGACAGCGGGAACCGACTTTGTTTTATACTGTGTAGTGATTAATGAATCTTTTATGCCACCTGCATTATTTATTGACATAACCAAAACATGTTAAATTTTAGTATTCTGCTAATATAACTATATTTATGCTGGCCTTAGAGGAAATATAGTTTGTATCATACCTACATAATCGTAGTCCAAGTGTTCAATTGAAAAACATCTTAGGTATGGGCTAGGAATTTCATTACACTGCGTTGAAGTAAAGAAATAAATAGTTACTCCGACTTTTTTGCAGATGCTAAACACAATTTAGAACTTATAATTTATTTTATCTATGTAGATAAATTGGCCAAGAGTGAAAAATAGAAGTGCATGATCTTTAAAATGGATGTAGTATGTTCCCTTTAAAATTAAAATATCTCCCAAAAGATTTTGATTAATGCATACTTGTTTTTATCACCTCGGCAATTTGAACAATTTAACAAAGGTATAAACATACATTACATTATGGTATATTTGTATTTGTATACCACATACAATAAATTCTACATCGAATAAATTCCAGCCGAGAGGCCCAATTTTCCATCACTTTTTGCAGCAATTGGGGCCATATGTCAGCAATAACGCTCCGAATATTCTCATCTAAGGTGTCAATCATGTGGATATGCAAAGCTCCATTTGTAAGCGGATGGACTCATTCGGGTCTTCTTCAATAATCTGCTCTAAAGTAGGAATAGCGTCTTCGGTGCGCTGAGGATGCGGGCGATTATTTCGAGCGAATATTGGACGCAGCGCGACGCATAGGGCGTATCCAACTATAATTTTCGTAATAAATTTGAACGATTTGCGAATATTGTAAGCTCATAAGTATAAATCAAGTGACAGCTGTCAAAAAGACCACCTCGGTAAAAAGTGTTGCCAAATTGAAAACCACACGTCTAAAAAATAGGTACAACATTTACTTCGAGGTGAAAACTGGAATTTAAGCGTCAACACATGAAATCTTGTTAAAGCAACTAAAATGCAGAAAACGCATTTTTCACTTTCTTTTGGTGGTACTGCGTCTTGTCTTTTCAATACGTTATTGAAACCTTGACATATAGTTCCATTTCTTAATTTTTTTTTTAATTTTAGTCTTATTATGTTTTAAATTAATTTAAATTATTTTTTGTTTACTTTTTAATTCACTGTAAAGTCTAATTCTTATTGCATTCCCATCGTTTTTTTTTTATTGTATATTTTAGTGTATAGTACTTTTTCACTTCTTGCCTTGGCCAGCAGATTATACTTAAATGTTATATAATGACGTATTTTTATTATTAATTTTAGTTTGTTTCCAAATACAATACAGCAATTTAATAAACATAAAAATTGTCAGCATTGATTTTTAAATTTTAATTTATTTTTTATCTGACTTACTTTCAATATCAACTTTTTTATATTCGAACCTATAATATTGTATTATACAAGAAATGCAAGGTGCTTAAACAGAAACCAAAATCTAAAGCAAATTCTCCTTGAACTTCTGCACCCTTTTTAAAATTAATACCAGCTCAATTGATTACCCTCACAGCCACTTCAGCCAAAAGCTCTTTCATTAGCCGTCTCGCCGCGTTGCGTCGCGTCGTCGGTCGGTCGTCGTCGGTCGTCGGCTAAAATTCATCATGCATTCTACAATGGAATTAAAGAATGCACTCTTATTGTGCGAGGTGTGAAAATTATCGTCATCATCGAATCCTTGAGTGCTCGAATTATTGTTCTCCATGCACCATACGTATTGGACAAAAGCTTTCATTAGGGTCTTTTACCATACATACTCGTATATCCAAGAATGTACCCATCAAGTGCAGTACTTCTTCGGTGTCGGTTTCATCTTTTACTGGAATCGGAAAAAATTAAATAGAAAAACATCACTGAATGCACATACCATGCCTTCGTCTTTATACCAGCTTTACGGTTCAAGGATGTGTTGCACGGTTGTATAAGGCACTTGAGCTGAGCTCCCGTTCTTGAAAAAAAGTGTGAAATCCTAATTGTAATACAATTGAAAAAAAGACGAAGGCGGCAACGCATATGGTTTGTCTTATCACCTTACACACATAATTGGCTAATTGACAAATTAAAGTTTTCGAGAGAAACACTTGTAGGTACAGGGGGTTTGAAGACATCAAAGTGTTGCAACTCAGTCGTACTCTTTAAAGTACATATGAAGTACAATTTACTTTTTGAATAAAAAAAATATTGTTCGTATTGTAAAGTGCTGCCAATTTATTTTAATAATTGGTACTACAATCTAATTAAATCGTGTTTTTTATATACAAAAAAAAAAAACAATTTAAATAGAAAAATGCATTTTTATTTATATTTTTAATAAGCTACAATAATAATCCAATAAATAAAATTTTTCGATTGATATTGATTATTTTATTTTATACAATTGTTAATAGTTGATTATATTTATCTTAACAAATATTAAAAATTCTTAAGTGTGATCATTATTTTAATAAGATTGTTATCAATTAGTAAAATTAAACAAACTTAAATCAAAACGTTTTAGTTAAGTAACAATCCTCAATTCCAATCCTTTTACCTTTATATGTATACATAATTATATAATAACCAACAGATGCATTAATTGTTGTCGTGTCTTAATAATCATTTACATTTTGTTTTTAAGGTAAATAAATATGAAATCCTAATGAATATGGAAACTATGTATAAAATCAAATTTTGTAATTCATTGACTAAAACTTTCTTCATAAAACTATATACGAGAAGCTACCTACACAATTCACTAAAATATTAAAAATCGTAGTATAGATTTTGCGGATTTCGATTTTGCTAATTAAATTATGTATATTCAAAACAAAACTCTGTCCCCTTTTCTTCAAGATAATCGTTGTAGGTTCTTTTCTTATGTAAAACAAGTTAACCTCTTAAACACACTTTCTTCGAGTACCTACCCACAATGTCAAAGCCATCTCTGTATTCACTTTGCGTTTTTCTTATTCATTTTTATACTTCAATCTTTGTTCTTTACACTTCTCGTGTCAAAGAGAAAAATGTCCTTCTGAAGGATAGATGAGTACAAAAATGAAAAAAAGTAATAGCCCGCGGTGTAAACGTAAAGAAATCCAAGACAGACTCAAACAAAAATAACGTGAATATTAATTAGCTATTTTTTCTTTTTTTCAAGCAATGTAGGACTTCTTATTGTTTTTATTATCTTCTATCTTACTCTTAAAAATTCATGTTCTTTTGTGTCGTGTTAAAACACTGTCTCTTTGATCTTCTTGACAAAGTGCATTGAATATGGTGTTAAGGTGATGACATTAAAGGCATTTTATGGATTTACCGAAAAAATAAGAAAAGAAGCAAACATTTCAATTTGACGAGTTATACTTATTTATAATTCAAGTTTTGCATTTCCGCACACCTTCCCATTGTTATTTGACGATTTTCTTTTAAATTTAGCCATACTCGTATAATGCTGTGCTATATAATCCTTGCTCTAATTTTCAATTATAAACAAGCCTTAGTAGTCCCCAATACCGCTTTCAGCGATGAGAATGAGAATTTATTGTTATTTATATCGGGTGACTCTTCGTTAGGTTTGATTTTAGGTTTTTTTTTTTGACAGATCACGCGTGACTCCTGTCAAACTCTGCCCTGTGGTCATTATTATTCAGCCGGACTATGAAAATCAACGTTCTGTGACAAATGTTTAGAGAAACTTACGGTAATCGAACTACTTAAACCACTTTTGTCAATACCATTCGTAATTATGAGTCCCAGTTTATATTCGTGGATGACACTCGATGTTAGACCACATCTAGCATTTAGGGAAGAGACTATAGCAGCTATAGCTTAAAGTGTAACCGAAGATAGTGACAAATCGATTCGTCGACGTTCTCAGCAGCTTGGCTTGTCGTATTATACAGTTTGACGTATATTTTACATTTTTTCCGTGAATGGGTCCTGAAAACCCAATGAATATCGTGAAATTTTCTTCAGTGATGAAACCCATTTGTGACTCAATGGATACGTGCATAAACAAAATAGTCATATTTGGGCTGGTTTGGTGGAATCATTGGTCCTTAAATAACATAAATCAAGCCTTAAGATGAATCACCCTTTAGTTTAAGTGGTTTTATAACTTAAATGTCAGAACAAAAAAAAAAAATCAATTACGAATAACATTACATGGCGGTTTCCAAAGATTATTATCAAAGATTTAAATAAATCTTTTCTCTTTTTACTAGTTTTTGAAATAAAATAAATAGAATAAATTAATTACACAAAATTTTGCTTTTCAGGTTTTTAAGAACAAATTTGTTTTCTCTTTTTTAAGCTACTATATTTATGTTTTAAAAACTTTTTTCTCTGCTTTTGTGAGTCTCCCTATGCATCAAAATGTCAATTTTGGGACTTATTCCCTTGCCTCAAAACTACACAGAACTAAATATATGCACAAGCGCACACCTTAACTCACTTACTTATTCCAACACTCGACCAAAGCACAACTCGTCTTTATGCGGCCCCCCTGTTGTGTTTTGAATAATATATAAGAAAAGAATTTATGTATCTATACTTATGTATGTATATAATTCCACTGTTCAAGCCATAACTTGAGAACGACTTTACCGATTTCATCCATCTTTTCTTTATAAGTTTTCTGATACATTGGAGAAGGTTCTTACAAAAAAAAAAAAAAAACAAAAAGAAAAAGTTGCGTTAAAATTAAGAGTTAAGTTATTTTAGAGAAAGTGTTACTTAGTATAGCAATCGCCTATAATTTCAATATTAGTCGTCGTTTTTAATTTAAATTGTGAAATATATGTATGTATATCTTAAGTAGGGCTCACGTTTATGTACGTGTATTTTAAAAGCGGGGATTCAAAGAGTCCGTGTAATAAGAAAAAAATATCCTTGTATTTAATACGTGTCATTATTTTCTTATTATTCGTGTACACGGATCTTAATTACACGGATAATATATTAAGGCCCGTTTGCTGATTCGAATCATAAATCCTGTTAATAGCTAAGTTCGACATAACTTTTAAGTTATACATAAATCTATTCATGTTGCACATAAAAACATATGTATGTGTAATCTAGGGAAGTAACAGATTTAAAACACAATCATCTAAGTTCACTTCGAATGTGTCAACTTTAGAATTTGAACTATAAAAGTAGTTTTGTAATTGTGATTTTCGGTTATTTATTATAATATAAACATATCGTAACAAAATTAAGAAAACTAAACCTACATTTTTCAAAAAATGAAAAATCCTTTCTCATTGTGTCTGTGAAAAAAGAGAAAGTTCTAAGAAAATGAAAACGAACTTGAAAAATGAGATACAAATTTAACTTATTACAGCTAAACTGTACTTATGTATATACATACATATATGGACATTATGTAGCTAAAGAGTACTTAGTTTGATTTAAGATTGACGACAACCGGAGTAATGAAAACAAATTTAAAAAATATAAGCATTCTGTGCTTAGAAAAGGTACACATCATTAGTTAAAAACCCCAGTATATTCGAGATTCAACCAGTGATTTGAAAGAGGACAATACTTCTTCCAGCACATCCAGAATTGCGAAATCCAATATTTTTTTTTTTATATTAATGAATTGAAAACTGAAAATACCTTCAATTTCTATTCCTTATGTCATGCTTATTTTATGTGCTGATTTTTCTAAAACATAAGTTATTTTTCACCTAACGACCTTTAAAAAAAAAACCGGATATCTATATTACTATCTGTGTAGTTGAAATACACATGTAATTATAATTACACGGATACGAATTCAACACGGATATCCGTGTATTTGATTATCCGTGTAATCGGGAGCTCTACTCTAACTAAAGTTTATGGGCCAATTAGCAAAGAGAAGTCGATCAGCACTGTGTGCACAACAATTCGATGAAAAGTCCAATTATGGAACAATTCCAAATATTTTTCCATCGACACAACGAATTGGTTAAATTGTTCGCGTTCGAATTGAATATTAATAGTTGAGACAGGACAACGTCTGTCGGATCAGTAATTTGTATTGGCCAGGGTTCATATCTGGTCTGGACAGTCTGACTTATTCTATTAAGAAACCGTCTTTTCTTATTGATTTTTGGTTTTAATAATCTTTTTTAACTAAGTGCTGAACTATTAAAGATGGAAGCGAGTAGTCAAAAATTTACTGAGTTGGTTCAGTAAAAAGTATTTTTGCAAACAGCCTCTCCACACGAATTAAAAAACAAAATTAACGTGGTTCTTATACACTTAACTTTTACCACTTGACATGATTGGTGCTTTTTATCGATTAACACGAATATTAAACCGCTTGATGTTTACTATGCCAAATCTATTCTACCCAAAAGAAATCATCACCCTTAAGAACAACGACTGGCACCGAACTACTCCGCATCCGCACGGTGATTGTTTGCTTTAATCTTGTATGTGTATGTATTGTATACCATCGATTAGCAAGATTCAAATTTACATATTATGTGGGATTATTTACAGGAAAGGTACATTTTCTCAGATAACTCAATCTCTTTAAAGCTTCATTAATTCGAAAATTACAATCCAGTAAAAGAAACAAAATATTTTGCACTTGAGACTACTTCGAGTGGGCTCATTGAAAGGGTGTTGTAACGGTTCGCAATCTATTAATGTATGTGGGCTACAGTGAATGCAAAAAATTAACATACCTTTTATTTAATTTTCCATCCTTAACAAATTTATTAATTGTCCGTTTGTTAATATAAAAATTTTGTCTCCCATACATTTTTTGTCCCAGGACAAATTTTGTCTCAGGTTTTTTTCTAGGCAGTACGCTGTTCGCGCGCAAAACTATGACGTTTGGCTGGAAAGGTGTGTTTAGTAAAGTGCAATTTTCACATTTTGCTGCCAAAAACCAGATTAAAGAAAAACCAAGGTAAACAATACTTTTCAATTTACCAAACAGGCATAAAAAGTCTCCACCTGGTTTGTCCGCCAAAAATAATGTTCTAATCATTATTTTGCGAGACAAATTTTGACAGCTCTCACAAACACAAATCCATTGCAACTGGGATGGAGCTATTTTTAATCGCAACTTACTAGGGCGCCATAACAGCCATTTCTTTTTTTTCGAAATAATTGTTTTTTATAAAAGTTTATTTTGAAAATAAGTATAAAGTAATACATAATTCGGACACTGAATTCAAGAAAAAAAATGTAGAAAACATAAAAAAGATTTAAATACAATAAGAAAGTAAAACTTATGTGAAAACAAAATATGAAAAAATTTGCATTTGCTATAGGTAAACATATGTAAAAAAACATGAAAGGAAACGTAAAACGACAGACAAAAGCATTATCATTCTCAAGTTAGTTTTATTATATTTCTCTTAAAGAAAGTGATGTGATTTGTTCATACTTGTTGTTTAGATATGAATCAAGTAACAAGTTTCAATATGATTTCAACCAAATATTTACGAGACATTTTAGCGAAAATAAAAGTAAACTAAAAACTTGACAAAAAAAAACAATTCAAAATGGACTCATTCGCAAAAATAATATTTCTAATAAATATAAAGGGTTATACTGTTGCGCCTTATAATCACCATTAGAAAAGTCCATCCCTGATAGGTGTTTTTATTTCTCCAATTTCAAACTTTTAGAGATTAAGATTGTAGAGATAAATTTATCTTGTCCTGATCTGCGTACTAGGCTTACGGTTGCAAAGCAAGACTTTATCGCCGATGGAAACATCTCCTTCTTTTGCGTCACGATCTCTATCTCCTCTCTCTTTGCCTTTTTGTTTATTTATCTTGTCAAAGTCTTTTGCTTCTGAATCTAAAATAGTTTCACTTACCTACGTCTTGTTCTTGTATGGAGGGAATTTTATCTCTAATCATCCTGTTAAAAAGAAGTTCCGAAGGTGATTTCCCCGTTGTACATTAAAGTAATTTTCTGTATTTCATTCCTATAGTCTGTCCCTTTTCCATGAGCTATTTGCAGGTGATTTATTCATATTATCAACTTCCCCATTGACCTATGGTCAGTATAAGGAGGTGATGTTATCAGATCAATGTTGTTCTTCTCACAATAGCTCTTGAATTCACTACTCACAAACTGCCGACCATTTTCTGCTTTTATGGACCTTGGATACCTAAATCTAGAAAACATTATTTCCAAAATGAAAATTATTTGGGAGGATGTAATTTTTCGAAGAAACTTAGTTTCTTGATAGATTGAATAATAAATCTATAATCACGAAAGCAAAGTCATGATTTGGTAATGGTCCCAATAAATCCATAGCAACACATTGCCATGGTCCGTCAGGAAAGGCATGCCTTTTGCACAGGTACCGGTGGAGTCGGTCTTGAAACTAAGTTTCACGAATGATTCCACTTTCCTATCCATTAGTGGCAACACCATACTTTTTTTAATTTTTTTTTTTTAATTGCAGTCCTGGCTTCATTGCTGTTTCACCTGGATGTCCTTCATGTCCCAATTCTAATACTCTGGATCGTAATGGACTTGGTATGACAAGCCTAGATCCACGAAGTAGTGTTTCAAACCGAAATGGGAATAACTTATTTTTACTACTTGCTGCTCAATTGTCTATTTTAATATTTTCTACTGCTTCCATGTAGAAAAAATTCATATCGACAATCTTGTACAACCTTGAGAGTGAATCTGCTTTATTCGAAATATTTCAGGAGCTGAATTTACACCAAAGAACAATCGTTTATTGCGAAATAATCCTTTATGGGTTATGAATGTAGTTATCTCTCGACTATTTTTAGCCAACTCTAGTTGATGGTATGCATTCTTCAGATCTAAACGTGATAAATACTAAGCTTCTTTCAGATGGTCATGAAGGTGTCGAAAGTGGGAAGCGGATAATTTTCTCTCAAAATAGCTGCATTTGCTCGACGCATATCTATGCACAAACGAATATCTCCATCCTCCTTAAATACTAATACGATAGATGAGATCCATGCACTTGGCCCGCAAACAGGCTCGATGATTTCCTTTTCCAGTGCCTCTTTGAGCGTATATTCCACCTTTTCTTCCAAAGTTGTCCGAATACGTCGCAATGGTTGCTGCACTGGTTTAATTGATTTGTCAATGGTCAATTGAACCTGTATTCCCTTCATCTTTGTAAACAAACGATTGTCTTCCAACTGAATTACGCCAATCACTGTTTTAATACTTTAAATCTAAGCGCAATATCATGACCCAATAAAGACTGGACCATTCTTAATGACATAAAATGATGCCATTGACTCTATGCAGTTGTCAACGCTTATTGGAGCCTCAAAAACAGCTCTTACCTCAAGCATCTCTTTAGCGGCGTATTCCTTAAACTGATTTTCCGATTCTGTTCGAAAATTAATCAATATTGATGTTAAGTACAATTTTCTCCATTCTTTTTCTACAATCAAATTGAATCGTGACCCTGAATAAATGAGCATTGAAATCTTGCACTTTCCTATAAAACAATTTATATATCTACTTGTAGAATCCATGTGATCATCTGAGACTTGAAAACAGTAGTGATCATCCTGCTTATCACTTGAGTTTTCTATTCCAATAAATCTTATATTCGATGACTGAAACCGCTTTTGTTTATGGCCCATTAAATGAATTCTTTCGCTTGTCGGACTTCGTTTTACATTTTTTTGCAAAATGACCCAAAAATCTACATTTATTGCATTTGTTAGATTAAGCTGAAAAATAATCACTACCTATTTGTTAAGTGACCGATTCGTCCACATCTTTCACATTCTTTATCTTCGCTTGGACCATTTCTTTTATGAGCAGGGTGGATGCTGTTAATACCACTTAACGAGGGAATTAGACTTTGACTCCCGTCTCATCTGCTTGTGTACTTGGCACATCTCTAGAACCTCTTCTAAAGAGTGTTCCTTTTGCAGTAAGCGTTTCTTTAAAGCTCGAGAAGCCCACCCGTCAATAACTTTGTCTTTAATATTTATTTCGACGACCTCTTGCTTTGTTTCACCAAAGAAGCATTTTGCTGCCTGATTGCGAAGTCGAAGAAGAAATTTATTGACGCATCTGGTTTGAGCGTCCAAAACAAATGTCTTTCTTTTTCTTTATGAAATAAATTTGTGATGCTCTTTTATATTGTGCAACAGAAACTCACAATTAAGTAGATTTTTGACAATTTTTGTGATTGTGATTAACAATTACAAACTTATTTTTGTGCAACCGAAAATCCAATTTTTTTGCAATTTTAAATTTTTTAAAACACAACTACAATTTTGTAGTGTACGAAATTTTACAAAACACAAAACTTTATTTTTTTTACAAAATTTGTGGTAAAAACGTTTGTAATTCACAAAGTTGTAAGGTGGTGCAATATGCCACTGGTTTACTCTGGATCTACAATGATGTAAAAGAAATCTTATAACCAGAAGTTCTTTAAACATAAACTATTATTATTATTATATCAATATATGTAGGATTTATAGCACAAGCTAACAAGGCCCGTGGCTATTATTAACATAAAGCTAGTGTTACTTGTGTTCAAATATGTTCCCGTTTAAAACAAAGATTCTAAAATACATTTCACTTGTATACATATGTTTCATTTTCATATTATTCTGAGTAACAAATACGTTTCATATATTAACGTCAAATTGTTTTTTAATCTTTCTCAAATACTTTCCTTACATACCAAAGCGTAATTTTGTGTAATTTTTGTTTAAGATTGCAAAAAACAGTATAGTGTAAAAATACAATCACGCTGAAATTAAATGAGAATTTTGTGTTAAATTTTATAAAAAGCATTTCCAAAGACGTACGCAACATTTGAATTCGAATTTAATATCCTGTTTTGACTTCAATCGCAGTTCAAAAATCCAATAGAAATATTCCTTAAACTTTTTTAGCGGTTAAGAGAGTAATTGAAGAATTTAAAGAGATGACAGAAAAATAATTTTCGTGCAAAATACACCAAAGTGATGGAAACAGCTTTAACAATTTCCAATATCAATCTCACAAATATAATATTTCTAACTTTTTTTATACATATTTTTTTTAAATAGTTACATATAGTCTTCATCTCGTTCTGGCGCCCATATTTGGAATATTATTTAAAACCAAGTTCCTTTCATTGATGTAAATGTCAATCAATTGAAATATGAGATTAATACTAATAAAATGTAAATGGTATGTAGGTACTATCCAAAAATTAATGATATTTTAGAATAAATTATAACATAAATAATAATAAACAAATAATAAACTTACTAATTTTTTAACATCATTCACTAAAGTTATATAAGCAGATCCATACAAATATTATGTTGCAGCCTCTTTTATACCTTTCAAATTGAAAATTCCTTTTTATACTTGTCTTTCTTTATTTTTAATTCCCTTTGCATTGGTTGTAACATATGTACATACGTCAGTATTGTCAATCAATGTGCCATAGGGCCTTATTATGACTCGCGAGTCGAACATTCGACTCAGATCGAACGTGTTTGCGAATTTCTAGTTGCGTGCATTTGAAAAAAACACTGCTATCATTAAAAAGTGAAACTTAAATGCCACTGAATGTCATAACTCATCCACTGTAGCGTCAAATTCAAGACATTTTATTAACGAATACTGTTTATTGTCAAAAAAGTAAATATGTACATAAATAAAATATGCTAAGCAGTGTTGATTTGTTTTTTGAAGATGAAAATCAAAGGGAAAAAAAAACTTTGATGCGTGGTGTACACATCATAGTTTAAGTTTAAGAGATACATTCATTAATATTATTATTAAATAATTTTGTATAACTTATTTATGTTATGTTTGTCGATTTTCACTCATTTTTCTTGAAACTCTTGAGACAAAAAAACTGGACCAAAACTTTGAAATTAAAAAAAATCTGCTCTTTTGTTCAAAGTGACGAAGAATTATAGTTCGATTCCGACAGATAAAAGCGAACGTTCGCTAATGATAATAGAGAAAGATTTAAATCCAATTTTTTGACATTTAAGGCAAATCAATAAACGCTAATACCGAATAGTCACATATTTTTCTTGCTAATCGCGATTCATAATGGGGCCCATGACTAACATAGTATTATTTTTAAGTACCTATGTATTACTTACAAACTGCAAAGGTGAGGCCTATTTTGTTGGATACATGATAAGGTAATCGTGGAATTCTATATTATTTAATTTAGGTTAAACGAACTTTGAATGAGCATAAATGTTTCCGCCGCGATAATAGAATCACCCATACCCACTTCTTGTCTATCAAAAGTGTATGCTATTAGCTATATATTGAATGTAGCTGCTTATAAAAATTACTTTGTGGTTAATTGTGCAAAATTATATTGAGTTTGCGAAATACCAATAACTACGCGAAATCCAAATCAATGCCTCATACTTATAAAAAATAACCTATAAGTTGGCCTCGAAACTAAATTTCATACCAATTCTCCTAATTTCAGGCAAGGGTTGCAAAACCAACATCCTGAATTGGCCACTTCAACTTTCAAGCCATCAGCAATATATATTTTATATGTATGTACGTTTGTACCTTTCTGGGTACGTTTGTATATTTAGTATTTATGTACATATATTTATAGGAAGAGAAAAATTAAGACTGTGTTGTTGATCCTACATTATATTCCCGTATTTTTATTTATTAGCCTTTCGCTTACGTTTTTTTTTTCAACATATGGCGACCATGTCGTCGTCGATCGAAATTCATCAACTGAAATTGAGTTTGACAGACAAGCGCGCTAATTTCTTTTGTTTTACCCCTTTTGTTCAGTAACGCTTTTATGTCCTCACTCAAACACTCTGCAACCATTCCAACAAAGAACAATTATTATTGTCCTGGCAGAAATTAATAAAAAAAAATTAATACATTCAGATGCTTCGAGTGTTGGATATAATAATACACTTTGTTTGGATTGATTAGACATTGGATTTAATAAAAATAAATTCAAGATAAATATCTTAAACTTAAAGCATTCAAATTTATTAATAGTAAGAATTTCTAGGTACCAAATCCACCAATATTCAGAATGACTTATATTCTTTAATAAATAAACAATCTGTGTAAAACATAAAATGTTCTAAAAATTTTGTTTTAACAAAACATAAATATTTTATATTTGCTTATAGAACAAAATATATGCATTCAATTAGTCGTGATTCGATTTGAATAAGATGAGTAAAACACATCAGATTAATACTTTACAAGTTATTTTTCTACCTATCTTATTTATTTATCTATCCGTCTATTTTTGTTTTAAATTTATTTTTTGATTTATAGGTACAAAAGTAGACTATCTACAACTAAAATAAAGGTGGAAATGTTTGATTTCTCAAAATGCACCAATATTTCAAATCTGAGCTCTTAATTTACTTATAATCTATACTTACATAAAATAAATCAAGCATAAGTTCTTTTAAGAAAACTAAAAATTAAATAAATATTTTTCATAAAAAATGAGATCCATATCGCCTGATTCGGAGTGTTCCAAAAGTTATAAGTCCATCTTTGTTATTAAGGACCAAAGGGCTAATCAATGATGATGTTAGCTGTAACGCTAAGGCTTAATATACTGGTTGTTGGTTATTTTTCTTTGTGAAAATGTAATTTGAGAAGGCGCTGGTATTTTATTTGTTCCGTACTATAGAAATACCATTTTTAATGTTTTCTTCACTCAATTGAATTAAAAACGAAAACGTAAGTGACAAGTTAATTAAATTTGAACCATATTCAAATAAAACTGAAACTTTACACTTTTCTATGACCCTATGCGATACCTACATATGCATATCTTCAAGAATATAATTATGAGAAATTTTGAGAAACTATTTTTGTTTCGATGACACATACTTTTTCTTGGAAAAAATAAAAACGAGGTATTTATGCCAGTTGAAATAATTTAGTAGGTGAATAGCCTTTTTTAATCCTTGGTTTGCTGATAAGAATTTTTTTTTAAAGTTTAACGTATATGACTCAATTTATAACTATACATATAACAAAGAGAAAATTCGTCCGCCAACAACACAGGACAAAAACAAACTATGTATGTGTGTACAATATCTACATACATACATATTGCTTAACTAAGGTGCCTACATTATTTTCTTTTCTTTTGTTAATGACAGTTAGCTTATTATAGGTAGGTACAGTCGAATAAGAAGTAGTATTTTTTTTTTTTAAATTCATTTTTATTTAACTTCAATCTTAAAACTACTTAGAGCTAGACAAAAATTCTTAAAACTATAGCATATACATATATCAATAACTTACAACTAACTTACTGGCCCTATGCGGACGGTCTAAGTTAAACTAATATCTTAATGCTAATGCCTTTCGGCGTAGGAACTAACTTAAATCTAAATTCCTATATCTTTTTTATCACCAAGAAGAATTGCAAAAAACTTGGTTTCTGTATCGGGTTTTAAATATTTTTTTAAAAAACTTAAAACTAAAAAGAAATAAAACAAATAAAGCTAAAGTAAAACTAAAATAATACTAAGTAAAACTAACTTAAAACTAATTTAAACTAGTTAAGACTAATTATAACTACTTATTTATTTACAACTACTTAAGACTACTAAAGAACTACTTACAAACTAGAACAGCCACAGGAAGCTTTTTTTGTATTTGTTTTTTGTGTTTTTTGTATTTTTTGTTTGTATTTTTTATTTGTATTTTTTTTTTTTTGTGCCACCACGACTGTCCCTACTTAACTAAAAAATACCTAAACCTACATATGTAAGCCGGCCAAGGTCAAGAGACTCGGTCAACTTTTTAAATATCAATTTGAATTTACAACCACCAGAATTGGTTCTCCTGCTTTACCCTATCTCTCCGGTCCCGATCGGACACAGTCCTACTGAAACTGAACCGAAGGCGCTCAGCTCCGTCCTGTGCGAGGACGTCTCGATCATAAAGGAGCCGCCTGTCTACGGTTCTGCGGCTGACGTGGTAGATTAGCGGTAATGCCTCTCTATCCTGAATCAGCCCTCGACTATCTAAATAGAGGAAAACATCGGGCGGAATAAATCCACTTAAACGCACATTATCGTAGTACTGATTTTTTGGGTAATAGGTTCCAAAAATTAAACTGTTACTCGAGGACATCGCTCTTGCAATGTGACCACGAATCAGCTTTATGAGGAAGTTATCTATTCTGTTTATGTTGGCTTCATTGTATAGAACCTGGTTGGAATAGTAATGTTTGTACTCCGACTCTGGTGTTCTGCGCAATCCAAGGCAGCGTCTAAGGCACTGCCTCTCAAACACCCGAATCTTTTCCATTTGAGATAGGGCAACGTTGAACCATACCGGGCAACCATTGGCCGAATAAGGGCCATGTAGCAAATCACTTTCACCCTGGTGTCTAGCCGACTGCTATAAAAAAGCCGTTTCGTCAGGGCAAAAGCTCCCCTGGCTCTGGTCAGGGCAGAACTTATATGTCTATCGAAATATAAGTACTGATCCAACCAGATGCCAAGGTACTTTACTACACTTTTATTCGCCAGTGGTTGTCGGTCTGGTCCTACGATCACTAGATTTCTCCAGTTCTTTCTCGTATCCCTTGAGGCTCCAGACAATGGAGCCCTAAACAGAATAGTTTCCGATTTCTGGAAGTTGATTTTTAACTTCCAGTCATCGCAATATCGCTGAATCGTGTCGAAGTCACTCAGCAAAAGAATTTTGATGACCTCGACTTTTGGGGCCGTTCTGTACGCTATTAGGTCATCGGCATACGCAATTGCCTGAGTAAGACTACCTATCAGATCGCTGGTGTAAATGCTGAATAGAATCGGTGAGTTAACGGCTCCTTGTTGAAGACCATTTTGTATATCGAAGACTGTGGTAGAAGTTACATTGCCACAGAAGTAGTATTTATACATATGTATGTACCTACATATATACAGTAGAATAAGAAAACATATCTAACTATTTACGATTTCTAAGTAAATTTTAAACGTTTCCGCTTTTTTCTATAGATTTTTATTTTCAACTCTAATTTTGTATTTGCCTATCAAGTTTTATCAATCAAATTTTACGCTGATTCTCATAATATTAACAAATCTAAAATGTGTTTGTTTTCGTTACAGGTATGTATGTATAATTGAAGTAATAACTGTGATATATGGGATCAATAACAAACTTTTAATACTATACCTAATCCCTCCCAATCCCCAGTATAAATTTGTGACTACGGCCTTGTATGGTAAGTACTAGGAAGTCATATAAATCTTCATAACCTGAACTTCACGAGCGCTAATTACTCAAGGGGCTTCCACTCCCATCATGCAATCGATGCAGACAAATTCATCTTTCAACGTTCCTCTTTATCATGAGATTCATCGAAACGTTCGTTGAAATCCAATACAATCTATATAATATTCAATACGCAAAAAAAATCCAATTACTCAAACAAAACACTTGAACATGTTTTTCTTACTCCCGGTAATCCTATCTTGAACTGTCTGTATCTGTAGAGGTATACACGTATAGTCGTCGTCACCGTGTCGTCGTTGGTCGGTCGTTCAGTGCGATCGGCCCTCGATGTTTTCGTGTCATTTCTGACCATAATTACATCTGTGCCGCACCACACCAGCCGCATCGTCTGGTTCTGTGACTAACTTTTGTCATTATTATTACTGTCGTCATCACAGATGATGTATGTACGTTCAAGATTGTTTTCTGTATAAATACTTTGACACTTGATGCCACTGACTCCTGACTCTGGAACTGGAACGCTCTCTGGATCATGATTCTTAATACCGTAAACGTCAATCTTTCAACACACAAACAATACATATCGTCTCATGCTTTTCACCTAATTACATCATTGGTAAAGGTGGTTAGAGATGATCCCATCGCCCATCGGCGGCGGCGCTCATGGAAATGTTTTTCGGAAATAAGTAAGTATAGTTAACAATTTTAACTGCATTGTAAACCATAGATCTATAAGACAAATGAGTAAAAAACAATCCGAAATGCCACAAACGTTTTTGGTAAAAGTAAACGTAAATTTAATTTATTGTTCCATTCCATAGTATTTTAGTGCGTATACAGAGGAAGGTAAAAATGAAAAGCGTTTAAGTTTCATGTAAAATCATGCAAGATATCATTTCCTTAACCGTTTAAATGTACTGAGAGTATTATGCACGAACAAGTGTGCCGATAATAATAATCATTTCGGAATAACTGCAACCCTCCAAACGCCTATGTATTAAATCATTAGAAAAATTGGCTAATAATATACATACATACATAATACCTATTAGGTTGTTAAAATTTTGCACCATTAAGTCAAAATATCAATTATTTATCAAAATGTTAAGGACGTGTGGCGTGGTATATTTTTATCAATTAAAAATAAAATGAACATTTGGAATTCTTTCTTGTAAAATAATGAAATTCGACAAAGCGATAGGAGCTAAACTGTATACGATGAAAATAAGCGGGAACTTGAGATTTCTCAAAAGTTAATGTTATTACATCTGATTCTTGTACAATGCTGGGGGCTCAAAAAGGTTCTTAAGGCCAGTGATCAGATAAATAATAATGTATAAACTTTGTCTTGACTCTATTCGTATATTATTTTGTGTATGAAGGACATAGCTACTTATTTTTGTTGTGCCGGTTCTATCAATTGGCTTTTTAAGTTATGAAAAGTTGATGGGCATTGAAAATGTTTCAAGAATATACACTGCTTGTTCGTGTTGATGACAGCAGTATAGTTAAACTGTTGAACGAGAAATTAAAATTAAACAATCAATTGCTTATCGAATGAACAAGATTACGGCTGCATTTTCGAGTTTCCGCAAAATTTTAAGTTTGTCTGTAGCAACTAGAATCGAAAAAGAGTAATTTGAAAAATTTTCAAGAGTTTTTAATGCGAATATTATGTCAGTTCTGAAAGTAATCATTATGTTCGAATATACAATGAATTATATGTAACTCCGAAGTCCGAGCAAACTAATTGCAATTTACATTTCAGGTGAATAAAATAAAAACTCAAGTGATCGCGAGACATGTTATGTAGCTCAGTTTCATGAATTTTATTCTATTTATTATGTTGCTTTGAAGATGGAAAAATGTCGATTACGTGTGCTATTGTTGGCACTTGGAAACATTTCTTCGATATAAACGTAAGTGGAGTTTATAAAAACTATTAATAGGCTTGGTTTTTTTTTCAAGTAGAAAAAAAATCATCATTAAACTTTTGTAGAATTTTTGTTGTACATATTTTCTTTTCAATGTCGATCACTAATTTCTATTGAAATTACATCTAGCAAGCAAAGTTTTTATTCTAATGTACTCTTGCCTCGTAACGTACAAGTACAATGTACAATATACAAATGTATTTTCTTCTTAGATATTTAATACTACATACTTGCGGTATTTCTACATTCTGATTTTCATATAGTCCTCATCTTTCCTTATGAGGATCACTTGAGAGATTATATGTATATTCCCTCATTTGAATTAAGAAAATAGAAACATTTAAATGGATGCGGAGATAAGATATATTAAACGTTTTAAGTTAAATTTTAACATCTAGAGTCTCTGGAAATTGCAGGACAAGATTTTTGTATGTACAGAAACGGTGAATGACATATAAAAATTGGAAGCGCTTCGCTAATGCAAAAATATACATATATGTAACATTAAATGGAATTTATTCAAAGGCAAGAACATTATAAATATTCATTAAATCATTAATTATACAATATTTAACATTGTTAAAAATTATTCCATTTTCATATTTCAAAGGAAAAACCTATGAATTTTTCATATTATATTTTATGAGTACATACCAACATTTTTGAGAGACTATGTATGGTATTTTTAATTATATTCTTTTTTATAAACTTAATTAAATTTTTTTTTCAGTATCTTAGACTTTCATTATGTCTCGGCAATAAACTTATACAATTTTTACTCAATCCGCACATTCTATGAAATCATACTTCAATAATGACTTACCACGATTTCTTAAACTTGTTTTTTTTTTTTTTGTTTAAATACAAGATGTCACATGTTAAAAGTATTAGACATTTTTGGAATGAGTTCCTATTATATAAAAAGAAAACCAATTAAATAGAAATATGACCAAAGATCGCATCTTCTTTTATTCAAAAAGTTTGATAAATAAATAATATTTATTTATATTTTATAAATAATAAAATTTTATTATATTTTATGCAAAATAAAATTGTTGAAATTTTTTTATATATTAAATTATTTAAGAAAATTTTTATGAACTGATTAATTCAAAACCCACACATTTAATATTGCCTTAGTAAATTTAGTTTAAACATTCAAATTGAATAGGTACTCTATTTTGATTGGTTTTGATTTACTTTAACAGTATAAATATTGAACTATTGTCAAGTAATTAAGGACACCAATTTAAATTTAAAAATTAAAAAGTCCGTGTGCGGGAAGCATTATCAGAAGTAATGCAGCTGCAATCATTAACACATATGTATATTCTCTGTGAAACAAGGACTCTTTTATTATATTATCATTGCAAACTTTTTTATTTCAGCTATTCCAGGCTCATAAAATCACTATTAACTAATATTTTCAAAATTAATATACTCCAAAATAAAGGTAAAACTTTAAACAATAAATACATTCCAAAATTTCCCAAAATACTCGTACAACGATTCTTCAGGTTGTTTTGCAAAGTATAATATTTTTAAAATTGAAATCAAATAGATTCACGTTCAAGTTTAAAAATTTACGCAGTCGATTTAAGCAAGCAAGGGTTCGTGAAATACTTAATTATCTTATTGCGATATTGATGTTAGAAATTTAGAAGGTTTACATCGTTCCTTCGCTGCTACCAAAATTTTGACAATTTAATAGTTCAATTTTAGTGGTAAACAGTTCGTGAATTGAAAATGGTGCCATAATTCTTATCAGCCTATAGTATAAAATAACCATCTGGTATTAATACTTTTTTAAGTATATGGAAAGGTTAAAGGTACAAAACCAGTATCTGTCTTGTCTTTGTTTCATCTCGAAAAACCGAAGAAAAAATTGACGATCAAAATACTGCCTGGAACTGAAGGCGGACTCTTTATTTTGAACTAAAATTTTCTAAGACTCTTACCGATTACTGCGATTTTGTCGGTTTTTTTTTTTATAAATTTACTTAAACATTTTTATTTGTTTTCAGACTTTTTTTAATATCAAGAAAACCATAAAAACTGTTGTCCATTCATAACATATACCTTCAAGCTTCTTAATATTTAATTATAGGTATTACATTCTGCTAAAAGCAGCGACACGACATCTAGTAGCCTACGCGTTATGCAGTTTACATATGTAGATATGTATGCGTAGAGCATAATAATTAGATACTACTAAAATAATTTGAAATCACGTTCGCTTTGTCAGTATCAAGACTGATACATTTTAAATACTAGAACTTCTAATGCATCTATAAGAAATACTTCAATACTACATAATATCGTCAGTTTTTGCCAACAATTCAGAGAAAGAGAAAAGCTAAGATCAACAAAATTATTTACGACGAAATAAAGATTCTGGAATTTTTTTAAAGATAAAGCTGATAGCAGTACAATTTTTTTCAAACTATGGGAAGAATCTTCATCATGAAATTTACACTCAAAGTCAAAAATATTATGAAGACCTCGTTTTCTCAAGTTTTCGAGAAGTTACATAATTATCTCTAAAATAAGTCTCAACAAATTGTATTTTTGTCTCTTTTTCACTGGTTTCAATTGTCACCTGATGATAACTTCCAGAAGAAGTCATTTCGAGTCACTATCATATAAATAATATAGAGTGAACAAACTTATTAGAATTGGAAGTATGATACTTGCCAAAATTAACATTTATTTACAAATATGTATCTGTGCACATATTTAATACATTTGTATATGTAACATACATATTACGTTTGTACGTACATACAACATACATACATAAATTGTTTTAAAAAAAATATTTTTAAAGTTTTTTGAATTCAAAATTCAAAGAAGTAGGCCCAAAAACAAGCCGCTAGAGTGATTGTTCGTAAGTCGTATGTAAGTATAATTGGCAATAAAATGAATACCATATTTCAATATATGGATATAGAACAATGAGCTTCTTAAACTTGTTTTTTTTTTTTTTGTTTAAATACAAGATGTCACATGTTAAAAGTATTAGACATTTTTGGAATGAGTTCCTATTATATAAAAAGAAAACCAATTAAATAGAAATATGACCAAAGATCGCATCTTCTTTTATTCAAAAAGTTTGATAAATAAATAATATTTATTTATATTTTATAAATAATAAAATTTTATTATATTTTATGCAAAATAAAATTGTTGAAATTTTTTTATATATTAAATTATTTAAGAAAATTTTTATGAACTGATTAATTCAAAACCCACACATTTAATATTGCCTTAGTAAATTTAGTTTAAACATTCAAATCGAATAGGTACTCTATTTTGATTGGTTTTGATTTACTTTAACAGTATAAATATTGAACTATTGTCAAGTAATTAAGGACACCAATTTAAATTTAAAAATTAAAAAGTCCGTGTGCGGGAAGCATTATCAGAAGTAATGCAGCTGCAATCATTAACACATATGTATATTCTCTGTGAAACAAGGACTCTTTTATTATATTATCATTGCAAACTTTTTTATTTCAGCTATTCCAGGCTCATAAAATCACTATTAACTAATATTTTCAAAATTAATATACTCCAAAATAAAGGTAAAACTTTAAACAATAAATACATTCCAAAATTTCCCAAAATACTCGTACAACGATTCTTCAGGTTGTTTTGCAAAGTATAATATTTTTAAAATTGAAATCAAATAGATTCACGTTCAAGTTTAAAAATTTACGCAGTCGATTTAAGCAAGCAAGGGTTCGTGAAATACTTAATTATCTTATTGCGATATTGATGTTAGAAATTTAGAAGGTTTACATCGTTCCTTCGCTGCTACCAAAATTTTGACAATTTAATAGTTCAATTTTAGTGGTAAACAGTTCGTGAATTGAAAATGGTGCCATAATTCTTATCAGCCTATAGTATAAAATAACCATCTGGTATTAATACTTTTTTAAGTATATGGAAAGGTTAAAGGTACAAAACCAGTATCTGTCTTGTCTTTGTTTCATCTCGAAAAACCGAAGAAAAAATTGACGATCAAAATACTGCCTGGAACTGAAGGCGGACTCTTTATTTTGAACTAAAATTTTCTAAGACTCTTACCGATTACTGCGATTTTGTCGGTTTTTTTTTTATAAATTTACTTAAACATTTTTATTTGTTTTCAGACTTTTTTTAATATCAAGAAAACCATAAAAACTGTTGTCCATTCATAACATATACCTTCAAGCTTCTTAATATTTAATTATAGGTATTACATTCTGCTAAAAGCAGCGACACGACATCTAGTAGCCTACGCGTTATGCAGTTTACATATGTAGATATGTATGCGTAGAGCATAATAATTAGATACTACTAAAATAATTTGAAATCACGTTCGCTTTGTCAGTATCAAGACTGATACATTTTAAATACTAGAACTTCTAATGCATCTATAAGAAATACTTCAATACTACATAATATCGTCAGTTTTTGCCAACAATTCAGAGAAAGAGAAAAGCTAAGATCAACAAAATTATTTACGACGAAATAAAGATTCTGGAATTTTTTTAAAGATAAAGCTGATAGCAGTACAATTTTTTTCAAACTATGGGAAGAATCTTTATCATGAAATTTACACTCAAAGTCAAAAATATTATGAAGACCTCGTTTTCTCAAGTTTTCGAGAAGTTACATAATTATCTCTAAAATAAGTCTCAACAAATTGTATTTTTGTCTCTTTTTCACTGGTTTCAATTGTCACCTGATGATAACTTCCAGAAGAAGTCATTTCGAGTCACTATCATATAAATAATATAGAGTGAACAAACTTATTAGAATTGGAAGTATGATACTTGCCAAAATTAACATTTATTTACAAATATGTATCTGTGCACATATTTAATACATTTGTATATGTAACATACATATTACGTTTGTACGTACATACAACATACATACATAAATTGTTTTAAAAAAAATATTTTTAAAGTTTTTTGAATTCAAAATTCAAAGAAGTAGGCCCAAAAACAAGCCGCTAGAGTGATTGTTCGTAAGTCGTATGTAAGTATAATTGGCAATAAAATGAATACCATATTTCAATATATGGATATAGAACAATGAGCTTCCGGTTGAGGTTATCAGCATAGTTTACACTGTAAACTTTACAGAGCTAGAGTTGAAAACATCAACCAAAACTTCATACCTAATCGCAATCAAACATTATCGATTGAGCAAGAAAGAAATCGAAGATATGTATATTTATCACTTCTTGGTCATATGTCAAATATTACTGGAAATATGCCTTTTCAAGTATATTTTCAGAAACGCTTTCAACTTTTACAGCGCATTTACAAAATCTTAATGAAAATAAAAATATTGGTTGGTTAAATCTTTTCAAATATTGTACCTTAATCAATAACAAATTTATAAAAATGTATGTATTTTAATTTTGATAAATAATTTGTAGGTATATTATTATTATTATTATTATTACTATTATCTTATATTAACAAGTTATTTAAATTACATGATAATGCTCAAATTAATGAGCTTAGCTGCGAGGACTATTAGCTTAATTTGTAGGTATGAATTTGTATAAAATTGACTTTTAAATTTTTTTTAAATCATCTCAATAACTTTAAGTTCTTGTCTTTGAAATCACTTTAATGTAAAAATTTATTGATTTATTTTTTCTCATCAATAACATATTTAAAATATAATATTAATAAATGGTGGATGTGAGCACTAGCAGCATAAGGCTGCTCTATAAATGTAAATAATATAATGTACTTTCTTTTTCTAAGCATAAAAATGATTATTATAACGGGTGATTTCTTAGCTGGTTTGGTTTTGGAAACACTGGTTTTGACAGCTGACGTGTGTTTAGTACCTTGTGTTACTGTCAAACAGCTTCAGTTTGGTTTGCAATTTAATCATGGATCGTTTTACAAATGAACAACGCTTGCAAATTATTGAATTTTACTATCAAAATTCGTGCTCGGTTCGAAATGTTCAACGCGCGCTGCTTCCATTTTATGGTCGGCATTCTCGACCTTCTGATCAGTCTATTCGGAAGATTGTGACCAAATTTCACACCAAATTTACTTTGTTGGACATTAAACCACCAACACGTTTACGTACTGTGCGTAGTGAAGAAAATATTGCGGCCGTATCAGCTAGTGTGACAGAAGACCGCGAAATGTCGATTCGGCGCCGTTCCCAGCAGTTAGGCCTTTGTTACAGCACTACGTGGAAAATTTTGTGGAAAGAAAATTATCTTTAAACATTAAATTGCAAGGTTCAAACTATCGATTCAAATAAATATTTCATTCATTTTTTCGAATTTTTTGTGTTTTTTTTTTTTTAAGTTCTAAACCTCTTAAAAAATCACCCATTCCCAAAACAACGTAGTAATACCTATCCGCAGTGGTGCGATTTTTCAATTTAAAAGCTTATATACTACTGACTAGTTATCAAATATTTAATGGAAAAAAAACTTTTTGCCAGGCTGAGAATAAGAATAACAAGATAATTAAAATAAAATATAATGGATACAAGAAGATATAGTAAGAAACATCAAGAAACATAAGCTTATGAGTTTTCATACACAAATGCGAAAAGTAAAAAGCGAAACTTAGCTGAAAGCCAGGTGGCTACGGCTACATAAATTAAGTTAAAATTTAATTTATTAATGGTACTAAAAAAATTACAATTTATTTACCCTGAGGTTTATAATTATAAGATTTTAAACACAAATTCGACAAAAAAGCGCACCAATTTTCTTATAAAGATATTATCCGATGCGTTTCAATAACTAACAAACTTTGTTAGTAGCCTTTATCATATTAAAAACACTGGTTTTTTTTGTCGCATTAGCGTACGAACACTCGATCGACAGCATTTTAAATTTTGTCGCCTTTTTGTTTCACCTTAGTTTGTTTGCATATAAAACATGAAATCTCAAAAGAAGCAGCAAAGAGTAAAAATGTAAACACTCAGTGACAAATAAAAAATGGCCAACAAAAAATACTTAGATACGTACTCTACGAAGACGAATATGCCTTTTGTCAGAGGATAATTTTGATTTGTAAGCTAAGTTAAAATACCAATATTACCTGTTTTTAAATGTGCATACCTTCACCCGTTATAATTATTTAATCTTACAAGTTAGTTTTTTTTCTGCAGCCTTTTGCGCTGTGTTAAATGATACAGGAGTGACTCATCGAAAAGACTTTTTTGGTCTTCTGGGTTCTATATAACAAAAGTTCTTTTTTTTCATGCAAACTTTTCATTTTACCTATACTCTTAAAATATTGGTGAATCCTAAAGCTACAATTCAATTCGGTATAGATTCGTTCAATTAAGTTCAATCGTCACCGCTCTATGAAAGTGTTAAAAAATTAAAAGTACCTAGGTAATTCTAATACTGAACGCACTTCCTTAAAAAAATCATATTTAAGCATATCAACATCAACAAAAACAGGAATCTTGCGTCTAATTTGAAATCAGGATAGGTATGTACCTATCAAAAATCATTAAAGCGGTAAAGTGTGAATTTGTTTTTTATTTTTCATTTTGAATTTGAATTGTAAAAATTGAATTTGTTTAGTACTTATAAAATACTTAAAAGTAATGCATTTTTAAGTTCCTTTCCCTAGAGAACACTAGTCGTTTTTTTAAACGTTTCAGTTACCAAGTTATTGAATTCACAGCATGCCTATTTTGTTGAATAGACACATTTGCCGAATCAAATGTATATATGTATGTATAAGTAGGTATAGGTAGATTTCTGATTCGAAAATAAATCAAACAGTTTTTAGTTTAGGTATAGATATCAATTAGGTAGGTAGTTTTCATATTAGCTAAAAAGTTATGTAAGTATACGCAAATGTATAAGGTGTACCTATAAACATACATATATGTATGTACATCGATATAGAAACCTGCACAATATGTTATTTATTATACCTCACATAGGTAACATACTACATACCTATATCACTAGGCTGACCAATTTACAGATTTACAAAATTAAGTTTCCTTTCATTCTATATTGAATGAACCTTTTACCGTCGGCATTTAGAACTTTTTTGTCGATATATTTCTAACAACTGGCTCTGGTTTTGTTACGTCACGGCTTACTCTCTCAATGTTTATTTTATTTATAAAAAAACTAATGCAACATTTGTAAAGATAGTTTGGTACCGCCTACACCAACCTATAAGCACTCATAAATGGTTTTATATAGTTATTAATATGATTGTAAAAACGTACTTACAATAAACTCACTCAACAATTTTTATTTAGTATCTAGATGGGTATCCATACATCTATGTAGTTAGGCAGGTGTAAGCGTATAAATGATGACAACATAAGTTGTAATTGTAAACACATTTTGTAGGTACCTATATACATATTTAGGTATTATGTATGACACAATCATAATTGTATTAGGTGGATCTACAAAGATGGATGCAAGCAATAGCCTAATTTGAAAATTAACGAAATTTCAGACACAATTAATATTATTTCACAAAAACAACTTCCTAAAAGTACCTGTTATCTATAATTGTAGTAGGTAGGTATAGTATGTTCATTTATTAATGTAGGTTTGTAATGTACCCATTCATTTGCGCTCAAAAACAAAGCAAAGCATAACAAAACCACAGACAACAAACGAGATAAAGCAAAAAAACATACACAAGACTCACCCCCACCTTGTTGATGCAACATATGATGATGCCCGCTAACACCGCCCGCACCCGTCATTGATGCACCATTAACATTAACACCACTGCCCCCATTTACAACGCCACCCCCCGCACCACTCATGTTGTGAGGCAAAAAGGCAGCAGCAACCGCTGCATGTGCATTGAAGTATGCCATCCGGGATGCAGCAGCCATTGTCATCTGATGATGTCGATCGGCCGTGAAGGGCGTTTGTCCAACATTCGGATATAAGCTCGGTGTAACGGCCGAAACAGCTGCTGCAGCTGCAACTGCTGCAGCCGCCGCTGTGGCTGCACTAGTCGTCGTAGTGGATGTTGACGTCGACGATGGTGATACACAGGGCGCTGATGAGTTCGATACCTTAGTTGATAATAAAGTTCCATTAGCTTCTTCGCTCTTACTGATAATAACATTGCTGTTGCCACTGATGATGCCTTTGTTGTTATTTCTAGCAGCTACTGCGGCCGCTACAGCCGAATCACTTAATCCTAGGAGTTCTTGTATCGCGAATGGGGATCGTTGTGGCATTGCGCCACCGGCCACCAAAAATTCTCAAATTTATCTAGGTAGGTATGTGTACCTACCTACCTATTTTTTTTTCTCTGTTTATCAGTCGTTAAAAATACCTACATACATATGTTCATATGTATGTAAGCAAGTGGGTACGTAGATATGTATAGCAAAAAAATTAACCTATCAAATTTTATACGGTTATTTGCCACTTTCTGCGTAATTTTTTGACACTGTCAAGCAACTGTCACTAAAATCTCCAAAGATATATATCGATAATTCTAGACAATGATAGATACCTAGATAATTGTTGAACAGAACAACTGAAACAACCACAAGGATACAACACAGCCGCGTTCGAATCGCGTCCTAATACGCAAACCGGTTTTGAGCGATTGTCACTGGCAATAACTTGTTCACATTTGATAGCCATCAAAACGTCTTCATCGGGTTAGTTCCACATATAATATAATTTGATATCAATCGGCGACGATAAAAAAAAACGAAAACGACACACGACGACGACCACCGTCAGCGAGTTCGACGAAAAAAAATCGAAATTCGTAGATTTGTAGCCGGAAAAGCACCAAGAAAGAACTTTGAATCGGAACGAAAGTATTTTGGGACCCACCTAACCATTACCGGAACCAGAACCAGAGGAGAGGCGCACCTTTGATGCTTGCTGGCAATTCCAATCGACTTTGATACTGAAATGGATAAAAAAGAAGGCGTGGCCACTTGTTGTACGCAGAAATTTTCATAAATCAAATTGGAATCTGGAAGCTATTCTATCGCACATTTATGTAGCGTGCTCTTTTTATGCGCACTCTGTGGACTGTGGCCTGTGCTTGCGCTGTCTTCCAGCAAGCAATTAATTCTGCTCTCTCTATTCCATTTTCCAGTCTGTCAGGAAAATAAAGAAGTAGTGGTGCAGTCACTCACACTCGTGCAATTTGAGTATATTTGTAGTGGTATAGTTTTTGAAGAAGTATGAGTAAATTTATCGGTCTCCCTCTTGCTTTAGGTTTCTTGTTTCTTTCTTTTTTGTTTTAATGGAGGACGCCAATAATCATGATGGGAAATAATGGTCGACTTAAATCGTAGACAAAAGTCGTCGTTGCCTCTCCTTCTTCAGCTCCCTTCAGAATTTGATCTTAGTTGTTGTTGTTTTGCCGTTTGTTCTGATAAATTTGCATCATTTTCAGTTTCGCCTAGCGCTAGCACACTACACTAGTACCGTACCGTACCGTACAGATTACAGAACACAGAAGCCAACTATGAAAGTGGGTGATGTTGGTAGATGTAGATGCGAATGCGATGATGGTTGGTAACGGTGGTGCTGTATGTCGGCTGATGATGGAAATGAAGAGAAATGGCAATTCTTTAGCAGGATCCTTAGTTGACATGTGTTAATTTCCAAACGGTAATTAGTCAATTGAATTGGATGCTACCACGATGGGTACCTACCTACCATATCCCATAACTGATGAGATTTCTGGGTCGGGAATCCGACCAGCTTGGTTCCTCTAGGATAGGTAACGTCTGTGTGGGGAAATATATGTAGGAACGAAGGATTTTTCTAATTAACTTGGTTTTGATATAATACCGACCTATAGGGAAAATCGTTTCGAATAAATTATGGGAAATAAACGCCGCCTGTCTGTAGCATTTGATTGCACGTGGTTGCATCGGATTTCCGCAACATTAGGAAGTTGTTGTTTAAGTTAAATTATAGCTATCTACATAGGTAGGTAGGTATAAACCGATGCTAGTACCTACCTAAAGGAACAGGAAAGTAGGTAACAAACCAAGTAGGTACCTACTATGTTTTTTTTTATTTTAGGTACCCATATTTACGTTTTGTTTTGTATTGCGTATAGAGGAAACACAACTTTGACATCAACTAATTTTCTAATATGTACATACCTACAGCGGAAAGTTGTGTTGATTGTAAAAGTTCAGATATGTATATCTGAAAAAGAATTATACCTAGCGCCTAAGCAAATTGCAAAAGTATAGGTAGCAAAAAAATATAAATTCAAAATGTTTGCACAGTTATGTAGCTGCATACCTACATAATGTAATGAAAACAAATTAACTTTTACAATATAGGATTCAAGAAGTGAAGAACTGACACAAGATAAATTTTTGACAGAAATGACACATTAAGAGTTCTATTTGTTACTGTCAACCGTCCGATTTGTCAATTTGAAATGACAAATCAGGACGTTTTAATGTTCCTAGAATCTAAATCCGGCATTTCAAGAGAGATGTCTGTGTGTGCGTTTTGAACGTACGTTCGTTCGAGATCGAGATACCCTTTTTCGTCCATGGTATCTCAACTCAAGAAAGAATAGAGATATCAAAATATGCAGAAAGGATTTTCGAAAAAAAATTGCCAAGTGGTTTTTTCACAATATTGCAATAAAAAAAGTAAACATTTTGTTTCATTGGGAGTATTTTTCAAAAGTGCCAAAAATTGTTTTTTTTACTATCATATGCCGAAAAATTTCTGAGTGCAAAAGTGGTGCAATGAACATTTTATAATAGTTTTCATTTTTAATCGATCTTAAATGTTATTTGATTTGGGATATAAGCCGAAAATGTCATATTTATTTAAAAGAATTTTGGTTTTAATTATACGAGTAATCATAATTTTGCGCATTACTTTTTTCTTGAATCTCCATGTAAAATGTTGATATCTGCGAAAAAAACATTTATATGACACATGAATCGCAGTCATTGGTTCCAGAGCCACCTCCATTACGTTTTTGGTATAGTAAATATGTATCTAGTTTTTCTAAAAATTATCCTCGAACTCAACTCGCTGGGTGCGACCCACACTAATAACTTCCCGTTATTCTTTGAAAACTTGGCGTTTATTGAAGTTTTTGCGTTACAATAAATCTACAATCAAAGCAAAGGCATCAGGTATTCCCTTGCAGTCTTTAAACAAAACATAAAAATCTACTTAAGAAATCAGGTCAATTGGTCGCTCCGTTTTGCCGTGGAAGACAAACAAACATAGTTTCCCATTTATATCTCATATTAGTATGGATATTAATCGATTTGGATGTTGATTGATAACTAAATATCTAAGTATTTTGGAACAAAAAACATTATCAGACTTAAGAAATGTCTAGATACATCGTAGTGGAAATAAAATTTTAACCAATTTTCGGTACAAAAGCAAGCACATTTTTTACCAATTTTTGGCAGATTTGTTTTTGCATTTTTTTGAAAATTTTTACAAAAATGTAGGTATTTTCAAATATTAGAAAATTGCTTTGAACATGTTTAACATAATTTTTCATTCATTGTATATTGAAGTGCCAACAAATTTTTCTTAGATACGGTTCTTCAATAGAAAAAAATAACATTTACTTAAAGATAGTTCATTTGATTCGGAAAAAACGATTAGGTGCCTATCTCAAAATACATTCAACATTTTGTAAACCTTATAACTTTAAAATCTGTAATAAGGTTTAAAAAATTTAATGTAACACCTTGTTGTTCTTAGCTAAAACAGGAAACAGCATTTTTCTCGTTTGTCTTTCCATGAAGTTTGTTTTACCAATATCGACTTGAAAGGTGACAGATTCAATTAACATTCCAGATGCGATTTTTTTCAAATTTGAAAAGGACGTGTCTGTAAAATTGTTAAAGGAAGAAAGTCAGTTCAATTCTTCAATATAAGGGTACAGAGATGTCCCGTAGAAACAAAAATCAATACATGTAGGTAAGTATAGATTTAAAAACGTTAAACCTCCTCTGGAGCGCAAATCTTAGCATTTCATAAAATTAGACTATATTTTATATAGGTGTGCAGACGTAGAGCTTAATGCCGTAGAGATAAATGTAGGTAAGTAGGTACTTAGGTGGAATATGGATTCTTGTTGAGTTTTTTTTTTTACATACGGTACCTTCTTAGGAATGCCCCTTTATTTCCTACACCAAAATAATAAAATATTTAGCAGATTATTATTATTATTATTTTTTAATTTCTACACAAAAAATTTCGGTAGCTTTTCTCTTCACGAGGAATTGGAGAGTCTCGAATCACCCTGTTAGGTTAGAGTTCCAAGGTGTGAACCTGGACATATTTTAGTCTCTCAGACTGGTTTTGATTTAGGTCAATGGTTCTTCCCTTTCAATACAAAAATGGCATCTAAAAAATTATAATCTAAAGAGAACACGTCAAAATATTTTCCCAACAATCGTAGTATAGATATTTGCACGCAAAGCACTAAGCAAATAGGAACAAACCCTCGAAACCGAAGGGAATGGCTAAACTAAACCTGAAATGCTCGTTTTCAAAGATATTTATGTAGGTATGTAGGTATATAGGATTTGATATGTGTTGGCTGATGGGATATCCTTTCTTAAAAGAATTTTGATAGAAATCGAACGAACACATTTATAAAAGTAAAAAAAGGCCCAAAAGAATTTTTGCATTCATTTTGGACTAAAGAATGTTTCTATATAATAAAGAAAGTATTTTGTATTCACATACAAAAATGTTATGATAGAACTTTCATACAGTGAGAATGGTGCGTTGATAGAATTTATTGAGTGTTCATTGGAACAATAAATTAAATTTGTGAAATACCTTCAAAGTATCATATTTCATTTTTTACAAAATTAAAATTCTTAATTGGGAAATCATAACAAAAACTCCCATCGAGTACCTACCTATACCTACCTTAAGTCTCTCGAATAATGGTTCGCCTATCACCTCATATCCCGGGCGGCTAGCGACTCACGTGTATTGACATTTGTTTTTCACTTGGAATTCAATTGAATTCAGCAATACCTAGATTTTTTTTTTAATTTCTACTAAAGAAAATCGAATTGTGTGTGCGCTTTTATTTGAAAACAACGAAAACCGCCTTAGAACACAGGCAGGATCATATTACAAATTACTCGCGTTCCTTGATACCAGGAGGGAGACCGACGACGACGAGCGACGAATGAACGGGGAATTCTAATTCCAAGTCAGGATCCAGGATTCGCTCTAATTCTTAAACGTCACAAACAATGTTAACTGTCTATGTTGAAGAATGTTCGTTGTTGTCAGGGTTTTCTTTCTAATTGCATAATTGAGATCTTGCTGAATTTTTTTAAGTAGACTTGCTGTTGTTGATGTACATACATATGTATGTAGTTGGTATCTCTTTATACATACAAACATACACCAGTAGGTACCGTTCCCAGTAGGTAGGACATCATTGACAGGTAAATTAATCATTTTAAACGCTTAAGTGACATGACTGAGTCTTGTAGCTTGTAGTATTGAGTTTGTGTAGCCCATCGTCGTTGTTGAGGTGTCTTACGACGTTGAATGGAAAGATAATGGGCGAGATTTACTAATATACTAGTGCTGATGCTGAACTCCGATTCTAAGGTACATAGAATAGGTACGCTCTCATTTTCAATTATGTTCTTGGAATACAAAAATTTAATTGGATAAATGAAGTTGTAATTATGTATTATGATGTTCACACTACTTATTTTTGTTTACTAAGATGAGTAAGTATGTGAAGTTAATGAGAATCTTGTTAACATCAAATGCCGTCCATTTAAGTAATAGGTAGGTAGGTAGGTACCCAAGAATTAAGATGTCAAATAAATGCATGAAGTACCTATTATATCATTATAGGTACCTACCTACCTATATTTACGAAACGAATGTAGGCACATATTATACTAACTTAGATTTATATATCTACCAAAGAAACTTTGTCGTTGTTTCTATATGGAATATCAAAGTCAATTAATGCATTTAACTCAAAATTCATTACGAATTTTGTATTAATTTATTATACAATAATACAAAATAAAGACAGGTACCTTATACACTGCAGAGGTACCAATAACCAAGGTAGATATCAAAGACAAACTTTACTTTAAATAAACTCCGTTTGTTAACATCCTTCCAAATAATAAAAGTATTAAAAAGCATTTGTTCATAATTTGGTTCCCTACTATTACACTTACAACATTACATGTCTTCAAACCTTTGTAGGTATATGAAAACTATAGTACTCTCATGGCTGAGGTCGAGTGGTGCGGCATCTATTTTTTCTTCGTTAAACGTCGCGTGGAGACATTATTTTCAGATGGGAGACTTGCAACTGAAGAAAATACAGAGAATAGTGAGACAAGGAAAGACTATACAGTATATTATGATAGTTGGTGAATACAGAAGAGTACAATTCTGTGAGAAATATTTCTATGTAATGAAGAAGAGCGTAAGACAAACTTATATCATTTCGGTTTGTTTACAATTTTGCCAAGATATGTAAAACTGTTATCAGTTAATATACAAGGATGGAGAAAAATACAAACACATGAATGTCACGAACTGTGGGCACTCTATAGGCGTTTTTCTTTTTAGCTCCGAGCGGGGCACCGAGCTGTCAAAAAAAGAACTGTGTTACTTTTTTAGCTCGGAGCGCTCGGAGCCAAAAGTTTGTGTTTCATTTTTATCTCCGAGCTCGCTCAGGGCGCGCTCGATGAGCTCGATAAAAAATGACCGAGCGAATGGAGTAAAAAGATGAGCGCGGCTATGTCACTTTTTTGTTCATGTGGTAGGACAGAGACAGACTGCTTTTGGCAGTTCAGAGCTCAATTGTGTTTCTTAACCTAGAAAGATAATCTACGTCTGCCAGACGTATCACACGCAAACAAAATGTAATATCCTTTTAACTGTAAACCGCATCGTGTTGGCTGCTTAAATATGCTCAGTCGATGGTCGGAGCTTGATCGTCCAGCCGTTGTGGGACGGTAAGTACATGTGGTCAGAAGTTATAGCTATGCCATACGTCTGGGAAGTATGATTATCTTTTATGTAACTTTTGTGAGATATTTAAAAAAAATTGTTTATTATTATTTGTTTATAAGTTTCATAAGTTTTTTTGGTGCTAACTTTTTAATTGATCGTCATGACGAACCGAGGAGTGTTCTAATACTTATAAGTAGACTTGTTTTGAACCAAAAAGTGATAATAAGGCAACTTTTAAAATTTAAAGTCAATTTTAATGTTCCCTTAAAAATACGTTGTTTTTTTTGGGCAAATTGTAATAGAGTTTAAGTTTTTTGTTTTTTCTTTTAAATTATTACTTATTTCTAACGAATCATGGATTCATTTCTCGTAATATGAAATTCATTAATAAATAAAACATTAACATTTTGTAAAAAGTTAATGTTTTTTTATTTAATACACTAACAAAGTGCCATACGTCTCTGAGACGTATGATTATCTTTTACGTCATACAAAATATGATTATCTTTCTAGGGTTAATTAGCTCTGAGCGCTCTGTGCCCCACTCGGTGCCCGCTCGGAGCTAAATAAGAAAAACGCCTTATATGGAACGATCATTTTTTGTGTGTATGGTCTATATGGGAATTGGCAATATGATACATTTGGTTTGTTTTTGTTTCTATTTTTCCTTTCTGGCTGAAAACTTTTGGCGCTTTTATTAACTGACATTTTCAATCCTTGTAATTTTCTGTCTTATAAGTTGATAGCTCGAAGTAATTGAATTTGTATCCTACCTTTGGACATACAAAGTTCAAACCAAACCAATCCACTCCGTTAATCAACGACAGTGGTGAATAAATGCATTAAGGCTAATTCACCAAATCACATGGGAAATTTAATTGGTATTTTGTTGAAATAAAAGTGTGGTGAATTCGTTTATCACTAGATGGCACTGTAGTTAGTGCTAAGGAAAGAAGGTTTGCGTATTTGATTAGTCTTCTCTGTATATGAAAACTATAAACATATACATACATATATACAAAGGTCCTATAATAATTAGCATTTACGGTTGATTGGTCTGTATATAAACATTACATGAAAATAATTGAATTTCCACATCTAATTACCAACCTTATCTGCTTAATTGGGACTCAAAGAAAAGAGGAGTTTATAATATATGAAAGAAAGTAAGGAACAAAACAAACTCATGGCGAACATGATTTACTTATGTAGGTATGTAATGTATGTCTAACCTAGTATATACTATTGGTAATTGTTTAATTTATGCTTAAAGGACACGGAATACAAAAATTAAATATAAAATGTGAGGATATTCTACACAAAATTAATTTAAAAAAATTAATTTTCATTATCAATATACTTAATTCTTAACTAATAAGGACGTTGTCTTTGAATTTAATCATTAAATAATCAAATATCTAAGCAAAAACAACACACTACCCAAGAGATAGACTTTCGATGCGTTATTGAAGCATATATAGAGGGTATTGATAGTAACCCTATTCCTCTATAACAAACAGAGATTTTTTTTTCGTGTACGAACATGAAATATTTCGAAATTATGTAGTTAGGATTGAACTTGCATTGTCCTAGTGGGGTCTTTAATTTGACGATATCTTGATTTAAATTCTCCTTTGATTGCAAAAATGAAAGTGATTTTAAGTGTGAAAGAAAGAACTTACTTCAAACTTTTTCTTGGTCCTGGTAAAGCCCAACAGAATTTTGCACCCAGTGCAATGTGCATTTGCATATCTTGAACATATGCTTGGTCCGGTCCGGCCCTGCGCCTGACTGAAGACATAATCAACATTTACATATGTATAATTGCTATTGATCGTTACTCACATAAAACATTTTTTCCCTTTTTTTACCTAATTGTTGAAAGGTTCAAAAAGCACATCATATTAATAGTAGTTTTTGAGTTGAGCCAAAATTAAAAGTCTGTTTATTTATAATATATCTGTGCGAAATTTCATCCCGATCCTTTCTGGTGCCGTTTAGTAACAATCACCCATGTATACATCCAAACTTTCACATTTATAATATTATTAGTAGGATTGTTTTTGTTTGGTGAGAACATTGAAAGGAATTGCATACATACATACATTCATTATATTTTATTTATTCTATTTTTGTTTATTTATATTTTTTGGCAAAAAAAACTAAGAATTTGTTTACTTTAAGGTGCTTTGAAGTAACCCTTATATTTCAGTAAATGTAGTGTTTTATTTTTGTTTTAACTACCTATGTATATACAACATTTGAAAGCAATCAGTTAAGAACTTTCTGAGATTAATATATCTAGATTAAAACACTCTATACCAATTTTAAACAAACATTGTGTCTAAAATAAGATAAGTCCGAACTAATATAAAAAAATGTTCTCAAGATACCTTTCGAGTGAAAAATTCCAATTGGATTTTTTTATTTTCTGATTTTATATTTGTAATGGTATAATAAATTTAGTTATTCTATGATTTTAACTTTATTGCAATTATAAGATAAAGAAACATACTTTATTATCGTTTAATATCACCCACACCTTCTTTTTACTTGAGATCAAACTTTCTGCTGACAAAGGCAAAAGTGATAAGCACTTTTATGTCCTGTCAATTGTATACACTTAAAGTATCTAAAATTGGATAATAAACGTTGGTTAGAAACTTTTCTCTCGGATAGAAGTATTCGGTCATTCTCTAGTGGCTCGTCTGCCTGAATTTCCCGGGTTATTTTACGACGGGAGCCATAGCTATAACAATTTTGAACTCCAGATAGTGCATTCGCTTTTTCCTAATATTTGGAAAATTGTTGATCTCTCATGTCTTGTAGAAACAAAAATAAGTTAGTTTTTGTTTTAAAATCTGAACCTATTTAAACAGATGACTTTTCATGAAAAGACTGAAGTCAAACCAAATTCAATCTGGCTGCTAGTAAGAAAAGACGTACCTTGCATTGAATTGTTATAATTCGGCAAACCATAAGTTATATTTCTAGTATAATACATATACCATATAATATAAAAAACCATTGATATACCATATAATATAAAAAACCATTAAGAAGTATTTTACAAGTTAGATAACCTTACTAAAGATGCAAAAAGTCAATAGAGCTTCAAAATTTCTCGAAAGAGCTTATCAATTTGATTATTATTTTTTTTTACTCATTATTGCTTAATACAAAAATATCAATATTGCACCCACGAATAAAAAAATAAATTATAAAAAAACATAAATAGAAAATTATAGATACATATCTGAAATTAAAAAAAAAAGTTTTTGAATCAACCCTTAAAATGAATTGTCGGGACATTTTATCTGGTATAAAATTTTGACATTCTGAAAAATTTGCGGTACTACATCACTGCATACCTTCCGAGGAAAAGCACAATAAACTAAATGTAGATAAAAAAATATCTCATAATAGTTGTATGCAAATTCATACATTGAGTTAAAATAAGTTTTGAGTTTAATATGAGCTTTAAATTTGGTCTTCATTTAAACTATTGTGTTTTAAATTTAATTTCAAAATTAACAATCTCATCGTCGTCGTCGTTTCAATCGAGCTCAAAATAAGAATTTTGTCCTTGTCTAAGGATTTTTCACATTTAATGGTTTTTCGTCAATGAACACTTTCGAAATGGAAACGATTATCTTCTTTATTTTTTTTTTTTAAATTTGTGAGTGTGTCTCTGTTCCAAAAAACCCTTCCCTTAAATCCTTTAGGACTATCAAGTTTAATTAACTTATTGTTATACACATTTAGTTGAGCTTTTTATAAAAGGTTAACTGGAAAGGAAAACAATGCTTTTAAACTAGTTTTCCAGTGCTAAAAACAAACAACGAACATGGTTTGCCAATACGCGAACGCGAACAGGCGTGTGTATTGTAGGTATCTAGGTAGTTACTATAGTTGACCGTGCGAGAAACAGATAAATTCGAGATGAATCCCACAGACTGTCGAAGATTTACCTTGCTGTTTTATTGGAGTATATAAGCCAATCGGACGGAGAAATTGAAATAATCGGAACTCATTGCTCTCTTTTGAATTTGACTTTGGTGATTACCTGACACTTTAATCACATTGTTCAATAGTTTATTAATAACCGCGTTCCGTTGCGTAGTTACGGATCAATCATTAAAAATCTTTTTTTGAATTTCATGAGGTATGCGAAATTTTGCAAGCTTAACATATTTTCCATATTTACATCGTCCATCATCATATTATGCGTTAAGTTGTAAAATTAAGTAAACATTTTTTTTGTGTTATATGTAGATATATTATGGCAGTATAAAAATTCAATTTTTGATTTTTCGAATTTTCCCTAAGGTTTTACATAAAAATTCCTTTCATCCAAACCTCTCCACTACTACTGTACTAATTACTAGCATTAATCTAAATTAAAAACGAAACATTTTCAAAAAGAGGTTAACTAAATAATGCATTAAACTTGTATTTTTAAATGAAAATTACTTTTCCAGACGATCGATGAGTCCTTTTAAAAAGGGTTTGAACAATCAATCTTAAATTGTTATTATTATCTTCTATAATGACGCAATTTTCCTTTGTATTAAATCTACAAAAGATTTTTTTAAGGCTGATGTACCTCAATAACCCCCAACAAGTGATAAAATCAGTTAGTAAAGTTATTCTTCTGTACTTTCATAGACATAAGTGTTTTTTTTTTTAATTAAACTTATATTTTTATAACATATCAAGAGTTTGTTAAATAAAAAAAGCATATTTGGAAAATTGAAAATGCATAAGTGTACTTTTTTCGTCTTGGGAAATGCATGCATGTATATGTATACCTACATAATATATGTATAATGTAAGTATGAACATACATAATGTAGATATGTAAGTGAGAAAATTGTGCTTCAACTCTGGAATATAATATGTTAAGTAGCTACATATTCACACACATTCTTTTAATAGCAATTATAAATAAGGCTCTAACCTAATATTATAAATAACAACCTATAGTTGTTTCGCAGCTCAACCTTTGAGAGTTTGTAAAAACTGTTCAGGGATTATGTTACATAAATGACATCCAAATTATTTAATATGACAGGATGATGCAAATGCCGTCGCTTAGGCTTCATCATCAAATTCTTGCCATTAGCAAGGCAGCCTCTTGTTCTGACAGACAAAAAAGAAAAAACAGAATGACAAATTGGATTTTTAAAAGCAGGTTTCAAAACATTTTTTTAGAATTATTGTTTTGTCGTATTAACAGAAATATATTAAAAGTGTAGGTCAGTTGAAATTGAAATCTTTTGAAAGGTGAGTTTCTTATAAGTATAGTTTTCCATACGCTAGTTATATCAAATTTTCTTCAATATAATCAGTTCGTTTTGATTTGGGGATTCCTTAATATCCCGGTCCTGAAGTCAAGCTATACATATATGTACGTTTGTTTTGAAAGTTTAACGATTTGTTGTATTTTCCGTTTCTTTTTTTTAATCTTTACTAAATAGACACCCTAGTAGTTTTAGGCCCATTTCGTGCTTTTGTTCCTTCAGAAGAAAATTACATTTATAAACTGATATACGAATATGGTTTTGATTGACTGTAGATGAACTATGGATAAATAAGAAAGATAGATACATACTTAGATAGATAGATAAATTCGATTTATTGTATCTACACTGACAATCACTAGGATGAAGCCACATATTTTTTAATCGATTTTCGTTCTTTATACCTGCTGGAAATTTCGTACCCATAAAAAATTACTACATTTGAGTAGGTAGATATTTTCTTTAAAAAAAGTAATAAAATTAAGGGGTTAAATAGAAAAAACTGTTGGAATTTCCCTACATTAATTAAAGAGCTACTTAAAAACAGTATGAAAAAGTGCGTCACTTGGATGAGGCCACATGAAAAATCTTATAAAATATCAAAAAAATGAAAGAAATGTTAACAGTTTTTGGTTTTCAAACATTTATTTATTAAGTTTTTCTCAATTAATAATGGGTATGCCCCCCATTTTTCGATATGACCTCTATTAGACGGTTTGGAATGGAATCATAAAGTGTTTTTAAATAGTCAAGTGAAATCTCGTCCCAGGCATCACGGATAGCTTCAATTAAGGAGTCCTTGTCTTCAAATTGTCTACCGCCTTCATAAACTTTTCGAGATAGCCATGCCCATACGTTTTCGATTATGTTCAAGTCCGGTGAATAGGGTGGCCATGACAAAAGCTCTACGTTTTCTGATAAAATCCAGCTTTTGACAATACTGGAAGTGTGGATGGGGGCATTGTCTTGTTGGAAAATCCAAGGCAGAGGTCCAAAAATATTTTTCATCTTCGGAAATGACCGTTCCAACAAGCATTTGTACCTGTTTCCGTTCATTGTTGTAGAAAGAAACTCCAATTCGATTTTGCCATAGTAGGTGATAGCTCCCCACACCATAACACCTGATGTACGGCTGTGATGTCCTCCCAAAATTAGTTCCTCTTTTCTTAAATCATGGAAATAAAAGTTGTAACCATCGGGGCCGTCAAGGTTAAACTTTTTTTCATCCGAAAAGACAACGCGTTTCCATTGACTGCTCCAAGAGACATGTTCTGTTGCAAAGTTCATTCGCAGCTGCTTGTGTACTTGCTTTAGAACAGGTTTCTTTTTGAGTTTTCTTCTCTGGATAGTACCATCTTTTCTTATTATGCTTCGGACTGTCGAAATACTGGCTGATACTCCGCTTTTGGACCTTATTTTAGTAGCTGATTGAGTAGAATTTGAAGCAATACGTTTTTAACCGCTTTTCTCGGGATGTTGTTGCTTGGGCTGTGCGTCCTTTTTGGTTTTTTCCATAGTTTTGAGGATCAGCAAGATAGTTGTTTACAACTGTCTTACTTCTGTTCAGCTTCCTTGCTATTTCTCGGCTTGAGAGTCCCATTTCCTTGAAAGCATCGATTTGTTCTCTTTCTGCCACTGTCAACATCTTTCCGGAACCCATTTGTAATTGAAATTTAATAAAAAGAGCTATTTTTGTAAAACGTTCTTAAATATTGCAACCAAAATTTTCCAAAAAATTGCTGATGTGAACTTCTACAACGAAATATTCGCTATGGCCTCATCCTAGTGACGCACTTTTTTATATCCTTTTTAGGTAGCTCATTCATTAATGTAGGGAAATTCCAACGGTCTTTTCTAATTAACCCTATAATTGTATCACTTTGTTTTAAGAAAATATGTACCTACTCTCATGTAGTAAAATTTTCCGGGTTAAACAAATTCCAACAGGTATCGGACCGAAAATCGGTTGAAAAATATGTGGCCTCATCCTAGTGATTGGCAGTGTATCATATTTTTACAGAGTAAGCTTAAGCTTGATTTTGCCGTCTACCTGATTGATATCATTGAACAAAAGAGGCTGGGTGCGACCCACACTGATAATTTCCCTTTTTACTTAAAAACTTGGCTTTTATTGAAGTTTTTGTGTTACAATAAATAGCCAACAAAAGAAAGGTATCTTGTGTTCATTTGCACTCTTTAAACAAAACGTAATTTTGGTAATTCTTGCGAATTTGTTAACTTTTGTAAAAAATGTGTAATCGATTTTTTCTTGAAATTGATGCCAAAAAAAAAACAACGGTATATTGAACTTTTTTTCAAATATATACTAAATCTGTATGACATCACACTGTACAGAAAAAAATTTACTTGAAGTCAATAGCATTATCCGTTCCTGATGAGATATAAATTTGTACTATTTTTTTTTAAAGTGCCATAGTGAGAAAACCGCTTGACAAATTTTTTAAAAAGTCCTTTCTGCATCTTTTTAAAATATCACCAAACAAACTTCTTGATCTGACATGTTGTTACTATTAAAAACTTTCCTTTATTTCGCTAAGAATTTGAAATTTTTCAATGAAATGCGAGTTCATTTTCAGGAATGAAATCGTTTGCCTCACAAAGGGGACTGTATAAGTGTCTACTTCTCTATGCGTGGAAGATACTCCTTCTATTTATTTAATCGCATCTTATTTGCTGATCCGCATTGGAAATAATATCAAATAGCACATTTTAATCAATTCTTCGATTATTCATCAACAAAAAAAATTTAAGTTTATAATGCAACTGTTTGCAGGATCTTTCAACATTTCATACGAATAATTTTGTTTTTGAATTGTTCGAAGGACGGCAGTCCTGCCTCAATGGGTCAATGTCATACAATTACAATTAGGGGTTATTTCTGGAAGTGGACATACATATTTTTATCCTCTATCAAGTAAATCTTTTCGGATTTGACAACGTTTCAATCAGAATAATACTCTTCTTCAGTTCTCTAAAACTTGCATGTTTAGGATCCTATTGTTAATTCTTTGACGTGAGGCAAAAAGGCAAACATTTCTTTTTGGATCTTTGACTGGGCTTAGCTCATTTCCTTTTTCGCTTTCCTTATTGCCTAACTTCGAAGAATTAATTGTTGTACAATCTTTAGTTTTTAATTTTATATTTTTAAAAATTCAAATAGTAGGCAAACATTTTACCAAACACTCAAAAGCCGACGGGGAAAATTTGTTTCATTAATTAATTTTATTAATTATATTCTACAATTCTAGTGGAGAATGTATTTAAATATTTATTTCCTAAATGTAGGGAATATTTTTGAGACTTTAAGACCAATGCGATTCGGCCATGTGTGACAATTGTGCTCATCAATTAAATACATATATGCTGCCGTATAAGAGGTGGGATTAATAAACTTTTTAATTGATATTGTACCTTTTTGGTTCAGTGCATGTCTTCGTGTTTTTAAAATTATTGAAACAAAAATATTCGTTTTTGCACCATATCACACAGTTATAATATTAGGGAATTATATACAAATGCTATGCACATATATATTATTATATTAACAAGAAATTAAAATTCTAAATTAAAAAAACAAAAATAAATAGTATGTGAAATTTCACCTTTTCAACTCAACTTTAACAGACAGTCAGCAGCCAAATTAATTTGCCCTAAACATAAACACAAATCATTAATTTATATATTTAATAAATTTATTTTTTTATATACTTTATTTAAACAGAAGTTTGTTCTCTTGCATTTATGTTAATTAATTACAGCGCAACACATTTAAATGAAGCCTTGTCCAAATGTTATTCCAAACGAGAATACTTCATTAAGATTTAAGACTACCTTAATCAAATTTCTAAAATTACAGTTACTTATATCATTTTGAGTGTTTCACGAAATAAATGTATATGTTATGTATGTAACGGTTTTTCCATCTATGAAGATATATACGTTTGGTTTTTCAATTTTAGATATTATTGAACTTAAGGTTGTGGACCACAAATGTTTCAGTTTCGTCTATAAAATATTGTGTATTATTATAAATGTGAACTTTTTTGGAATCAACATAACTTTCCATTCAAAATTCAGACGTTTATGCAGGTATTTGAAGCCAATTCAATAATAATAATGTACGGAAAAATTAACAAGAACACACCCCAAAGTGGGCACTTCAGTTGCAGGATTCTTCAACAAAATAACATACCTACAGAAAAACCCGGGGTTTTGTCAACGAATTCATCCACCATTCACTCCAAGCTCAGTCAGTCTCAGTTGAATAAGTAAGAGCATAATGGCTGGGGGTAGTAATTATCTAATATGGCCGACATGTTTGTATTATTCATTTTTCCCTCGTCATTATCACTTACTTCCAGCAACAGCAGTAGTCAATATGAAACCCAAAGTACTTCTCTAACCCTCCATAATCACATGAACCCTCCTTATTTGACAAAGCACATAAAATGGCTTAAGAACATGCTGGGCTCTTTGATGATTATCGAATAGATCCAATTTTTAACTCTATTTATAAAGGTACATATACATATGTATGACGTATGTACATATGTAACAGCTAGGTTGGGTTGTTTTTTGGCAAATACATACAAATACATATACATATAAAAGTTCATGGGCTATATGTTCCTACATCATTATAATTTAAAAAAGCAAATCTATTTATGATTGCGTTATTAATTTGACACTAGTTTAAGACACTTTATGCACCGATTTTACACTGGCAGAAAACTTAAATCTAAATTCTTAAATGAACAATGGTGGTAGGTACGTCTTTGTTAAAAAAATTAATTATCAACTAATATTAGTATTGTTAAATAAAATAACTAACTCTTGGATATTAGATGTCGTATACCTATAGTCACATGCGTTTGAATTTTAATATTACAGCGAGAATATATATGGCTAGGACCTATCTTAAGGGCGAAATATCTTCAAATTTCAATTTTTGTAATGTTTCGTTTAAAATCAAACCAAATTGTACGAATTTTATTTCAGTCGATCTAGATGGAAATTGAATTATTTCTTTCTTTCAGTGTACCTTAAATTTACATTATAATAAAGATTTGATATGAAATGAAACAAATTTTTATTGAACCCTCTTTGTGACATTTGCCTAACGAACCAATACAATTATTAAAGTCAAGCAAGGGGTATTTAATAATGGCGGGGCAATCTAATTGCAAGGAGGGTGACCATTTGATTTCAAGGGAACATCATTCAATCAATTCTTTTATTTACTCAAATATTAAAAAAGATGGGAAGTTCTATTTGAAATTTGAATTATTTATATTTCAGGTCAACATCTACACATTGTACATGTACATACCTTACCTACATAATGTATGTAATGTATATGTATTTATACATACCTACACCATATTCCACATAGAAAATTGGAAAAGTAGCATGTGGTGTTCATATTTCGAAATAAGTAAGAGCAACACCAATCATTTTTATGAACCTACGATTCATATTTTCATCAGTAAGTACTTAATAGGAGCGTTTTATTGCTAAACTTAGGTTAGCTTAGTAATCGGAATCGTAATAAAACGCTATCCTTAGTTTTATATTTAAAATTTGGATCCCCTTGAGCCAAATTTCAATACTTTTCAGAGAAAAAAAAGAAAAAAAAATCAAATTAAACGTCAAAACCTGTCAGAGAAAGAAACAAAATATTGCTTTGAAATAAAAATAATAAAATGTGTCAAATAGCCGCAACATGTATCCTTAGTAAATTACTGAGCTCGATTACTAACTTGTTTCTCCTCAGTTTTCGTTTGTTGTTGTTTACTATGTTAAATTTTACTAACCTAAGGATAAAATGAACAACAAAACGCGCCTAATATTTATAAAATGGAATAAGAAATTAAAATTTTCAATACGAAAGTTCAGCTGTGGAGAAAGATCATTGAAGCTTAAGTATCATTTTGAACTACATATTTGGAGTTTACGAATATGAATAAGGTGCAAACTTACTCCATGCTAGAGCTCCATAAAACATAAGCGCTTGAAAAACTGCTTTAAAAATCAAAAGTTTATTTTTATTGCTTAATTTTGATTTGCGATTTATAAAGGAATAAATTGTTTTGATAGTTGTGTTAACCTTTTCAATCATTTCCTAAACATGTGTTGCAAAAGTTATTCCAAGATACTTGACATTTGAACAATATTCAGTGCTCAAACCATTAACTACAGGATATAGTTGCTTGACCAGAAACAGGCTTTTCTTTTTCTAGTGAAAAAGAAAGCCTGTGTCTTGGAAGCATTTATTTTAATCTTCCAATCGAAAACATAGTTTTGCAAAACATTTACTGGTTTCGATTTTTTAAATTTATTTAATACGACAAATAATTTGTGTGACTTGATTAGTATATTCCACCAGCCAAGAATTTAATTTTATCCTAATTCACTGGAGATAAATATTTTCCAGGTATACTCTTAACTATTTAATAAAAATAAAAATTGAAATATTTCATTGCGTTCCGTTCCATTACAAACCATCATTATTAACTTCAGAGGGAGAGAAAGTACTCCTTTTTTATTGTTTAGTTATAATTAAAATCTTTACAAATGCTTTGATGTTTTTTTTATTTTATCTCATGATGGATTATATTGTTTGTTTGTTTGGTTCTGAACGAAACCAATCTACCCCTCTCCAAGGTATTCTGTGAATGACTATGTCTATGTCAAAATTTAAATGAAGCCAAATATAGATACTTTGTACTAAATATTCCAGGTTGAACCTTTTTGTTTTAGGTAATTAATTTCAAAAAAAAAGCATGATGAAAGGCAACTTCACTTTTAATATTATTTTACCAACTGATGCATCCGTAGTCTGGTTATTAAATGTACATATCCGCGGTGGCGTGGCGGAAGCGCAGCGGCGGCTGCAGACTACCCATTATAAGCAGTAGAATCGAATTAAAATGTGCGTAGAAGACAACTATTTGCATTCTATTTTTAGAGCATGATGACTGCATTTTTACCAAACATTTTACTTATTCTGACAGAGTTCTACAGTGGAAAATGTCAGGCTGAATACTAAATGGCATCTACTTTACATTTATAGCTCAGCAAATGGTCCTTCGTCCTTATAGGTACATATATACACCAAACTATAATAGCTATGTAATATTAGGTAGATATCAAAATGCATACATGTACACAAAGATCTATAATGAATTATTATAAAACTATGTGAATTTAAACGAAGAACTAATTCTATATCTCTCAGCGATAAATTGCAATATGGTTAACCATAACATACCTAGCGAATAAAAAACAAAGAAAAGTTGTTCAAAAAACTTTGATAAGTTAAGTTTACACACAATGAATCATTTTTTATCAGCTATTAACAAAACTCAACACATTAGACTACCCAAAAACGGATAGCAAGAACAAATCAATTCTGATATGTCAATTGTTGTCCTTTAAAACAAAACCTTTTTGTTAAAAAATGCTCGAGTATGAAATTGAAGGTTAATTTGTTAATTTGCACATTTTGTGACAGATGTGCTCAAAAGCCTGATTGATTATTAAAGGACACGCCCAAAGCATTAAACATTCATAATTATCACAGCAAAGTCGGTTTTAGGAATGGTTTTGTAAAGAGAAATGATATACAACATAAGAAGGTAACCTGAGGTATGAATTTTTTTAGCTGGAATATCATTTGCTCACACTTCCTTTTTTATTATTACTTAAGCAATTAATATAGAACGTTAAAGTCGTTTGTTTTGTAGGTGGAAATACATATATGTACATATGTATGTACATATATACTCGCATGTGTTTGTATAATAATTAGAAAACTCCTTGTGGTAGAGTGCATTTACCATTTTTTTATTCAACACAAACAATGCACCTATACGTAGGTATGTAGGTAAATGCAACGTATTTGGATTATATTGAGTTATTTCAATAGAGACGGATTTTGCATTGTGACTGTGATGAGAAGAATTTTAAAGAATACTCGCCCTGGTTACGCCCACATAATTTCGTAATTAAACCGCAATTTTCATTAAAAGTAGGTAGGTATTTCTTCATAATTATTTTATCGCCCCAAACACGAATAGAATACTCTAAGGATACTAGAACATAAACGAAAGAGAACAACCAACACACTGCGTTGCGATACTGCAACCTATTTTATTTGTAATGAAACCACAATTAACTGTGCATTTTCATAGGTGTATATGTAAGAATAATGTATTCTATACAGTACCTAAGTATACATATGTACGCAATGAACATGTTATAATCAACAAAACAAATGCACTTCCAACTGGTTGTACCTACCTATACGCCATAATACCTAACCTCATATCTAGAATTTATGTACATATACATACATTACATATGCACCTACATATCTCTGAAAGCATCTTTAGAAAAAAAGAGAACGAAAATTATCCGCCTCATAATGAAGCGCACACAGGAAGACCGCCGAAGGTATTTTCATATTGCATCCATCTTTTTCTTCTATTTGCGTGCAAAAATTATCCTGAATAAAGACGTAAAATGTATAAAATATCTGTCACACAATGGAAGTCTTGTGGACCCTATGCAATGCATACCCACGCCCAACCCTACCCAGTACAAAAAGTAACCGAGAGTTGACAATCACATGTGGTGCGCCGCAAAAAAACAACAAACAAAGCTAGAAGATGAAAATAATAATCTTCACTGATTACAAAATGAGAAAAGGATTCAATAGATGGCACTAGAAAAAGCATAGAAAAAAAATCAAAATGAAAAATTCACTGTTTTAGGAGCAACAACACTTTTACAATCTGATGCATGAGGCATCACACACAAACCATCATATCCAACATGTGCATTTCACATGTATTTATATACATATAGGTACATCATACATGCATAGTTACATATATGGGTGAAAATTAGTGCAGGATCCTCTCAAACGCATATTGTATCACATTCATAGCATCGCCCTATAAGGACATTCTTCATTAAAAATCATCTATTCAGGAGTATTTTTACATTAGTGACATCCTTGAGTGCAATTTGCATTCATTTTCTTTTCGGGGTGTCATTATATTCTTATTCATATTCATATTCATATATTCATATAGAAAATCCTCGTCCTGCTTTCTCGTTTACTTTCTATCGCTCTATTATTTTGCGGAAATCTTTTTTTTTCTGGAGCAACGGACGGCGAGACGCGACGCGAAGCGAAGCAAACAGCAAAGTGCATATCCTTGCGATTTTTATTATTATTTTCTCCTTCTTTGAATATAATGCATCAGCGAAGAAAGGGTGAAATGAGTATAATATTTTATAATTTTTTCATAGGATAAGGACAAAATTGCAACACCAATGTGTTTCGCTAGATGTAAAATATACGTTTATGTACATATAAGTATGATCCTTCAGAATGAATTTTTGAATTGAAGTGGAATTCTTTTTGCTTCCTCGTATATTTAATATACGGGGATATCTCAAAGAAAATAATGCATGCGGGCATTCATATTAAGATAAAAAGCACCAGAAAGGCATCCTGATGTATAATTCTTTTTCCTTCAATAGGATATAGGAAACTTATATAATATTGTAGAGGATAATGGTTCAAACAACTTCATCATTGGATATGAGTGGCGTTTACTTTGATCTTCTTTTTACTAAATACTTAAGGCCAGGATAATGGTTCGATTTAAATGCATTTTACTTTTTCAAGTGTGAGTTTATTTTTCTGTTGTGCTTTTTTGATCTCAAGCTGAGTCCTGAGTGTCCTAAGAACTTTTTTTGAACATTAAAATTCTATATTGTGATGTTTCATATAGCTATGTGGCAGAGATATAAAATGAATATCTGTATTAAAAAATAACTATCTATTCATATTTTTTAAAATCTAAATAATTAACTTGCTATTGCTATCCCCAAATCTATAATAGAATCAAGAACACGAAGCATTTATTCATGTAGGTATAGCAGATAAATTTGAGTTGGATAATTTGAGTTAATTTTGACACATCTAATTTGTAATAAGGAAATTTAGTTAAATAGCATAATTTTCTGGATTCAAATTATTGCTTTCCTCCCAAATTTTATAAACCCCTTTTATATTGTGTACGTGGTTCTATTTTCCATCTACATATGTATATGTAGATGTAAATACATTAAAAATGCCCCTTTATGCGTTTTAATACAAATTCAGTTCGTTGCAAACATCACGAAACGATTGATATTTTGACAACGAATAGAATCACTAAAAATCAAAAATCTAAAACTATTTACAGTTTATCATTCATTTTGATACACTAACAGTACTGTGTTCTTTTCTTAACTAATTAAATTAAATTATTTTATTTATTTTTAAACAACTTCCCATAACTTGTGAATGATCGATAATATAGTCTGTTTTTAAACCGCTATACTGTTCAGTTAACCGTACATGCTTACGTTAAGCAGTAAATATAAGTCTTAAACTAAAAACATTTGCAAAATTTCGACATATTTGTAGCATTAGCTGGTCCATTCAGTTTTGAGTCAGAAAAAAATATTTGAATCTAAACATATGTAACACATTATTTAAATTACTATCTACTGTTTTCACTTAAAAATGATAATGATTTGAAAGACATAACTGGAGCATTAAAAGCATCAAGCACTTATTTTGTATCCCCCGCAACTAGCACAGAGACCAGATTTTAAACTTAAATTAATACCATAAAATATCATTGCCGTTTTTAAAATCAAAATTGAGCTTGAATGAAAAAAGGAAACACAAAAATTCGTTATAGATAAGAAAAAACTTTTATATAGTTCATTACCCTGCTTCTAAATACAGATCGTAAAGTAAACTATAACTTAAACCACAAGCAAATAAAAAATATACATAGTATATCAAAAAAGCTATAACAGTGCAATTTAATATCAAATCACTCACCTTAAGTATTGAAATGACGTTAATTACTCGTACTAATAAAATTTGTATCTATTGAATTTGAAATGGTCACATCGTTCTTATTTATATCTAGGTATACCTATATATAAAAATGAATCCCGTTTTCCCTTGATCTCGGCATCACACGTGAACGGTTGGACCGCTTTCACTAATTCTTTTTTTGTTGTATTTGTTATTATTAGGAGAAGGTTCTTATGTAAGAAAAAATTACGAAACTTGCACAGGAAACAAGAAGATTTTACTTTTTTAATAAAATAATGTGTCACTGGCAGTAATATTCACGTAGTTGCCATTAAAAACAAAGAAACGTAGTTTGCATGCTCTTTGCAAATATAACTGCCGGAGTTGGTCTGTGGTCGGAGTTATAATACCTACATATGTACTTCATTTACCATTTCTTAGTGTACTTTTCACATTGGTTTCTACAGGATAATTCGGATGATTTGTAGTGTGTGTTTATTTATGAAGTGTTTGTTCAACAAGGTTAGTCAAATTAATATAGTGTTGGAAAGTTTTGATAGACCATTTTGATAATACTAAAGAGTAGGTACTATAGTATTTTGTTATTTTCAGTTGAACCGTAATGCTGCAAGTCAAAGAAATACAAGAGCAAATCAAACTGATGAGCAACGTGAAACGCGGAATGAAGTTGAACGGAATCGATGGAACCGACATACAGCAACAAAATAGAAGTGTTGCGTTTAACTCTTATAGAGCTGGATTCACTACAGTGCACTGCATATCGTTGCTATTCGACCAATGAACGTTGTTTGTAAATATTGCAAGGCATTCAAGTTTAAAAATGAAGCCCCTGGATTGTGTTGCTCGAACGGTCAAGTCAAACTGGGGCCGTTGGTACCGCCACCAGGGCCATTATATTCATTGGTTTTCGGAAATGGGCCAGATTCTAGACATTTTTTTAACTCATAACCAGTAATACAATAATTGCTTTCAAATGACATCATTTGGCGCTACAAAAGTTATTCAAGAAAATTGTATGCCAATATATATATACCAATATAGAATCACAGTTAAAAACGTTGTCTGTCGGGTCAGCAGGTCAGAAATTAACTTTATTCAAATAAAAAGGTAACAGATATTTCTTGATTAAAGGGCGGTACGAAGTTCGCCGGGTCAGCTAGTAAAAAATAAAAACAAACAGAAATCTGTATTATTAGCTAAAATAAGAACTCTTCCTTTTATATGTAGATAGACATACCTATTTTTACTTTGTTGAATAGGGTGAAATTTCGCTTTCGTGTGAAATAGTATGGATATTTAAAAAAATAATATTATAGCTATAGAAGTGGGAAATGAGGTTTAACCGTACTGTTGAAAAACCTACCTGAATTGTATTAATAGATATCTATAACTTGTGAAAAAGTAATAAAACGCTAGAATTCTTACCCTTTTTTAAAATTATTATGAACCTTTGCGACGAATTTTTTCAATCCTTATAATAATTTAATGCACTATAAATCTGAGTAGAGCTATTTGTGCCAAATAAAGAACCCAACTAAGTCATGAACAAAACCAATAAAATTGTTCAGCTTTTCAATTTAAATTAGGCATATTGTGAAATTTATTCTCCAATTATTAATTAACACCACATTGGGTGGAGAGTTATTAATTTTTGTACTACAAATTGGTAGTATGTTTTTTTGAAAAAATAAAATCAAAAAATGACATAAGCTATACACTACTACTAAACTAAGTAAATAAATTAATTATTATTCATAGATTAAAATTAAACAAAATTGATAGCTTACAAAAAACCTTATATTTATATACATGCATACATATGCATATGTAGATAATATTTAAACCGATCCCAATTAATATATGTAAGTAACTTTATACTTTGCAGCGCTATAGATATACATAACGAAAAATACGAATAAAAAATTGGACTTTCTCACACTCGGTTTTCTTATGAAGGAAATTGATTATAATTCTTAGAATACTTTGAATACTAAACTACTACCTAATGGGGTATTTACCTTACCTTTGTATGTATGTATCGACTCAATTGTTGCACATACCTACGAAAACGGTCAGAAAGAAACAACCAATTCAACTGAACCTTCCAAAATTCTATATATTCAAAAAAAGAATACTGAGCAACAACAAAAGAAACAACTAAATCAACACCGCATTTAAGATCAGAAAGCCTGTCGAAATTACACTCATTATCCAATAATGTCATTAATAATACACTAAACTACATACTTGTACCGTATATGTATGATGTGTCCCACACACGCACAGGCGTTAAAGATGTGTATTGTGTAAACCACTTCATATAATAATTCCACTATAATCTGCCAGCAGCCGACTGTGAATGGGCGCAAAAGCAAACATCAAGTGGCCATTATGGCCGAGGAACATCCCTCTTACTCGGGAGTTATTTTTATATCTCTGGTGTGGTTGGTGGTGGCAAAGACCGAGAAGCCACTTCAATTTCGGTTTCGACAAACAAAAATATTTTTGAATCTTGAAGCTGTTGGTCATAGTGACATGGAAAACATGCCTTACACTATGTTATAGGTACTTTTTCCACTTATTGTGGAATTCCTTGCAAAATATTTGCTTGTACCTTTTTGCAGTTAGGCACTAAAAAATTTGCTTCTTCAAGGCTCGGGAATGAGAATTTCAGAATTTCCACCGTGCCCTTCTGGATATGTCTTAACAAAAAGAATACCACAATGACATACCTAAGGTAAATATTTTGACAAATCCCTAATGTGCGAACAATAAATGCTGTCATTCATTCTCCTGTTAAGATCCTTTTTAAGAGGAATTCAATCGACTGGGAAGTCGGTATGAAGGTACATATATGAAGTTCATCTCAAAAGTATAATAAAAAAGAATCGTAGAATCGAATACAGACATCCATAGACCATAGACCGAATGCTACCCGCTTGTTTAGGGATTTATTGATAGTTTCAAAGATTTTTTTTCGGGAACCGTTCGATATCCGTTCGTGTATACATTAGAACATAGATATGAAAGTCTTTTGTTAATTTTATGAATATGTAGTAAAATACTTTAAACTGTATAAATTATAATAGGATGTTCTTATAATCGTGTCTTTTATATTAAGGATTAGAGTAATTCTGGTGAACAGGCTGGAAATGGAGAAAGAGTATTGATTCTAAATATGAGTCTATACATGATTAATCCGAATTAGCAAACAAAGAACTTAACAAAAACATTTCAAATACTAATTTAGAATTAGGAAGATAAAATGAAATATAGCTTACGAAACCATGTTTAAATTATACATAAATCTGATCTTGCGGCGTCTAATCCTAACTGAATATCTTTTTTATACCGAATATCTTTTTTATACCGAGTCTTTAAAGACGATTACATATACATAATGTAGTATAAATAGATACAAACATACTTATACAAACTGTGCACTCGCTGCAAAAAAAAGTGTTTTACAATTTTATCTCTTCAAGTAATAAAGATCGATTATCACAACCAAAGTCTTATGCCGTGTTTTTAGAACGTTCAGAAGAAAAAAATAATTTCTTTTAAACTTGTGTTTTATTTCCATTTGTTTCTTATAACTAAAAAAAAATCAATTTATCATTATACTAAAATTTTTTTGTTTATGCATAATCTCTGTATTAAGATGTTATACTCATTCGGAAATTTTATACTTGGAAAGAACTATTCCTAAATATGTATTTCTGAAAGAAATATCACTATTTACTTTAGAAAGTAAATTTTACGTTTTTTTTACTACACCAATAAAGAATGGTATTAAGGCGTCGTTGTAATGACCAGTGAATACAAATGTTCACCTATGTCATAGCTTGTAAATGACTTGAATTGTAGTATGTATGTATATATAATGAATGTTACACAAACATAACATGTCGGAACTAAAAGTTACATTCCCAATGGCATTTATTTGTTATCAAAAAATCATCAAACTTGTTCAAAAAAAATGCTATCCAAATTTATTATCAATGAGGAGTTTCAATGACTGTGACTTGAAGATATTCCAAATCTTAGACAATAATTTTAAGAAAATATCTTTTAGCTCTTCAGCATTCAAAAACAACTTCCTTGGAATGAAACACATCTTATAGAAACATTGTGTACTCAAAAATATTAAATATAAAAATTATAATAAAATTTACACACTGATGAACCCCTAGCTGCGCCAATAGTGTTATTGATAATAACAATTAGTACTTATGTAAGTGCCGTTAGTATTTTTTTTTTAATTCAACTGACGGCGAGTCTTTTAGAGGTGTCGTGATGGTTCTTCAGGTTAATATTTAAATTCGTGATCAAACTGTGTTTAAAATTTTCGAACTTACCCAATGCATATTTGTGTTTAGCGTTAAAAAGTTTTTAATTTAGAAATTTTTTATTTTGATTTCTCTTTAAAAAATTCTTAATTTTTCAGAGGATTTCTCATCAAAAATAACAATTAACAATGTGATTTTCAATAAAATACTAAATTCCAAGTAAATGAATCTACACACGATCTTCCAGTTAACCATGATTCATACCTATGTTATGTATGTGCGTGTGTCTGCATGTGTTGAAAATTCTATATGGTTATAACGTATAAGCAACACACCAACAAAATACCTATAGTTGAAAATACGATAATGAGGGAATGACATGGATGGTCGGTTAGTGGCATTGGTGGCTTCTAATTGCTATTTGAAGAACGTTTGGGTTCGACTGGAACAAAATGCCAACCACAACTGCTAACGCAACGACAAAACGTCAATGAAAGACAGTTCAGCCGATGAAGTTGATTGCTGAATTGCTGGTGTTGAAGCAATTAATTTGAGGAAAAAATTCCCGCTAAATGGTGGGCGGTTATTACTAATATTTTCTTTTTCTATTTTCAGTCCTTTTCTACGTAGATACCTTCGTGGACGGGTATTCTCAAGTACCAAATGGGGAGGATATAGAGAAAACAGGTGCTCTGACGTACATAACACCGACGAACAATTGCATGAAGGATGAATGATTCCTATACTTTGTCTCCTAAAAATTGTCAGTACAGGCCTTATGGGAGAGCTTTTTCTGAAGCAGTAGCTCGCCCTATTTTCACACTATACTGACTTGAAAAAAGTCGAAACAAAATTGTTACTACCCGCCACTGAATTTCTCATTTAATCTGACGCAACTCCCCCACGACTATTCTGCCACACATCTGAGTGTGGACTGATCACTTTATCACTGAGTATAGTCTATGGCATTTCAACCCTCATGTTATATTTATATTTATGATATGCAGTGTTGCCTTAGCAATGTAGGTAACTTGTATCGTCGTTCTTCCTATGGTTGCTGTTCACGAGCTTTTCTTTTTAGGGCTTTTAAAAAAGTTCTTAAGCAGAAAGTGTTTACTTGGTGTTGAACATTTTGCATTGCACTGTGCGGGAAATCCGTTTAAATGCAGTTATAAAAGTATAAGCTCTTTTCTGCAGAGAAAATGATTATTACCGTGTGGTCGGTTTATTGATGTGTATTTTTGTGATATTGTTTTATCTTTTATGTTATGATTGTTAATTTTATTTTTTGTTACATTAATATGTAAGAATACATGTTTATTTTCCACTTGTTATTTATTTAAAAGGGATTACGCCTACTGGGGATACCCTTCAAAAACGCGCCTTTTATGTTACCTCTTAGTGGTGTGGCAAAGATAAATATTATTTCATTATTATAAATAAAAAAAGAATTTCAATATTAAACCAAGGTAACCCTCAACACATTTTCTTTAAATGTTTGCCATTTCATTGTTCGCAGTAGTCAACTCTGAAAGAGCTTGAAAGAGCTTTCAAATGAAAAAGACTTATTAAAAAAGAAAATAGTGCGAATGAAAGGCAAACATCCTATCTTCCCTGTACTGACAATTTTTAGGAGACAAAGTATAGTAATCAATTCAAGAGACGGTTTTAAGTGCAATTTCTTTGTTTTTCTTTGGGCTGAATTGTATACTCGAATTCATAATGCGGGTGCTTCTGCTTCTGATTCTCGTTATCCTCTTGTTCAGGGTTGAACAATGCTACCTAGGCGCATACAAACGTTTTTGCAGTTTTCTGAAACATTAAGTCGGTGTAAATTTTAACAACTTATCGCTGCAATTTTTCTTTAATCCAATTAAAAACATCAGCAGTACAAATAGCTTGATGTTAAATATCGATAAAAATCGTAAAATACCTACAAGTGGAACATAATAAAATAATGAAAAACCATTAATTATTGTTTTTAAAAGTACATACATACATTACATACATAAATATGTATATGTAATGTATATTATATACACAACTTCTTATACTTCTGAAAGTAATACACATATGCAGCTACATATGTATGTTGTTTAGCGTTTAATATATACATACATATGTATGTACAAGTTTTTCTAATATTGTAAGTACCTAACATACGTACATAGACACTTTGTTGTTAAAGCGTCATATCTACTTTGGTCAATCTACATTATATCTCACGATTATCCAGGGTTTGGATGCGAACTTGATCAAGAAATGTAATACTTCTCTGACTGTACAGAGTTTCGAATATCGTCGTTCCTGGGCTAAATCTCGCTATATCAGTTCAGTTGGAAATCAGTTAATTAGTCCGTGTAATCAAATGTCGTGGTTGATAAGAGCTACATAATTAAGTTACAATTGAATGGCGATGAGATTCCTTTCTTTCAAACTTGAAAGTTTTTTTTTTTAATTTAATCATGTTCTTCGTTATAGGTATAGCTGTAACGGCATATCGTCGACGTTCTTTTCAATACAAGTTTATATGCAACTGACAAAATCTGTATTCGACTGAAAAATCTTCAGAGTTCTCTCACATTTATTTTCTCATTCTTTTGCCAGTTCTTTCACAGAGTATTCCAAACTTTTGAGCAGTATTTATTACTGTTTACATTGGTTATCGACATTGATGCACAGCTTTGCCGTCTGCATCAAGCTTTTAGGCAGTTCAATGTCAAAATTACCCGTAATTTTCACATGCATGTCATCGGTTACCAATATGAAATGCAGTATATAAAAGAGAATATAATAATTTCTTGAAAAAGTAGTCAAAGCAGTAATTTTAGGTTTCCGGATTATTTTTTTTTTTTTGCATAGTGTTAATTTTGGCAGCAGTGTATTAGTAAAATATATTACAATATTTTCAAGACCTCTTTTTACCCTATGTTGATGTCTCTTGTCGCATACTAAGAGAGATTGATTTCAGTATTCAGTTTCTGCTGAACTAAGGAAATCCAGCTTCAAGTTTGGTGTTTCTTGAAGCATGCATATTGCATATAGTACCTACCTTCCTCCTCATTAAAAAATTCATAACCCTAAACATCAAGTACTCGTGGCTTTTTGTAATTTTATTTCTTATAATTATTCAACTCTTTAATAAATATACCTAAACATCAAAGAAGTAGAATTTCGAATAATAATACCTCCAATATCGCCAAAGTTATACATATGTACATACATATATGTATACATGTAACACGCTTCTAATTTTCATATTATGAATAAGCATTCTCTCAAAAAAAAAAGAAGTGGATGAGGAGCTGTAATTATCACTTAGATAAACTCAGATCAAAATGTTAATTGGAAAACACCATATTTTTCGCTTCAAAAAGGTCCCAAACGAGTCACACTACAATGAATATTTTGAATTCATCTTGGTGCCAAGGATCATTTACAATAAAATTGCTGATGCTGATGATGGGCCTGGTTAAATGCAATGATACTAACTTATAAAAAAAAATAGATTTGAATAAACTCACTTTTAACGGCCACGAGAATTTCTTTCAACAAAAGAAACCCTGAAACCAAAATCCTTTGATCATCACTTGAAGTTAGTGAAGCGGAAATTTTATCGCATTATTTTCTTAAGGATAATTTGTTAGAAAATTGATATCGTGTTTTGATATAAAAAGGGGATTCTTTTAGAACATGATTTTGAATTGAAGAAGGGACGTTACGACGAGCGACGAGAGACGAGCGACGCGATGCGCACCACCAGAATAATATTCAAATGATTTCCATATTCGCGCTTATTCGTTGTTCGAGCATCAAGGACTCTTCCGTCTCACGGAAGCTATATGGAGCATATGAAATTTCTAGGGAAATCACTGCAATTAAAATGTAATTGTTCATAAGGATTTTCACAGCAGCAGTTGCAAAAAACACACACACAAAAATACCACTTTTTCCCATTTGGACGAAGAAAAAACAGGACTCATTTTCATAATTTCTTAATATTTCAGTTTATGTGAGTCTTAGCGGTAAAAGCTTATGGTTGAGAGGATTTTTTAATGCTGATGATGATGTGACTGCTACGGCACATGTACCTGAACATGCACGGGGATTTGACTAATGTTTCTTATAATCACACTTATTCGTCAAACACACGCGGCAACAGCTAGGGCATGGCGCGGAGGCGGTAGATCCTTATGCCATTAACGCTAACGAATTATAATTAAAACATGAGTATAGGAAGGAGAAAAATCAGGTAGCTTGGCGTAAAATAAATTAAAAGACCAAGGCTGATCCATCTAGAAAAAAATCATTAAAAATGGAGCGCATATATACATACATATGTATATAGTACGTATATAATTTCTCGTACAAATCAAAAAGCTGAATTTCATATCAAATGTTCAAAACTCTCAAAAATAAAAAAGATGCATATGTAATTTAAAATTAAGGATAAAAGGATCAAGTTTCTAAAGCCTTTTTTCTTTTTTGGATTGTATGTGCAGGAAGAATTGTTTACTTATGCATTTTACATTTTTTTAAATTATGAGAAAGAGATTCAAGATAAGACTCACTGGCAGAGCTCATTTGATAAATAATTGCATGGAGCACAACACAAATTAATGTTATAACGAGGCAATATTCGAAATGGAGTCCACAGACTACGTAGCAAGAATTAAAATTGGAAAATTACTGGCAGACGACTCGTAGTGTTGAAAAGATTGCAAGAAATGAAGCTTTGTTTTTTATAGGTAAATAATTCAATTCAAAATATTTGATAATAAGATATTTATTTAGAAAATAGGGTTTATTTACATTTAGTACTAGTATATACAGTATATTATTTACGTATAGTGTAAAAGATATACATCAGTATAACCTATAATAAGAAAAAAGGAGTTAATTGCACGTACATACATATATTATTAACTCGTCTAACTCTAAGGATACAAACAAAAAATTATGTAAAATATTTTGAAAATTATATTCTGTACATACATAGGTGTTAGAAATAACAGCAGAAGGCGGTGTGGCTGTCTCTATGGATATAAGCAAAATTTAAACAATATAAAATTGAATTTAAGGAGTCCATGGGCTATTGCATAATTAATATTAACTATCCCATTGCTCCTAACTCTAAAAAATACGATATTCCTGTTTATTTAAATGGATCACAATGTCCACAATGGACGCTCGATTTGGAAAGACTAAATATTTTTGTAACAGGTGATTTAAACTCAAGACCTGACCCGACAAGTATTTCCTCCCGAAAATGAATCTTAATCATTACAACTTCGTAACCCTAATGATTTGGTTCTAGATAGGAAAGGCTCTACACTGTTGGACATTTGTATAGTTATGAATATGGCCTTCAAATCCAAAATTGATGTTCAGAAAGAAACTAGACACTCAAGGCGAATTTACATTTGTTTTTGTTGGGATCTAAAGAAGTTCAGTCATTGACCTGACCTTAAGTGGAGGAGAATGGATCCATATAATTACAAAAATTGGTACAATCTCAAAAATTATCAGAACATTTCAAACAAATAACACAGAGACAAACAGAAAGAAAATTGTCGTTCAATTATAAGTAGACAGATCGAAATAATGATCGAATAATGACCCAGGTGTCCAGCCCAGCGCAGTCTAAACTCAGAGAAAAAAGGCAGGCTCACTTCAAGTATACGGGCAGGTTTATTTTAAGATTTAATATTTCTGTATTCTTATTTTTGTTATCCTCAAAGTGACATCTTTCATTCTTGATTCACGAATTTTATTTTTAAACCAAATTTTATTCTAAAATTAAGATAATAAAAACTTGACTTAAGCCGCCACCGCACTGCGTTTTTAAATTAAGTTCTTACATTCTCAAATCAAGTCGAAACGATCTTTAATTTGTTTGACGAAGTCATTGTTCATGCTTCATTTTGATGTACGACTTATTCAAGTTCGGAGGTGAGAATCGTAAGTAGGTAAATGATAAAAGTAATTTTGTTTAACAAAGGACATTTTTATAACGGACGACAGTAGTAATGAAATAAATGAACATTAATTTAATGACAGTGAAATATTCGTTTCTATAGAATTCAGTGAAAAATTGTTTTGGTTTATTCATGCTATATTATTTAATGTCTATAATATACATAATTATTTTTAGTTTGGAATATTATGGTGAAACAATTTTTGTGCCGAAAAAAAGAAGTAAACTGGCTCCAAAACACAACAAGTAGCAGCTCAATATTTTTAAATGTCGAAAAGGTAATTCTTAAGGTAATATTTGTGCCTTTTAACATTCTTTTAAGCATAACCTCTTTTCTAAGGACTTAACTGTACTGCTAAGCCAATCCTCAATATGTAGGGCCATATTATACAATATTCCAAGGAAAACCAAATGTTAACAAGAAACCACAGAGACCGATTTTGAGAGTAAAACCACTCAATTTTAAATCAGGAATAAACGAGGTAGAAACTATTGGAAAATAATTTAGATTCAAGAATATTTTTGTTCTTATTTTAAGAATAAAAAAACTTGATTTAGGAATATGTGATCTTAATTTGAGGTTGAAATACCCCGAAATTAAGCTTTTGTATTCTTAAAATTAAGCTTGAAATAAAAAATTTAGGATTATAAAATGAAGATCAAGGCTTGGATTATAAGAATTTTCGATGTTAACAGACTTTCTTCAACGAACCGACTTGTTTTGAAACTGATATTCTTGATTTTAGCTCGTTTTTTCTGAGTGTACCGAGCTTAATTTTTTTCACGATACCTGTTTAAAGGTAGATTGCATACAGTTCTGATAAATATATACATAAATACATATAAATGAAATAATCCAGTATGTCAAAATAAATAAAACTACAATTATGTAACAAAAGGTGTATTAAAATGTCCTAAAAATTATTATAAATTAATATAAATATTAATATGATGTCTCTTCTATTAGTATAATGTTCACCATGATACCGGTATAGCAGCTAGTATTCAAATATGTATGAATTTACATATTAACAAATATTATAAAAAAATTTAAACTCTAATTTTTTTGATACTACTCCCGTTTGAATACCTACGCACTCATGTGTTTAAAGTGTCTCACTTCCTTTGTTTTTGTAACATAAAATTTGTGAAGTATCATAGCCTTTAAACTTATAATTTTAATATGATGGAAATATAATTTAATAAGATTTTTCATGTTTTTCCCAAGACTTTATGTATGCAAGATAATGGACGTGGATTACTTAAAGGGTGCATAGACATAATACATATATGATACAAAATTGGGCCTGCCTTACGCACAGGAACGTTATTATTTTTTGTATATCGCTTTGTTTATTTTCAATCAAGCACAGATGAATGGATAAGCTAAATACAAAATCATATCTAAGAGGTTGCTCTTATGCATAGCATCTAATTACTCTAAGAGTAAAATTCATAATTTTACCTTTGAACCCCCATAAATTGAAAACAAAACTTTTAAATTTTGAACTCAACTATGTTGTAATTGTATCTAAGAAAATATAGGTATAATTCATATACATATATACATATGTATATGGAGCCATTTATTTAGGTAAGGAGTTCTAAAAAAATAAAATCTTACTCATAAAACTACTTAATAAGAAAACAAAAAACCAATGTCCCCTTTACAAATACAAAATTAAATTATCCTTTCATTTACAATGCTCCTTAAAACAAGTCTTTTTAAACAAACCACAAGCTAAATCTTCTTCTTCTCCCTGACTCCTGAATACCTCCTGTGGAGAAACAAAAGTGGAGAGATTTAAAGATTCCGTCACCAACGTCCATTCAGCCGAGCAAATTAAAATGAAAGGGTTGGATAAGAATAAGTAATCCTTCTATATCCAAGGGAATAATTAAATCCTTTCCTAAAAAGTTTTGTGACGGCCATTAAGGCATTAATGGACACCTGTGGTGGTTGCACGTGCTCCGAGGAGATGGTTCGTGTACTCAATGAAGCTTTGTTATTAAAAGAGCTTTAGTGTTTTAAATATTCTTCAACATACAAATACCTATGTACATATTTTAATAATTTTTTTAATCAATGTTCAAATAATTGCACTCTCTAACAAAAGTCAAGCTTAAAATACTTAATAGGTGTACTACACCGTTGTATAATTAAACATACCTGTCTAATGTCGGTACGAGTAGGTACATTAAAAAAAAATCCCTTTTATTTGAGGTTAGTAGAATTTATAAACTTCTTACCATATTTGATTAAATTGTATAGGTACGAGTATCTATAGATTAAATTAAGTCATTATCTGGCATAATAATGTACCTATGGTATTTCTTTTAATATTAGATATTCTTTTTTAAAGAAGAATTTCCCGTAATAAGGATGAAATAACAAACGAAATTAAATGTAATATCCTGTCGTTCTGACATACATACTTACATAAACCTTTTCTATGGTGTGAATTTGTTGCGAATATTTTCTTTTAGACGGTCCTCAAACTTAATGGATATACTTTACCTAGCCTACCTACCTACACTACACATATCTTATTCTTGAATAACAACATCTCTAAGGATTCGGCTATCCACAGTAATTGTATAGGTCTAGTATTGTACTTGATGGATTGGAACACCATTGAAGTGGTTGGTTTCTTTACGAGGGTTTAGTATGTATTGTCATTGTGTCTTTATTTATACAAACTTAAGTGGAGGTCCTATTGGGATGAGATTAAATAGAATCGGTAAATATTCAATGGAATGGGAATTAAATGGACAATTTGTCTGAAGATGAACATCACATAATGAGATTGATTGAGTTTATTTTTTAAACTAACTTGGCACCTTTCATCACCGACCAATCACAAATCAACACTATTCTATTTCATTTCCTAGAGTTGTGCAGGTATACCAACATTTGGTTCCTAAATGTCAGCCTTTTTTAATTTTTTTGATCAGCGTGAGTTTTGTGCCTACCTACATATATGTATAGTGTAAAGTATATGTCGATGTCAAATAACCATAAAGAGAAACTTGAAAAAAACATCCCACAATAATATTTGTCATCTTCACACCCCAGTTTGCGTTGTTTTTGGTACCTTTAGGTATTGTTTGGTTTTCATAAAACGCAGCAGCTGCTCTTAAATGTGCGTTTTGTAAAGTTTGCGTGTTTGTTACAACATAAAATACACGTGTGTAAGATCAAGATTCGCCGGGGTTTATGTCATTGGGACTTCATGTTTTCATTATTTACATAGATACAATTTGTTTGTTATGTCACCACAATCAACGATAAAAAAGATCACATCGGATTCCATCTTGTTATTAAGATAAATAAACAATACCTATGCCTTGTGACAGTATTTTGCTAGAGACATGATGGTTTCTCAAGAATTTAGATACAAATCTAACATAACCTTTCTATATTAAATTTTGTTGGTTCTTATTAAGATTTAAGGTACAAATCACCAGAAGAGATAATAACACATAATACAATCCAGAAAATGTGATAAAATTCATTCTATTCCATTCTGCTATTGTAATTTATCTCAAGGTTAAATTAAAATCTCAAATTATACCTACATATTTTAAAAACCCATATTTAAAGCAGATAATAAGAGTATATCGATTTATCGAGAGTTAAAGGGTGTTTTTACTTAATTTTATAAAACTTGCGTAAGATCATCAATTACCTTCATATTTTTTTTTTGTTAATTTTCCCTTTGTATGTTTGACCAAATAGCTAGTTAAATCAAATATTGTATTTGTAAATGATGTACATAAATAAAATCTTAATATATAAAAATTCAATGTCCGTGTGTATGTCTTGAATGAACTCAAAAACAACTCAACTGATATTCATGAAAGTTTACATATACATATGCATATGTAATTTGGTCCAACTTAGATGATAGGATAGTTATTATTTAAATTAACGATCCCATTAATTAATAATTAATAATAAACTGATCAACAACGTTGATTGTTGTTATTGATCGTAGTTTCCATAAGTTTCCATCTGTTCTAATGGCGCCTTAAGCGAATTTCTTTACAGAGTAGCTTACATCTCAATTTATTATTTGACAGTCACAATTATCAGTTAGCTGCAAATGATTTTAAAAGATGGCGATTTGTAATGGATTGAGTAAGTATTCAATAGATGGCGCTATGGTACGTTTCATGTAAGCTACAATATAATAGCACAGCTAAAGTATAAGTTAAATTTATTTTGAAGTAAGCTAAATACCCACTCACACAAGAAGGAAGAAGAGTTGACGGTAGACCAAGAAGCACATGGAGGAGAACAGTTGAGGAGGAATCTGCGAGATCTGCGGGAAAGAGCTGGAGGTAGCTGAAATACATCGCTGGAAACCGCACACGATGGAGAGTATGAGTAGTCGAGGCCCTATGTCCCGCTAGGGAACACCAACGGACTTCGTAGGTGTGAGGACCTAAATAGTATCTAAGTAAATACAGTGAAATTCAATTGTTCGTACTTTTTCAATTTTTGGTGCTGGTACACAATTTGCATTGAGCGACGCACGTCTGTCAATTTTTTTCAATAAATATTTTTAAACGGGTCACTGTTCCCCTTAAATAGTTTACTACAATATAATTTAACAAAAATCTTAGCCACAGCAACGCGTGGGCGGGTCTGCTAGTAAGGTATAAAAAACTTTAATAAACAATGTAGGAAAATAGGTTAATCAGCTTTTGACAAATAGTTAAATTTGAAAAATATAGCTTAAAACTAAAACCATCCCTTGAGGTATGGTTAAGGTCCTAAATCTTTTCGGAATGTTTGAATTTTCACATTACTTTCATCTTTGAAATCCTCGTTTCTTTTCGGGGCATAGAAAAAGTCAATTATTTTGATTTTTCCTTTTTCGAGATGAATAATGAACAGCAGAAGAATTATACTCTGTGTTATCAGTTTGTGCAGTACAGGCCTTATGGGAGAGATTTCCTCCGGTCAAGGGTGTCTGCTGCAGTCGCAGTGTGCTGTGCTACGTACAAAACTACCTCAATTCCCTTTAAATTTAAAATTTAACCACTGTCTGTCTTTCCATAGCTTGAGTTTAGAGCGACATGAAGTTCGTCGGGCCCTCTAGTAAATATGTAATAAAAAAAAAAAACATAATTTCAAATAGCCTTTACAACTCTATCAAAGTTTTGGCAACATTAAAATAGAAATTCTATATAACATCATCTCGTGAATTAAAAGTTTGTTTAAGCAACTCTGTAGAAATTTGATGATTAATATTGTTGTAGACAATGAAGATATTTTTAAAGCTAATTTAAATGAAATTCATACATGTCATTCATACGTGTCCAGAATACCCTTTTGATTTTATTATCAGACCTTTTTGCTAACTGATAATGGGCAGTACGGAAGCCCTGGAAATATTTTTCTTTCACACAACTCAATGGGATTGCTTTGCTGTTAGAACAAGATACATATATCTTCTTCCATGTACTGCACAATCTGATTGGACAGAGTATAGTAATACGGCTCGAGCCGTACTGTTACTGTACTGATCGTATAGCTCAATTACAAACAACAATCCTCTTTGTGCGTTCTAATTCCAATCCCACCTTTCAACTCCAATATCAAGTCAGAGAACCACAGAAATGGTAATGCTTACAAATGTACCTATATTTTTGTATGGAATTTTCAAGGTAGCTTTATGGAAAAGAAGCTTTTTATAAGCTTATCGCAACTAAAACCTAATAAGATTCTTATTGGACATTTTTATAAAGTACAGACCCTATTTCTCGATTCTCGAATTTATTTTGTCATTGGAATAATAACATTTAATAAAAAGTTAAGTTTTTCAACAAATTATTATGTAATTAGTAGGTAATAAAAATTTTCTTTCTTTTTTTTGACACCTCATTTGTTAGATTTTGTTCAGTTTGATAGCCAGAAAAGGAAGATATTTTTGCGAAATAATATAATGGTGATTATGATGATGATGACGATAGACCATTTAGTTCCCAGTTTTTTTTTTTTTTTTTTTTTTTTGAATACTCTAAAATCCACCACGCACAAAATTACGTGAGAAAATTTTACCCAGAAAAAATAAATAACAAAAACAAGTTATATTATAAATCAATATTAAGAAGAAAAATGTCATTGCATATATAAAAATCTGTTGTAACCAAAATCAAAATATACATAGGTACTTATACAGACTTAAATATCTCAGATTAAAATACCTTTATGAATTTGTCAATCCAATATAGATTGGGTTCTATCTCCAAACTATTTACAAACCCAACTTAACCTTGCAGTCGTCGCGCGGAATACTATTGTAATCCACTAATGCAAAATTAAGTATTCCCGAAAAACTAGAAGTGGAGATTCTTCGTCTCTTTTAGTACTTACAGTTAAATAGGTTACTTGGCACGTGCGTTAAGTGAATTGTGAGTCCGGGTCGTGAGTGGTTGGGTCACGAGAGCTTTGTAAAGTTACGTGGATTACTATTGTAATCCGCGCGACGACTGGTGCAAGTATTTTTTGCACTGGCCGATCATATGACAAATGTCAAAAATTTGTTTTCTATGACTAGTCCAGATACATTTGTTAATAATATGTTTATCATTCTTAAAAATTATTAGCCAAGAAATGTAAAGTTTATTTGAATTTTACAGAATTTTAAACTGAAGTTCCTTTTTTCCATGAAAAACGCCCAAGTTTTTAATTTTTATATTTATTATTTTTGTTTTGTTGCATTAAAAAAAAAATAATTTGGTTTACTTTAAGTAATGTAATTAAATTTTGAAGCAAACTAAATTTAAAAAAATTAAACCATCCTATTTATTTTTTAAATTTTTGAATAGATTACATATGTAATCTGCGCGACGACTGGTGTAACTTTTTGGTGCGCGACGACTGCAGGGTTAATTTATAAAATATGAATTAAAGAAGAGATTTCTGGCTTTCAAAAAAGGTATAACATGGCATAGTCTTCACTAATTCCAAGCTTAGAGAAAAAAAAACTACAAAATCAATAGGATTTCAATAATTTTTTACTATTGAAATTGGTCAATGGGATTTATACTATTATTAACTACAGTTGGGTCCTAATCCTAATATATTTATAATATGATTGTGCGAAAAAATCTAATAGTTTGTAATATTTACTCAATAAAATGTATTTTGGAAAATTAAAAGCATGTCTTATTGAATGAATAAGACGGCACTGTAAAAAATGAAATGAAATATAAAAAGACTCTGGCTATTGAGCTGGGCTTGAACTCACAGCCTCTAGATTAGCAATCAAGTATAATATACTAATACTAGTATACTAATAAACTAATAATACTAATACTAATATACTAATTTACTAATTTACTATATACTAATACTAATATACTAATCATTAATTACTAATATTACTAATTACTAATAATACTAATAATAATATATTATAAAAATGCGAAAGTAACTCTGTCTGTCTGTCTGTTCTTCTTTCACGTCTAAACGGCTGAACGGATTTTGATGAAATTTAGTAAGATAATAGATGATTACCTAAAAACGGATATAAGATCAAAATGATCACGTCGTCGTACTTAGGGGGTCGAAAGTAGGCAGAAAACTGAATTGAGTTAGTGATTTTTGTATGGTTTTTGCTGGGAGTTTTGCTCTATCATGCCTATTAGTATGGATAAAAATATGTATAGGTAGCCAAAAAGAAACACATTGTGCATAAATCAATGTTGGGACTTATCATTTATTACTGTTATAGTATTATTATTATACTTTTCTAAGCACTGACCAAAAGAAATATAAGTATACACAACGTATGTGACTATATGTGTGTATTCGTTCGTTAATATGTTTGCAAGACAAAGCGTTCGTTCTATCATAATTAAATTAAACCTTATTAAGCATTTTCATCATAAAATCACTTTTCTTTTCCATCACCCAAATATTTCTAATTCAAATTTCTTACCTATAAATTAAATCTTACGAGTCTGCATTATCCTTTAAATCACCATATTTCCTCACTTAACAAATTGTCGTTCGTCCGAAACTTGAAAATTTATCTCAAAGAAAATCCGCCTCAACGCAGTTTACTTTTCTGAGATGAAAATTAATTCATGATTGGAGTCAAAGGAAATACCTTTATATTGCAATTTTCTCGTTTCTTTTTTCTTTAATTCATATCATAATAAGTATTCACAGACTCAAATCTAGTATCCGCAAGCTTTATAAGAAGGATACACAGAAAAATGTATACCTAACATACATACCTATACACAATTCTACCTACAGCATAGAAACAATTTTACTGCTATTACTTATCTACCACCTGATTTGCTGATTTACGAAGTATTCCTCTCCAAGGATCTGGTAGCACAAAGACTTTTAAGGAAAATAAATCAGAACAAGGATGTACCGGGTCGTCGAAGCTGCTGACAACCTACGCTATATTCACAAGAGAACGCCAAGGACGTCAGGGGTAACGAAAAGATGAATGGAAATTGATGAATCCGTGTTTATTTCCGTTGAGAATTATTTTAAAATTTTATCACTGCGACCATGACGATGATGAATGTCCTTTCAAAATTATTCTTGATTCATTTAATACATTTATCCAAGCTCCAAGGATAAAGCAGTAGTGTTGTTGCGGAAACCTTTCAGCGAGATGGTATACAAGGACTCGATTTTGAATTTAAAATTATTCGCTTATCCAGCGATTTTCTTTGTGTAAGGATTGAAATGGAAATATCTTTTGAATATGATATTGAATGGTTATTAAGAAAATATACCGCAACGCTCATTCACTTATTGCAAACTCCGTTAAAATTCTGCGAAGTTTAAATTTGTAAAAACGTTTTCTTTGTCATTATACTTTATTAAAAGCAGTTTATTAAGTGAATGATTCAATTTATCATTCAAAAGATACGAGGCGCAGAATCGTATAATGGCGTAGGATTATATGTTGATTTTGGCCTCGTTCGATTATTATAAAAAATAAATTGTTTTTTTTTCTGCATGGTAGAAGTAGCATAATATACAATTTTCCTTAAACCTTGAAATTTTAATGTTCATGTGCTAATATCCATACCTTTCTTTTGGAAGTACTCTTGTTCTTATATTTATTGCACAAAGCGCCCGTCTCATAGTCTTAAGTTAACAAAATAACACTGATTTATTTTTTAATAAAAATAGCATTGTAGTTTACTTAAAAAATGCGTTCTTAGAATTGTTATTTTTTTCTACATTTTTAATATCATTGAATATACCACATACCTTTTCAGAAGACGTTTCATGGACTAGAGGAAAGCTTGTGTTTTATGTAAATATTAAAATAGATAATGGAATCCTTTTACAATAGTTTTAGATTTTAGAAAGATGTTTTAGGAGAAGAGTGGAAAAGGGCACAAAAGGAGTAGGGTTATTTTTTAGTTAAATATCAAATAAACCGTCTGATATGGACCAAGTAAAAATCATAATAAAAAAAAAATATCCTTTTGGTAAAAATGTCAACACTTATCTACATATTTTAATTTGGCGATATGGTTGCATGGTCGGTAGATGTGGTATTATAAATTTAAGAACTAAGGGAGAGCCAATGAGAGCCATATTTTATTCAAATAAAAAATAAGAATGATTGGATTTTAGTTGAAACTAGCTGTGTTTTATTTCCCTCGGCACAGCAATTCGATTGTTGGTGAAAAAGATGCCAGCAAAAATATTAGCAACTGTGCTCACGATATACCCCTACCGTACCGTACATATGTATGTATTATTTATGTAAAGTGAGTTTGATCGTTTTATTCACTTAAATTCTGCACTAGCTATAGCAGTGACAACTTACTATTCTTGCATTTTATCAATACCAATTCTATCCCACAAAAAAAATTATTATTAGAAGAACAGCCGATTCTCATATGTATAAAAACTGGTAGCTATCAAGTTAAATGAGGTTTAAGAATACGGTAAGTTGCATATTCATAAAGGTATATTGCCAGGATATTTTAAAGCAAAATTATGACAAAGTTATTATATAAAATGTTTAATTGGCTAAGATTTTTAACTGTTTGATGTTTATGTATGTAAGTATGTGATATAGACAAAACTTTTCAAGTTAACAAGTTACATTTTAGCTAGGTAAAAATTGTACAAAAGAACAAAACTGAACAAAAAAACAATTCTGATTTAAACCCCACAAATTTGTTTTCGTCACAACTACAAAAACATTGATTTTTATGTGCTTGGAACGAAATTAAAATTATTTCTAGAATGTTATATTATTATTTATTATCAATACTGAATTAATAGAAAATAGTTACATGTATTACTAAAACTATAAACTAATTACCTAAATTATAAATGAATTGATATTCTTTTCTACATATTTAAAGTGAATAATACGCTGTTTTACTAAACAAACGTACGAGTTTCCAACATATTGAAAAGTATGAAAAAAAAAATTGCCTACGAAGGCAGTAATCAAAGCTTATAGCTCTCACAAATGTCTATTTGCAAAACAGGGTACCGTATAAGTTGCCGGAGTAATAAGTCCCGAAAATGCGTCCTAAAAGCATTGACACGGTCACAAAAGATTGTCAAGGTGTTGACTCGAAAATGTATGTCAATGAATGCGAGCGTCAATTGTAATCGTCAACATTTTGACAGAATTTTGAGTTGACTTTTACACGACGTGATACCCTTGGGACAAGATTTGATAAGAAATTTTTTCAAGAAGGGGCTATGTTAATTAACCTCCTGTTTCTGAATTTGTAAGAACTACATCTTTTCTGTTTTGTTGTTGTGGTTCTTGTTGCAGATAGACAGACAATAATTATGAAGGATTCGAAGCGGTGTCAGTGGAATTATACCAAGACCGACCTTGTGTTACGTCTGTGTTTTATTTTGAATAGATAGATCCTTATAGATTAAGATACACACACATATGAAGATATATGCGCTTTATTCATTCATCCTTCTTTTGGTTGATTAAGTGCTAAGGTAAGACGGATAGTATCATATAGAGTCTTTCTAACCTTATGTACGACATAAGACTAAGTTTAAAAATATTTAAATAGAAAAAGTACGTATATACTGTTTTATAAAGATGTTTTTAATCATTATCGTCATTATCGGCTTGACAACCGGAATCCGTTCCTGATCTCATTCAACAAGGCCCTCCATTTATCCCGATCGCGAGCCGTTTATGTCATCATGGATCGGGCGTTGTGGTCTACGCCATCTCTCTCAGCGTAATCATGTCTGCCACACTATCGTCGACTATGCGACAAAATGAGCTTGACGCTTGAGAGTCTAAAAAATGGTTTAAAAATTTCATGATATGAAAAATCTAATGAGGGGGTCTGAAACTAGAAAAACTCATCTTTTTGAAACAGTAATTTTTTGTTCAATTTTGTTGTTTTTGATACCTCAATTGGTTCCTGAACATAGCCAATTTTTTTTCTGTTTCTTTAGTTTGAACAATGAGAAGTTTGAAGTCACATATTTCATAAGTTTGTGGATAAAGTGCAATGATGTTTTATATTTTTGAAAAGTTTGTTTTCTTCTCTTTACAACACAGCTAATTTTTTTTTTTCAATTTCAATTACAAATTTAATTTAAGAAAAACAAAAGAAAAAGATTTTTTTACGCTTTGAGTTTTTTTCAATTTGAGTTTTCTTTGTTAGTTCCTCTTGGCTCCACTGAGTTAATGGTTTTTTTCTATTGCTTTTTTAGTGTCAAAAATAAAATTTTCCGCGTACGTCCGTATGGTATACTAGATTGTAAGTATTACCGTTATTTTTTAATAATTTTTTTTTTTGTATTAAAAGTATTTTTTTTAATCGCCCCCCATTTTTTATTTTCACTTTGAAACCCTATTAATTTACATATAAAGGACCATAACTTTTTAAAGGGTTGTTCAATTTCGTTTGTTTTGGTTTTTTTTTGGACTAAGCACAAATTCTACTCTATAATCATGTATCATACGTTTTGAATGTACCAAGACGAATAAATCACCCCCTAAACTCCCCCCTTAAATTGGTGATTTTACAAAAAGCCAACTTGGGGATTTTGGAACACTTTTGCTTTGTTGCATAAGATAATCTTCTGCGTGGATTCCAATCCAAAATTTCAAGCACTAATTATTTGGATCTTTTGGTTATATTTTTGCTCTATTCGCGCATTATATTTTTACAGTCAAAAATTGTTGGTTCGCAAAAAAAAATGAAAAGTTTAAAAAACTCTTCAAGTACAAAAATTATCTTATTATAACGTATACTTTCAAAAACATTCCCTGATTAAAAGTTCGGAAAATATATATTTTATCAATATAATTTCTTTCAATTTTTAAAAAAGTCAAAAAGTGAGTATGACAACCCTGCCATACTACTTCAATAATATATCAAAAGGTGATTCTATGTATTTATATCCTTTCATCCTTAAGATTTCAACATACAAATTTTATTTTGAAATTTTAAATATTTTTTTTATACTCGTCATAATATTGGTGGATTTTAAAAATTCATGGAAATTTATACTACACATATATTCAATATTGTATGTTCCAAATTTCACTTATTTTGATGAAGAAACAAAAAAGTTACAGATTTTTGAGACGCTCAAGCTCATTTGGTCCCATATAGTGAGCCGCCGCACAGTGGGGTATTCAGGCTCAAAACATGGCATTAACCTATGTGAAAAAAGTGACCCGAGTTTTATTTTTTTTGCGACAACGGAGCAACATTTTTTATCAAAAATACAATGAAATCTAAACAAGGATGTATTAACTGAATTAGAAATATTAAAATGTTTGCAATTTTGCAGTGTAATATTAATAAATAATTGAATCATCTAAACAATACGAAAATAAACATTTTCCATTTATTGTCGATATATATTGGAAGATTTGTTTATGTTCTTCACCGATCCCCGCTATGATTTTTATATGTGGTAATAGCTGTATATTTGTATTATTGGATTTAAGAAAGAAAAGTTGCCCCAACTTGCCCCCTTTCAAAATATTGAGTTTTTTGACAACCCCTTTTTGAAGAATAAAAACGAATGGTATTTATACACAGATGTGTTTACCGCCATATTTCTCAAAAACTAAGATACATTTAAGCATCCTGGTTTCAGTTTTTTTTAATAAAAATTAATCAGAGGATTTTGACAAAAAAAAATATACTTATTTACATAATATTTTAGAAAAAAAAGTTTGAAATTAAAAAAGAATTGCTTTTAAAATTTGAAGTTTGAATATTAATTTTTCGAAAACTATTTATAAACTCAACTTAAAATAAAATAAGAATTATAGAAGAAATGTCTGGCTTTCCAAAAAAGTATGTCATACCATTCTAAGTCTTAACGTTATTTTTTAATATTTTTTTTTCTGTTTTAAGTGATGTTTTTAAAAACTTGCCCTTCCCGCCTAAACGGAGGGAAATGGGCTCCCCTCTCTCATGCAATTTTTTTATTATCCAAAGCCAACCTAATTGTTATAGGTTTTTGGTATATCTTATGATAATTGATCCTGTATATGAACTAAAAAATTAAAAAAAGGTCATTAAATTCTTCAAAAAAGAGTTTTCGGAAAAACCATAGCGGGGATCGGTGAAGAACATAAACAAATCTTCCAATATATATGGACAATAAATGGAAAATGTTTATTTTCGCATTGTTTCAATAATACAATTATTTTATTAATATTACATTGCACAAAATGTTAAAATTTTAATATTTCTAGTTCAGTTAATATATGCTTCTTGAAACTCCATTATATTTTTGATAAAAAATGTTGCTCCGTTTTCACAAAAAAAATAAAACTCAGGTCACTATTTTCACTTTTTTCACTAAAAAACTTGGACTCTCAAAAACGACCGACTTTGAAATGACACTGTGTTCCACTCGTTTTACCGATTATGTTAATGTTTTGTTTTTCTGATAGCATTGATATATAGGCTTAAAATGGCATTTAATTTTTTCTTATTTTCTCAAAAAAAATAAAATAGGTTAATGTTTTATGGCTGAATACCCCACTGTGCGCCGAGAGATTTCCGAGCTGGTTCCTCTTCGCTCATTCGAGCTTGTTTTCCTTTCCACCAGAGTCTACCGAGCTTATTTGTTCACAATGACGATAGGTTTCTGCTTCGATGTAGATTGAACATCACAGTTCTTGATCGTAACGTCTCCCAAATTGTCCTTCCTCACATTACAGGACCAGCAAGACTCCTTAAGATGTCGGTGTACCCAGGTGCACCCAGGTCTCTGATCCTAATGTACTCACATGTACTGGCATACACTACACAATACACATCGTCCTGTAAAGCAACATCATATCGTCACTGTTTAAGAAAACCGGCATAACTCAAAAAACACGATTTTTGAGTTAATGATGCTAATCGAATAAAAAAAAATTCTCTATCTTTCTGTCAAACTGGCATAACTGTAGCTCTTCGGAATCCCGCTATATGAAACGTCACATTGGATAATAATATGAAAAATCACAAATCACATACTCACAAACTTTAAACTTGTTTTCTGAAGAATCATGTTTTTTGAGTTATGCCGGTTAGATTCAAGATTTTGCGATGACAACCAACAAAACGAAAATGGTCAACTGAATCCGCTTTAATGGGAATGAAAGATTAGTTGAAATAATGGGAATTCGTGCCACATGGACTTCTTCTCCTTTGAATTTGCAATTGATGATCTTCACTTGAATCAGTTTCTTGACGGACAACCGCGTGTCGTTGCACAACTTTAGATGGTGAGTCATGATTATGATCGAACCCATCTTCAGCTGTAAAATTTGTAAGTTCAAAAATTCCGTCGGTCATTTTATGATCAACGCACTTAGACGAAGTTCTCCAGCGATTTGACTTAGAATAATAAAATTCAAGCTGTCGACGTCCTTATTTCTTGCTACTAGTTTGCCCGTTCACTCATCCAGTCGAGATTTTTATAATTGTATACAGTAATTATAATACTTAGTCGTAATTTGTTCCATAAAAAGTTGATTTTCTTTCTAATTTTTTTTTTTTGAGGATTTTTAGTGATTTTTAAGGAACCAAATATCAATGTATGTACAATTTTACATTGCACATAATTATTACATGTTTTTATTATTGATATCGACAATGTTTAATTTTTTTTGCAATGCATTTGAAACGATATTAATAATTTGGTAACTGAATACATTAGATCTCGATATAAATTGTATATACATAAATGAATAAGTAGAATTGAATTTGAATACCTACTAAGATTTGAATTTTGAAGGTTACTAAATATCTGCAATCTGTTAGTTAAACATTTTCCAAAATGTATATCTTTTAAAAATTTAGATGAAATACGTTTTTTACATTAATTAAAACAGAAAGTTGCCATTAAAACAATCGTCAATCAACAGAAGATTCAGAGAATTAAGGAGAAACATTAATAGCAATAGGTTAATTCAAAACTGGTTTGAATGAAAGTTTACCTATTGAGAAATACCCACACATCAAAGGGTCTGAACACAGATTGTATTACAAAATATCATATCTCATTTTTGACTAGCTCCGTCTCTGTATTCATTTCATATGTGTCCCTTTTTTTCATAAGAATTTGAAGCAAAATTTTGAACAGTTTGAACGTAAAGTTTTTCCTGAATCGGTTATTAAACTCATTTTTTCTATTAAAAAAAAATATTCCAAAGATTCCTTTATTTTTCCAATTTGGTATTCAATCATTTTCAGAAAAGTTGTAACTATATTATTATATTATTAAATGTACTTATTTTAGTAAAACAATTTGGATCGACCCTACAGGTTCAGCGTTTTATTGTAATTTAATCCGAAGCACTTGTTTGTGTTCGTAAACTTTGCTATACACTCTACCAACGCTATGAACTCAGAATGGAATGTTTGAATAATAATAATTTTCATTTTGTTTCAAAAAAACTTACAATATCTTCACACACCCATATGTACGATTATGTTACTGTACAGCATTATATTCAGCGAACTTAAATTATTATTATTCTCCATATTTACTTTCCCTATTGAAATCACTTTTGAAAGATACAAATAAAATCTAACCCAGCATCGTCTAAAAAGATTAAACCGAACTTGTTACACTTCAAGTCATTTAATAGATTTTTTTCGATTTCCCAAGTGAATATGCAAGTACTGAAGCAAGAAAATCCTTCAATTGCACACTCGATTTTCGTTCAGTTGGCACTGCTGGTAGATGCATTGATGTGAAAAGTTTTGAGTGGTGTGTAAGAGCGTAAGATGGAAAAAGTGAAATTGTCGTGCGGAAACGATTACAGAACTTCCGGCATAAAGTATATTTTCATTGCACTTGGATTGGTATTTGTCCTGTAATGCAATTTTTCGATTACGAACAAGAAATTGAATTGACATTTACACTAGAAGGAGTTTTATTTAACATCTTTAGGGACTGTTCGAAAATGCAAGCAAAATAAAAATGTGGACAAATATTTTAACGAGTGTGAGTGACGGCTGACATCTTTTGAACAAAATATATACATAGGTACAGAAATGAGATATGTGCTATGCATGTATAAAACTAAATAAATATGGTAAGAAATATTTGTTATTTACATGATGAAATGCGAGTTAGATAATTTGTACTCTCAGTGCAAAAACTGTAGATCACATTGCATATATACATATATACCTACATAAAAGTTAAGTATGAGAAAGTTCAAGAAAAAATGCGGCAGCGTACCTATACAGTTGGTGGCCACAAAAAACTTAAATTTAACAAAATACTCAGTTCTCAGATTGATTTTTATTATTATATTATAAGAAGCTTTATTAACCAAATCTCTGAAAATCTGAAATTATGATTCAGAATATTTTTTATTGGGCCCAGGAATGGTCAGGCCTTTTTCCAAGAAATCCAAATAGATTTCAATTTCGAAGCTCCATGCTCAGAATGGAATCGTATGCATAAAATACTGATAACAAAGCTTTCCGAAAAAATGTGGGTTGATTCTACAGGAAAGGCACTCCAGTCACAATACCATGACGAATATTGCAACCCAAACTACTTTGACGATAACAACCCCCGTTACATGATAAACCTTATCTTCAAATCAAGATGTGGTCTTCTTAACTTAAACGCAAGAGCTTTTCGTCCTCAATTTCTTAAATGGCTTAAATAACCAAAATCTATACAACTACTTAAACAAATCTCTTATAATAAATGACTTAAGTTAACTTACTTAGCTTTGCTGTATTAAAGTAAATACATTTTTTTGAACCTGACAGACAACTTAAAACAAGTTATTGTCAAATTTAATTTTGAATACCAGCATAAATATGATTTTGTTAAAATTTAATTGAAAATAAAATTATTTTATCTATCTATCTATTAACCAAAAAATGTTTTACATGGTTTTAAATATATTAATAAATTATTATTTTAATTTTAAATTATAGTTTTATACATACATATTTAATTCAAAATTTTATAGTTCGGTTTTAATAAAAAAAAACACTTGTTTTAAAATCTAAGTCTGTGTTTCTTTAATATACATATGTAAGTATGTATTTCGTCATAGTTTTTGGGTTCGCATTAGGTCCATCTGGCATAAGCCTCCCCCATTACTGCCCATTTATCTCTGTTCTTTGCGTCGTTATACCAGTTGTAGTTGAATTGTCTTAGATCATCCATCCATCTCTTATTTGGTCTTCCACTCGGTCTAGATTCGTTTGGTGGGTCCATTTGGTAACTATTTTTGTCCATTTTGTTGTCTTGCGTTCTTGAAATGTGAGCTGCCTAGCTCAATTTTAAGTGTTTTATTCGTTGAATTATATCAGTTATGTTAGTTCTTCTGATTTCTTCGTTTCTTATTCTTTGAACAGTCCTTATATTGGGTAATCGTCTTTCCATTTTCACTTGACACTTTCTTAGTTTCATTTCATTTCATTTATTTGAGTCTTTTTCTTTTCGTTTACAATGTGCATATAATATTTCTTTTCTTACACTAGTGGTTGATGGGGAGCTGTCATGTATGGCTCTCTCATTTTTTATTGACATAAGTATCTAAATTGTTGTCTCTTTCTTAATTTAAGTGTTGTTCAGCTCTTGCTCATGTAGCTATTTTACTTTTACATTTGACGTTAAAGCCATGAAAACTAACCTAATCTTAAAAATATCTTAAACTATCTTAAAACTAAAGAGATATACCTACTGAGTATAACTCTAGGAACTTCAACATAAATTTTGATAAATATTTCGTTTTTGTTTCAACTTGTTATTAATGTTTTTGTTAATTAGTTAATAAATTATAATTCAAATTACATGTTGTTTTGTTTTTCTGTTTTTAATGGATACATGGTTTTGTTTAGTCTTTATTAAGTATTTACAGAATTATTTTTAAAAGTTGTTTCACATCAGGGTAGGTTTTATTTATATATTTTCTTTTTTTTCTTTATTTACATTTATTTTGTTAATCTGTTTGTTTTTTGTTGTAGTTATATACATATATACAAGCTGGTTTACATTTTTGATGAGATATTAAGATCTTTTAAATATGGTCCCTTTGAGTACTGCGCCACATCCTGAGGACCACCCCGACTTCCATCACTTCCACTGCCCACCGCGTGTGCAATGTAAAGGTATTTCTATCGGCAAGGCCCGTCAAGATGCAGCGCTATAAAAATAATTAGTTCAAATTCTGGTTATCCGCGATTCTGTCCTTGGACAGTACGTTTGTAGAATGACGGTAGGGCGCACTCCAAACCAATGGTAACATTTTCGGATATAATTCCTATAGGAGAGAGGTATTGTGAGCAGTGGCGGCTGTACCTTAAGTGCGCTCGTGCGCTGAACCACCAACCCAAAAGATTTAAAAATTAATAAATATTACTTTATCTTAATTTGTTAAATTAAGTACATATTAGTTTATTTTACAATCATACAATAGCAACACATAAAATTTCTAATAGCACTTTGCTATATACTACAAAGTCAAGACAAAGACAACATTGTATGTATTTTCCCTGTAAATTCAATTCTCGTGCGCTTTGGCGAGCGCACAAGGGCTGCTAATATAACTTGTATGGGTTACAGCCTTACATGCCTGACGCGTGAAACAAAAGATATCTTATTGAAATGTATCGAGAAATTAATGTACTTCCGTGCGCCGCACGAGAGAACCGAAGTTTACCGAAGGCAGCAACCGATCCCGATGAGTGACGAAGTTCGCCGGTCAATGTGAGTGAGAGTGACGCAGGAGTCGATAGCTTCGGAAGTCGGAACGCTATGCAGCCGCTGCTGCCGCCGCCGCCGGCGACTATGATTGATGAATTTGAATTCGTATTATGGATTTAATTTTGCTGTATCTGTTTGGTGTTTTTTAAATTTAACTTAAGATTGCAAAAAGTCTTTATATTTATATATGAACAGAAATTGTCTTTTTTATTTATTATACATATTTCCAAATTTAATACTTAGTGAGTGCACTCCCTATTCGATGACCCAGCAGCCGCCACTGATTGTGAGTTGTCCCAAGAAATATCTTTTTGTTGTTCATATATTTCTTTAATTACACTGTTTTCAGACCAGCTCATTCTCTCGGTGAATTTTTTCATAAGCAAGAATGCATAAGACATTAAAGGGGTAACTTTAGATTCATTATAGATGTAGTGATTTGAAAATTTTTTTATTCTTGTTTTGAAGTTTTTATTTAAACAATATCTTAATATTTTCCTTTCCAGAATTTCGAGTTCATTGGCTACGGTAGGTGAGATTGAAAACCAGCAAGGGAATGCATAAATTATTATTGGTCTAATAAGTGTTTTATAAAAAAGAAGCTTAGTGTTCTTTTTAAGACTCTGGTGACGTAAATATGGTGTTAAAATGTTAGAAACTCTAACTGCTTTTTCTTTTGTTTTCCTTGCGTGACGATTAAATTTCAGCAAATTTGAAAACTGAACTCCCAAATATTTAATTTCAGTTTTAAAAGGAACTTCCACGTTATCAACTTTTAGTCTTATATTTTTGCTTTCTGCAACAACCCCAATTATACCCTTAGAACACGAATTCCTAAAGCAAATTGCTTCCGATTTAGCGATATTAATTTTAATTCCCCATTTTTTATAGAAGTTTGCAATTAAATCAGTATGTTTAGCCAGTTTGCTGACAGCATCATGAGGATAGATCCCATGTGCCAAGATTATGGTGTCATCTGCGAAGAGGAAACCCTTAGTGGGAGTTGAATTTGGGTAAGTATTTATATGTGGGAAGTCATACATAAAGATATTATAAAGTCTTGGTCCCAGAACAGAGCCCTGCGGAACTCCTCGGCTTATGTTTACCAAATTTGATTTAGTGTTTTGAATCATGATATAAAAAAAATCTCTTCGACAGAAAGCTTAGTAGAATTCGGAATATTTCCGGTGGAAACCCAATTTCCAAAATCTTAAACAATAGTCCTTCCACCCAGACACTATCAAACGCCTTTTCAACATCTAGGCAGCAAGCTACTGTACATTTCTTTTCCCTTAAATTATTAGTTATATCATTATGAACTTTCACCAATGCATGAGTTGTAGAATGTTGCTTTTTAAAACCGAACTGGTATTCAGGAATAAATTCAAAAGAATTATCTATGTGACTATCCATTTTTTTGCAAATGATCCTTTCAAGTATTTTACCTATATTTGAAAGCATAGATATGGGTCGAAAATTGTATAGCTCAAAACATTTAGGTTTTTTTTGAACCGGCAACAATCTGGCAATTTTCCAAACTAATGGAAAATACCCATTGTTTAGACAGTTGTTAAAAATAATAGTTAAGACTTCAATGCCAAGCTTCGATATTTTTTTAAGCAAAAAATTTGAAACACCATCCGGACCACTCGATTTCTTACAGTTCAAATTTTTGATAATTGATTGCGTCTCTTCAACGGATGAGAACATTGAAGGAGCTATAGGATTAAGAGCAGAGTTATTTTGATCAAACAAAAATATTTTTTCCGGCAAGTTGTTTCTAGCTTCTTCAATTCTATTTGTAACTGTTGTCATAAGCTCTTTATTTAGGTTTGAAGAAGAATTATAGATTTTATTATAATAGTCCCTAAATACATTGACCTTCTCTTCTTCCTCAGCTATAGTAATACCATTCACAATTATTTTTGGGCAATTTAGTTTCCTAGGTTTACCGATGATTCTATAAATGTTTTTATATGCATGCGGACCAGGTTTAATGTTGGAAAGTCTGTTTTTGAGTTGGTCATTTATCCAAATTGCAACTTTTTCTTTAATTATTTGTTTGAGAAGCGAAATTCTGTTTGATAGATCTTTATATTCAACATTCGTTCTATTGTAGTTATTGTGATAAATTTTAATTAGTCTTTTTTGCCATTTGTGTTTATGAGAATAAAGGATTTTTATATTTTCGGGTAATGAATCATATTTTTTTAGAGATGGTGTTACTTTAGCTGAGTTAGATTCGACGGCCGAGAAGAGAGCAAAGTTAAACTTTTTTATACTTGTATCTATTTCTGAGTTTGACATGTTTGTAGTATGCTTTATATTAATTTTATTTAATTCTATGTCTAATGAATTTCTAAACTTGTTCCAATCTGTTTTTTTGAAAGATCTAGTTATGGGGGGTTTACTTAAAGGAATCTGTGCATCAGCTAATTTGATGTTGAGAAGGATAGGTAAATGGTCTGAAAAAGAAGGTAAAGCTTTGATTGAATTAGGATTAATATAATCTATCAAACAGCTTGCAATTAAAAATTGATCTAAGTAGGAAGATGTTCTTGGGTATGTGGGACAGCTGGATGTCACATTAACTAAACTGCAATCTGGGTCAGACAGCCATTTCTCAATGCCAACGCCATTCACGTTTGTTACACTATCCCCCCATAAGGGATTCCTACCGTTAAGATCTCCTCCTAAGATACAGCCATCATATGTTTCTGCCAGCTGATTTAATTTATTAAGTTCATGAATCAAAAATGAGGATGCCGTGCCCGAGGGAATGTAAATGGAACCTAGTAAGATGTTCTTTCTTGTATTGCCACAAATATATTCTACTGAGATCAACTGGCATAAGATATTTAAATTATTTGTTTCAACAGTTTTAAACGGAATGTTATGACACTTTCTTAGTTTATCGAGTGAGTTTGATGTGAGTCCCATTGATTGTAATCCGTATGTCATGACAGGAAGTATTGTGGAGTCCAGAATGTATTTTTGTGTGTCTATTCCAACCTTTGAGTCCAAAATCTTTTTACATTCCAGAACTGCTTCCAACTATTCGTTATACGCCAGTATATTTTCTTTTCTTCTTGTTTTTGAAAAGATTTCAGTTGTCCGAGGTAAATGTAGTCCTCAACATAGTCACTTTTTTTACTTCCAAGCGAGATGTCCTTCCTTATGTGGTTGGTCATGACTTTGGTTTTGTTTGATTTAATACATATTTGATATTAGTCCGTGTATCTTACATTCCGTGGAAAGTTCGTTCAACATTTGTTCTATGTCTTCTGGTGTTTCGGAAAGCAAAACAATGTTATCTGCAAATCTCAGGTTACTTAGTCTCTCTCCTTATAATATGTTTATTCCAAATCTATTGGTCCAGTTAAGCTTGCGAAAAATGTCCTCGAGTATTGATGAAAAAAGTGGCGGAGAAATCTCAGATTGATAGAATGTTTCTAATACTGTCGATATATTGGATACGAGTAGGTAACAAATTTAAACATACATATGTTGACATGATATTGAAAATTTGGAGGAGAAATGTAAGGTGCAAGGGCATAAGTCCCGATTTATCTTTTTGGGGCTTATGTCCCACATAGGTGAGGCATAAATCGCAGAATCTTTTTTGGGACATACATATATATATAACACCATGAGTCGAGTCTTACAAAAAATATTTGGGACTTTTGTCTTTCTTAACAGAATGTTTTAAATTAGCTTAAATTTAAAAAAATGCGCGGGAAATTTTCTTTATGATTTAAATTTAAAAAAATTAAGCCCATAAGCGGGGCTTCCTGCCCCTGTAACCCTATTCTGTACGTATAGATTGGTGCGAGGATGAGTATACCTATATGGAAAATTTCTTTAAATTCAACAGAAAATATGCATACATACCTTCGCTTAGCTAACTTCTGCTGCGAATGATTCTAATTCACATAGGTATTTAAATGAGAACTAATGTCCATGAAATATTTGTAATACCTATTCAATATGATTTGGTTGATTTTTCATGTATTATACATACGTACAATGAAGGAAGTATGTATAAATGGTAAAGATTCTTGTCCCTGCTTCGAAATAGAGAGCTGTGCAAAGCAATGTAAAAGAAAAATGCTATTAAAAAAAAGAATAAGATTACCTTCAAACTTCTTTATTAAATAATGTCGCAAGAACTTATAAATTCTCCATATAAAACCTAAGTATAATACTATACACATGTAGGTACCTATAACTAATGTTTCATTGATCTTATCCTTGTGAGACATCTGATTTTATTTTCATGACAACGTGAACTTAACTCACATAGAACTTAGTTCTTTTAATATATTTTTTTTTTTTTAAGTAGGTAGCAAAATGTACATTCTTTAAACAATACCTTACATGACAATAAACTTTTTTTCTCAAATAAGTTTAAATTGAAATTTTTTCGAACGAAAAACTACAACTACAACGTCATTCAAAATAATAATAAAATATCCATGCATAGCATATTAAACAACAAGAAAACTAATAGTCTTAGAAAAAATGAGGGAAGGGGTGAAGTGAAATTCATAAATCATTTAATTTCAATGTAAATTAAGTCCTTTTAATATGAGCATGTATTTTTTCGAGCATACGAGTAATTACCAATGCACGATGAATTAATAAATAATATAAATAAAATAAAAATAAATACCCACATTGTGCATATAAGATCATAATGAACTAAGCTTCAAATTAACTAGTTAACATTATTTGACAATAAAATAACAAGGTGAAAGGAACTAAATCTCAACTAGGGATTGTTTCCCTTTCTCCACTCCTACCTTTCAGTGAAGTAGAATTTCAGTTCAGTACTACAAGATTGACAGTAAAAACTGAATGTATTTATGAATATATATATATATATATGTAGGTAGGAATATTCCAGAGACGAAGTTTGGCGCGCCGAGAATATTCAAAAAAAAACATAAGAAAAGTACGTATACGCCTGAGTGACCCATTTTAGTATTTTTGTTTCTGGGTTAACCGTGACACATAATTGCAAGAATTTAAAGAATGTTTAGAAGAACAAAAATTATTTTCGTAGTTTTATTTGATCTCATAATACCTTAATTTGTACGTTTAATAAAAAAAAAATACCAATTTTTTTGTTTCTAACTACATATACATAATTACAAAAATTCTGAAAATTCTCACAAAAGTGGCATACCTACGAACTGTTGCCAGTATCTATGGCGACCATCAGTTGTTTTATTAGCACCCTACACCTACCTATTAGGTATACATATTTAGATTCAAATAAGGTTACTTCACATATTAAAAAAAACTGTATTTATACTTATTATGTAAATATATGCCAATGGAATGCGTTCTAGACGCGTTATTAATTAAACACGTCTAGTGTATCAGTAAACTACCGCTGAGCGCCAGGAGTGGCACAAGTTCATCATCATTCCAACTCTACCTGACCTGCTAAATATGTAACAATAAAAGGAACCTATACCTACATACCAGGGCACACATATATAAACCTATGGCTAGCCTATTAAGTATTAAGACATAAAGCTTATGAGCCTTAACAGCCAAAAGTTGTTAGTACATACATCAAATGCCTTGTCATTATTCATGTATACATAGATACCTAAATATCTATGTACCTATACCTACCACTTCTACCTACTGTTTTCAAATAAACTTCAATCCCCAATCCTAGAACTGAAAGAACCTTTATTTAATTCCTTCAAATAGGTATCAGCAATTAAAAAAAAAGAAAAATCAAAAGGATCCATATCGAATTATTCTCTAATTAAAAATCATAAATCCAGCCAAAGTACTTAACAAAGAAATCGAGCCAATAGGCAAGGGAGTCTCAAAACAATCATCTTAAAGCTAAGCAGAATTCCTTGCACAAGCAACAAAGATTTCCAGATTTTCTTGCTATTTAGCCAGTGAAAACTTTTCTTATTAGTTTGTCAAACAAAAAAATACCTACCCATTCACTGGTCGAGAGGAAGCAGCACAAAATCCTTACAAATAAGGATAGCATGATTTTTTTCATTGCAAAGAAGGAAGCATAATACCGGTTATGGGAGGGGCATGCGAATCAAGCAATGGAGATATATTTTTTTTATGAAAAAAAAAAAGAAACAGGGCAGTTCTGACTCTTCAGGTGATGCGCTGACTATTAGTGACTAGAACCGTGCTAACGAAAGGGAGGCAAATAATAATTTAAAAACTAAGTGCAAAAGAGATACGCGAATAAGGAATGAATGGTTGTTGTTCTTGCACTCTTTTGTCCTAATTTGAGAAGCCGAACCTCTCCCCTTATAAGAGTTTTTTCTGCTCTAAACTTCATGTAGGGTAAAAGTGGTTGGAAAGTTCAGTTACGATTACGAATAATCGGTCCGAGAGGGGTAGCAAACATTGAAAAATTATGATGATGTGTAGAAGTGCAAGGACTAACAAAAAAAGAAAATATTAAGGTTTAGTTTATGAAAGATATGTCTGATGTGTGTGTGTGTGTGTGTGTGTGGAGTGTTGGTGTTTAGCTAGGATAATAAAGAGTAGGTATAATTGCACTGAATGATGTGTTGCTGAGGATCCTGAAAAAGATGATTGTGTTTGGGATTGAGAGTTGGTATGTGAAGGAGAAAGTAAGGAAGAGATGCTGGTGCAAAAAAGGCCACATACACACACACAAACACATAAACACTTCCATAAGTACACCTGCCCGCATATTATGCTGTAAGCAAGTTTAGATTTATTGCTTGAGTAAAAAAAAAATGGACATTAGACCGCCATTAAAAACCAGAATATACACCTATACCTACATACCTACATATCTTTTTTTCAAAGCAAGGGTGCGAGTGTAAAAAATGCAACTACCTATCAGGACAAAATTCTTGTGAGTAGGTAGGTAATAAGACTTTCTCTCTTTTTTTTTTTAAAGACTTAGGTAGGTACACACCGGTGTTTCAGTGTTTGAATTTATAAGAATGGGAAACGAGATGTGATAAATTTCAGATTAATGCGAATAAGTAGATATAATAAAACCTTTGAATAAATAACAATTGATTTATAAATTGATTGCTTATAGGTATTTAGTTATGCCGTATTGTCGTATTGATAGTTATTCTTTTTTTCTGGAATATTTGGTTTATCGTTACCTTATATGGTATCTACCAAAAACAATGTCATATATGTACCTATATATATAGCTACAATGTTCATACATATATGTAATGTAGGATTATATGTAGGTAGTTAGGTAACCTACCTACAACTTACTTTTTTAGAAAAAAATAATAAAGTCAAAATAAATTAACTTAAATTCGTATTTTTACTTTACCTCAGACATATTGATTATTATTTAATGAAAATAGATGGATAACATACATACATAGATATGTATATTTTTATTTCTAATGATTTTAATTTTTACTTTTTAATTTAACTATTTTTTTAATTAAAGCTGGTGAAAAAGGAATATAAATAAATAAATTTAATAAAAATAATAATTTACGGACTTAAACAAAAAATAAATTTATTTACAAGGAGTTTAAAAAAGAAACCTCTGAGGGAAATAGGCGGTGAGCTTTTTGTTTTTATTTGAACGCGCATCACATTCATCCCAGGTCTGATGGTGTGATAGATAGATATGGATCAGTACGTTTACCTTACGTTGACATTCTTCAGGGAACCATCACACTGACTTCCACAGAGGAAGAAATGCCACTCAAATGGATCGAATTGACGCGATCCATTCCAGCAAAAAAGCTTAAGAGTGGTTTTGAATCAATAAAATTTCTTCTTTGGTTTGGCCTCCTCAATCACCTGACCACAACTCAATCAAAAACCTTTGGGCAGACTTTAAAAACATGATTGCAACTTCAAAACCCACCAACAATAACAAGCATTACATTACAGCTGAGACTGATTGAAAAGGTATCCCACTGGAGAGATGTCAGGGTATGGTAGATTCTATGAACCGAACGATGTGAGGCCATTATAAGCTATAAGGGGTACATTACATAGATACCTACTGCCATAATTTTTTTATCGGAACATATCCGTATAACTACATACATATGTACCTTGAATTAAAAAAAAAATGTTTTCTTTTTATTTTTTTTTATTTCTTGTCATTATCTCAATTTATGTAAATGAATGTGGCTTAATGATAATAATTTGGTTTTTGTTTTATTAATTTTGTTCGGTGATCCTTTTGTATCTAGGTAATTATTGCTTTTACACGTGTATATCTATACCTATAGGCTAGGTGCTCCTTAGTCATCTATTAAAGTTTCTCCCGGATTCCGTAAACTTATACCTATACTAGATCATATATCCTTCTTTTTTTTTAAATTTAAGTTCCTCCACAAGCATGTTGATGGATTTATATATATTATGTACCTCTGATTAATTTATTTATTTTTTCTTTGCTCTATAACATCAATAATAGTCCTTCAGCAATGATTATGCCATGATGATGACATCTTCAGTTAATGCAAAACGAATTTGAGAACCCTTTGGGTTGAAGAAGAGGAGAGTTTTGGTTCGGTCGTTTTTCCATGCGAATATATTCACGAAGGCTGTTAGGTACGAACTGCAAAATAAAAAAAATAAAAAAAAACTCTTCCTCCTGAATCATAATGAAGTATAAAACGCTCAACGGCGAAGGATATTCCATCATTACAATTCCAAGTATATTATACAGAATCCATATAGCGCATTCTAGAACTATAGAGAAAGAACTCTACGCTCCACCCTCTAGCGCTTCACGTCGACGACGACGACGACGAGGCGACGACGCGACGTCCGTCCGGTTATACCTATACGGATGTGGGGGTGGAATTTTTCAATCCTTGTTAGTTAAGGTGGATGCGCGCTCGTTAGCTTAACGAGCCTGATGGTTGATTCGATTATATTCCATAACACGGCATTAATGTTTATCCTTGTTCCCATATCCATCAGCATAATGATGCCATCCCATCTCATTATTCATTCTGAACGATGAACGCTCATTCATTCATTTATTCGCTGGGAATAATTTTATGTTTTGTTCTTCTTTTTTTAGCCTATAGAATTTTTCACGACTTCCAATTGGGGGCCTTTGTTATTTCATCTATAAGTATTCTATTGCAATGTGTGCTCCTTTACAACGACAGACCTGAGGGCTGTGAAATAATTCTTGATGGCTGAAAGTACTATACCTACATAGATACATACGTACCTATACCTTTTTCGAGTTTTCTGAATGTGGAGTACCTAGGTACTCTTGGTGCGGTATTCAAAACTGGAGGAGGTTTTAATGTAGAAATTTGAATTTTTTTATTTTCGCAGGTAAATGTTATTATGTCCTTGGAATTGTGCATAATGAATTCGTACACAGGAGAGAGCAATTAAATTTAAAAGAGAACATTTTAAATGAGTCTGCTTCGTTAATATTTACGCTACGCATGAGGCAAAAAATTTGATTATTATTTTTTTCTTTTTGAAACTTGCATATCATTCCAGATTTTAAATGTGCAATGCTTAGATAAAGCAACGCATGCATTTACATCCCAAGACCCAAGAATATGAGTGTTATATCAATTATGTATATGGTTTTTAATTAAAAAGAAAATGATTTGCACGTAGGTATTAATATTTGTATACAATGCGTACCTGATGGGTATTTACATATATGGTATATATGGAACATAAGTATAATTTGTGGCCATTTTTACACAAGAATTATTTTTTCACAAATTGAAGTCTAAGTATTTTTTGCTTATGATAGTTCCGCTAGTTTTGTCGCTTAAACAAATTTAAACGGTTTTTATAGCCAAGCCACACACCTACCTACAACATTATCCCAAATAAAATTGTATGAACTGCTCCTTGTATATCTAGACTCTAGAGTCTTTAACGATACTTATATTTAAGGAAAATAATTCGTTTATTTTAAGTGAGAAGTGACCACAGAATTCGGTTTTGGATGTCTGGAATTGCAAGTATATTGAGTTTTGTTGTAACAACACCCAATCGGCTTTTAAAACGGTATACCTACATTTCATGTCCTACCTTTCCTGGATCATAAAAGTACTTTATCGTTAAAGCAGACAGGACAGTACCTAATATTTAACAAAAAAGGAACAAGAGGCCTTCCAAATAACTTTACAGTGAACACGCTTTATTCTAAACCATTTTGTTCAGGATCATTGCAGAACAGCTCTTTCGTGAGTATCTATATAGTAATGGTTATAACAGGCTGTATTTTGAGCTATTTAGCTAGTAAATAGTCTTATCACACTCTCGATTTAGGGATACTCGATAATATTTCTACATTATTTACTATACCTACCTGTTATGACTTCAGCACGAAATCTGATGACCACTTTTTATCAGGGTGATTTCATACAAAATACTCATAGGTACAAAGTATATTAACAGAACCTGTCCAATGTATTTCTAGATAATCTAGAACTGGAATAGGTTTTTTTGCATTTTTTAACTTCCCATAGGGAGTAATTGTAATCGCTCCGATTTGACAAATTATGGTTCCTAAAATCTAAATTCGTCATACGTTCGCACCGATATTGACTTCAGACTTATTCAAGTTTATAAAAAATTTAATTATTATTATAAAACAAATTTTTTCGGCTCAATTATCATCACAACAAGCAATAAAATTTACTTCAAATGTATTTTGTTCAACATAATGCATTTGTCAATAACTAAAATGTGATAAAATATTGACGAATATCAAATTGACATCAGTGTGGGTCGCGAACCCAGCCTCTTTTTCCAATTAAAATCAGTTGGTCCTTAATTTTCTCTAGGGTTGCCTCTTATCATCTTTTAAAAACACTTTAATCATCATCAGATCATCAATAGCATGTTCTAAAGTACATTTTATGTGTTTTCAATTGATTTACAGAAAACATTTTATTTTCTGCCTCCAGCGTATTACAATAAATCTCGAATTTTTAACATTAGATATTTTCATCAACTAATGAGATACACCATTTACACGACGGCGACGCGACGGACGCCACCGAACGGTGACGCACTCATGCATGGTGTACAGAATGCAAAAACCACTGTGCCCGCCAGGTTGTTGAATCAAATTATGGTTCTGCACTTATGACATCTTTCATTCGAGCGACTAATTTCTTCCCCTTTTTCAAATACCTTATACCTACCTACATAACAATCACACTTTAAAATGGAAACTTCAAGTATGTAGGCATGAATAGGTATTGTATTACTTCTTCCAATATTCGTCTGTAATACCTCAGGGGAAACCAAGAAGAACCCTCTTGTTAACAGGGCATTACGTCATTTATTCTCTGCAGGATGCTTTCAATATGGCCAACTCTTTTATACATATTTGTACACTTGTTGCCCAATGCGGTAGCGAATTCTAATTGAAATCATCATAAAATAGGTATACGCTTGGTGTCCCTTCAAGATTGCAATAAAAACAAGGGAATCTTCAGAATAAGAACTGAAGAGAACAAAGAAATCCTGCCGTGGTACCTATACCTATGTTAAATACGATGTACATATTACAAAGTCTTTTTATTTGTAAACTTGCATTTTTGACATTGAATTTCAAATTCACGAAATTCTGCTGATAAACATAATATTGTAACTATCGAATCAAACTAACAAAATGGCGTAATGGATGCGTGCAGTGTATGCGGATGTTTACTTTTACAATAGTGTGAATAAAAAAAATCGTTGGCTGTATGTACATAGATATGTAGGTACGAGTAGGTATAGGTTATAGGTATATGTATGTTAGAATTTATTATTTTAAAGGAAAATACATTATTTTTGTTTTGCTAAATTACAGCAAAATATAAGATTTATTGCATCACAGCGTTGGCCGATGCAATTGTGGCATCATTTGCATATTATAACGTTAATCACTCAGGCCTATACTTGCTTATGATAAATATTTCTGTATTCCTTTGAAAATATTTTCAATCAGTTTTGTGATGGCGCATTGCATTATAAATGAGTTTTTTTTTTAAACAGAATGAAAATCTATTGTTAAAATTTATTCATTAATTTCTTTTTACTCAAAGATTCTGATGATTGCTATGATGGTGATGATATGAGATGTACCTACCTATACTGCGTCACTTTGAAGTCGTTTAATGTGTGAACAAGTAACTTACGTGGAGGTGGGTATACGGAACATTGTGCAGTCACCCCATTGTTCCTGACACCTGCGTTTAGTATATCCGGTTGTTCAACCACCATGGGAGCTTAAAAATTTGAATAAATTGAAACAAAAAAATCAAAAGTTATTATACAAAAATATTTTTCAACTTCTTTGATATGCTAAATTTAGGCTGCTTTTCATATAAAACGTGAAAACGAATAATTGCGTATACAAAAGAGGAACAATTAAAACGATTAAATCTCCGGTATGTGCAGCACTTTTAATGCATCCTTTCTTTCCGTTATTTTGATTGTTCTGGACAGAGACTTTTGTACATAGGTAATGTATATCTTTTCATCAAATTATTTTCTTATAAATTCAGGTAGCTGTATCTGTATAATTATGTAAATTTCATTTCACTGATGTTTTCTAATCGTTTTATGAGGTTTATAAAGTAATAAACGGAACCTCGACTTACCAAAAAGTTAACCACTAAACTCCTGAGTGAAAAATTAATACCTACATATATATAATGATTATAAAAGTAACTTTGTTAATGTCCGTTCTTCATACATACTCCCAAAACTATAATGATCAATAGGTAAAGTATAGACTTATACAAGGTGGGCCATCTAGTTGTTTCTTTTGAAATCATTTCTTTAATTGACAGCTGTTTTCCGATCGAAATCTTTCACACCTCCTCCGTTGAAGACAATGAGTCTTTTTAAAGTTGAACAACAAAATTGGGAAATATTTAAAACGTATTTCTTAAGTGGTGTGTGTCTGTGTACACCAAACTCTGCAGTTCTGGGAAAGAATATACATAGAGGGAAAGCGGGAGACTTGATCATACGGGAGACTTGAGCCACCCTCAATAATTTACTAAATATGCACTTAAAAATTTCATGAGTAAACTCAAATGTTGCATACATTTACCCTTTACCAGCACACAAAAATAATTCAGCATCTTTAGTTGACTTTGGCTGATAAAAGTGAAAGGGGGTTTTTGGACCAAAAAAGTTAGTTCAAAAAAAAATTTCCTTTTTGCGATAAAGTTTTTTTTTAACCTGATAAGTAAAAGTAGTTAACATAATCTAATAAAACGGTTGTTCGACTATGTTTATATTAAAACAAAAAGAAGCTAGCTGGTTTTTCATAAAAGTTATTAATTTTTAATTGTGAAAAAACGTGAACGGGAGACATGAGCCAGTTCCTTAGGGGAGACTTGATCAGTGGTTCAAGTTTCCCTTTTGTTGTAATTTATTGTCAAATGTGTGATAAAATACTTCCTTTTTCAGCATTTTACATTTGTTATGTTTTTGAAGTTTATTTATTTATTTTTTACATTTTTTATCTAAAAGTTGAATAACTTTAAAATTGTTATATTCATTTTCATACATAATACTTAATTACTATGAAGGATAGTTCTGTTTTTAAATTTCTATTAGTTTTTTTTGTATAAAGACGTAAAACAAAATTTTTCTTTTTCATTCATAATACTGCATTAATTTTAATAAGATATGAACTGATTGAATTCTTTGTTATGTTGTTTTTTTCGAAGAATTTAAGTATGGTCAAGTCTCCCCAAGGCGGTGGTCAAGTCTCCCTGCTAAGTGGGAGACTTGAGCCAAAAATCTGTTCCCAATTATTTAGCATTTGGAAAAAATCACTTGTGTGTGTATTGTTTATGAAATTAATATTAATTTAGATAAATGTATCTTTAAAAATATGTATCCACCATGTGGCTTAAATGAACAGAAAAGATTTTATGAACGATTTAACAAAAAGTGGCTCAAGTCTCCCGCTTTCCCTACTTTTGTCCGAAATAAAGCATCCAACTGCGCCATCTGTAGGTGCAGACATTTATGCAATTTCGTGACATTAGACACATATAGTCCTCTTCGTAGAACGGTGCACGAGTCAAGAATGTAGTTTCTGTGGTTGAGAGTTCAAGGCTCTAATCACGAAAACCAACTCCCGATCGATCTCACCTGCTTAACATTTTACGCACCAACCCAAACGAATTCTTTATTCACCGATTTCGATTGAATAAATTAGCGTTCAAATATGTTGGTATTGGATAATATACAACTAAAGTGGGATACAAAAAATATACATTTCTCCTATTTTGAAACTTTTTTCTACTTTTTTCAAATTCAAAATAAAACTTAGACAAATATCAAATTTATAGTCATCGTTTTAATCGATAAAGTGCGTCACTAACATGATTTCATTTTTGTTTTTGCAATTTCAATCATAGACTTGGTGACTTGGTATTTATTTAATAATGAAAACTAATTTCAACCATAAATGATTTTTTTTATAACAATTTTCGAGTTCACTATTTTTCAATTGATGATATTGTCATATTTAAGATATCGATTCGTATTTATCCTCCATGTCTAAGTAAAAACGATAACTTTCAAACGCTTAGAGTAGATTTGCAATAAATTCCTTATTTTTTATGACAACTCGACGAACGAAAAAAAAAAAAAAAAGAACGAAAAAAAAATACTGAATTATAACCACCTTTTAAACTTCAATACATTAATCTAAAATTATTTTTAAATTTTATAAAATTTTGAGTTCTAAAATCCACAATAAAAAATTGATTAAACAACTAGAAATCTTTAGTAAGAAAACGTCCAAGTCTCTGATGTGAAATACTAATTTTATTTATTTACCAAACGCCTAAATAAATACGTGGATTTAAAATAAATTCTGTTATCTATTCTTTTATTTTAAAAATATAGCTATGTTTATTAAGTATCAACTAACTATTGTACTGTAACTGTACAATGATTCTGCAATTAAACATATTCAAATAATAATCAAAAAAGAATATTTCAACAACGCACGGTATACTTACATTGTATATATGGTACACATTGAACTTTTCACTAAATTTAATTTCACGTATACGATATGCACAGCACTAACGTGTCAAAATATGTGAGTTCAATGACTGAAATAGTTGAATTTATTAATGCTTTCACCAATTCTTCATCGAGAAGCAAAGAGATTTCATCCATGCAGGTAACGCAAAAACGTGACGATTTAATTTTTACACTGCTCTACATTTTGTCTCATACGTCGATAAAGAAGTTTCACTTCAAAAAAAAAACATTGTAAGATAAAAAAAAGTACTTTGGATCAATTTTAATTTAATTGCAACACAAATTTTTTAAAACCAAATTAGTGCGTCTTTAAAAAAAAAACTTCTTAAAATTGTCTTTGAAATAAATACTTTACCGGACTTAAAAAAGATAAGATATTTTTCTTTGAGAGTTTATATATTGCAATTCGTATTTTAATTTAATATCTATTATTCTTTTTAAATGCATGGAGTATTAAAATCAATGGAGACATACTAGTATTTTTGATTTAAAAGTCTAAATTACTCCTGCCTGATTCTGTAAGAAACGTTTCGTATTTGAAACAATCATTTTTAAATATACATTATACGTAATTTCAAATGCATCATTGCTTTTTTGATTTTAAAACTGGGTTATTTTAATATAAGTTTTAAGATAATTTTTATCTTTGAATATTAAGGGGAAAGACTAGGAAATATAGGTTCTAGGCTAAGAAATACTAAAAAAAGTTAAAATTTTGGTTTGTCGCAAATGTCTCAGGCACGGATAATGCTATTGACTTCAAATAAATTTTCTTGTGTACAATGTGATGTGATACAGATTTGGTATCTATAAATTTGGAAAAGTTTAACATACAGTTATTATTTTTAAATTGAAAAACAGAACTAACATTTTGGTGCTCAAATATACAATACAATATCTATGTTCAAAAAAAATTTCTACAATGTAAAATGACATCTTTTCGAAAAAAATCAATTGACGTTTTTTTACAAAAATTAAATAAAAAAGTACAAAAAATTCTACCAAAAGTTGGTATAAAATGTTTTTTGACTTGAATGTCACAAGAACGGGCAACAATATTGGCTTAAAATTCTTTGCGTTTATACACAGAATATACATAACTGTTAACATATGCTACAATTTTCACAAATATCGCATTGCCAATTTTTTAAGAAAAATAAAAAACCAAAACTAAATTTTTAAAGTTTATTTTACCTTGGCTTAAATATCTTCACAACAAGCAATGATATTGACTTCAAATGTAGGTATTCATTTTTCATTATAATGCATTTGTCAAATGTGGAATATCAAATTCACATTTTTTTCACAATAAATAAAAATCTATAAAAAGTTGTACCAAAAATTGGTAACTATTGTTTTTCCGCTACAAAATCTCTAGAAATTTATAAAGTCTGATAATAATCTTTTTGTTAATAAAATTTGTATCAAACAACATCAAAACTAAACTGATTAATATCAGGAATGTCAAATTTTCAAAGTATGCACAATGAGAAGTTATCAGTGTACATATATAATATATGCACAAGAGGATCCGGCAAACTTTATACCTACCAAATTGAGATCTAACAACTACCAGCCAACCTGTTTGTTGTCGCCAACCGATCAAAATTTTCATTACTCTCGGAATTTACATAAAAAAACTTAATCTAATAAAATTATTGCAATTGTAAAGTTGAAGTTCGTCTTTTCTTTGGCATTTTAAGACCTGGGGCACTGACAAGTACAAAGAGGTAAAATATAGGAAAATGAAGTTGTTTCTTTTTTGACTGTTTTCCTCGCAATTTTCCCATATTTTCTCACTTTATAAACCTTCCCTGGACTACGACAAATATTTCAAAACCAAAATCAGACAAATCGGACGAGCCGTGACAAACAAACAGATATTGATGTTTATTATAGAAAACGTCATACATTCAAGAGGAAGTTCTTGGATAAGTCTGTCTATTAAAAAAAAAAAACTCATCAAAATCCGTTGCGTTTTTTAATAATCTAAGCATACAAAGAACAGAAAGACAGCGGGAAGCGATTCGTTTTATACAATGTACACAGACAACGTACAGTAAATGAATAGAAAATAAAAAAAATATTAATTAGACAAATTTAAGAGTTAAATTGAACTCATCATTCGTAATAGAATTTGATGTTTAAAACTTGACATGAAAAACAAACGAATTTTGCCATTCATACACATTAAAAAAAGCTCTGAATTTGTCGTTTTATACCACGGTAATGGGCCAATTTGTACATCCGCTCTTATAGGTGAGTGGCGTAAGATTATAATGGAGTTAAATTAAAATAGGACCAAGTTATTATGAACAGCGTTAGCAGTAAACATTTCATACTGTATCTATCTTTTTTTACTTTAAAAAGGACCTCTTAAATTAAGAGTTTAAAATAAGATCTTATAGTGAATAGTTTTTGCATTAAATATTTCGGAATGAAAAAGATTTCAAATCGTATTCAATCATTAATTTGAGAATCAAAAAAGCATCTAACATTAACAAAATATAAGAGATTATAAATGAAAAATAATTGGATATTGAGTTAAAATATTTACACCGCATGTTATTTATAAGGAAACCAACAAAACTGTATAAAAAAACCAATAATAGCTCAAAAACGGAGCAAACTTTTAATTTGAGAAACAATCGAGGATTTACGGATTACAGCAATTTTCTTTGTAATATTCCTGATGTAGAGAACAAGGCCTTAAATTTGGCACGTATACAAATTGTATAAGCATGATTTCCTTTTTTTTTTTTATTATTTTCAGGTACATGCAACTTTCGTTTTCAAAAGAATAAATGAAAATTAAAAGATCTAAGAAATTTGGCGAAAATTGCTCATGATCAAAGCAAAACATTTTTAATCAAAAGAATACCTACAATTTTCACATCAAAGTTAAATAAATAAAAAATCACTTTCTCTATGACGAACATTTGCATATCACGATTCATTATCCTTTTCGTCGCTGTTATTATACAAAGGATGAAACCAGTCATCTATCCATCACCCACACTCTCACACTCAACTTCACACAAATCCATAAATAACGATAATTATTTTGAAAGTGCACGAAGTAAGCGCTACTTTCAATCTCAAAAGCAGAAAAAAGATTTACCAGGATGATGTGTTAAAAATAAAAAAAAAAAACTGAAATTACGATTTCATTTTTTCAAGATATAGAGTCATACTCGTACACCTCAAACGCTTACAAAGGATAATACGCTGTGCGCAGTGGAAATCACTCTGCTGATGTAGGTTTGCATAATTTCTTCGAAAGGATGTGCTTCTTACATGTATATTATGTACTTACCTAGTATGTACTTTGGCACCCTATTTCTGCACAGTGCATATCAAAGATACAAGAAAAAATTATAAAGAATTTTTCTCATTTTCTGTTTCGAATGCAAGAAATAATGATTGCATTGCAAATCTCTGCCGTACCTCTCATTTTTATCTTTCACACTCTGTTACCAGTTACCACAGGCAAGATTTGCATTCCAGTAAAAAAAAATCAAAAAATGGTTGTGTGTTGTGTCTTCTCATCATGTCAGAATGACGAAGCCCCACAAACAACCTTTTATAATAACGTAGCATCGTTTACCCATATTTCCTCATAATTTCTTTCATTTTTTCCCCATTTTTGTGTGCCCATTTGAATCAGACGGGATTCGCACTGGTGATCACCATAATCATAATAGTCAAATAAGGGCCCAATGTTGGGGAGAAAAGGCAGATGGATGACACTGGTTTCCAGGGATGGATTTATTGTGGTTTGCTTTGAGATTTGAGTTTTTATAATGGCATTTTTAGTGTGTTCCCAAGAATTGATTCCAATATACATACATATACCTAGTATACATACATATACAAAATTATATAATACAAACTTCGTCTCGGTCCAATTTAATGCTGGAACTCAAGCTTTGGAAAAATATTGTTGCTTATTCGATTTTAAATACAATTTCATAGTTACTAGATAGTCCGATGAAGATGTACTTCGTAAGTTTATTAAAAAGTGGATCAAGCGACAGGACAACCGAAGTTTATGTCCTAATTGTTGAAACCATCAGCCTATTTGCTTTTCCAGACTATAAACTGTCACTGTGCCAAATTTCAACCAATTCGGTTCAGCCGTTCTTGAGTTATAAACTGTATAACTAACACGACTTTCTTTTATATATCAAAAATATTGACATCTTCATCGACCGACATCATTTCCTCAACTAAGTCAAAATTGGTTGATCGTTTCTAAAAATTATTACGTTCATGTACACAAATATCTTACGTTGTGTCCCCTCCCAAGATATTAATACTGACGGGAATGCGTACAAATTGAGCAAAAACTGACAGCTACTGCTTTATTCAAGTGAAACGTCAAATGAAAATTCCTTGACATAGTATGGGTTTTGGGAAATCAAGAAAGGAATTTTGGCCATTAAAAGTATCATGAAACTGTCCCAAAATTCACGATGGCTCAAGGCAGACACATAACCTAAAAACTTTCACAAATTTTTCTCCTAACAATCCAAAACGTTATCATATCCTGGTAGAGTGATTTTCAACTCAGCTAAAAAAGTTAATAAAATTTGACATTTGACTTACAAAATTAAGAGAAAAACCAATTCACTGGAAAAGCGATGACAGCGATTCATTATTCGGTTTATCAAGATTTCTGGAAATTCTTATTATTCCCTATATTCCTATCCACTTGCATTTATGTACAATCCATTTAAGAATTAGTTGCTTAAAAACTAAATGTTATTTAAAAAAAAAAACACTAAAATTTGACAGGTGTGGCAACAGTAAAAGCCCCCTTTCTATTATTATTTATTTTTAATAAATTGTCTGCTATATCAAACTTGTAGTTATTTCAAACATTAAAAAAAGTTTAAAATGCTCTTAGTTTTTGTGCACTTTTTTTAATTTTTTTATTGACAAACCTTCTATACGAAACATTAAAAAACATTTAAAGATAAACGAAATCGGTTTAGCTTTAGATTAGCCGTTCTCAAGTTATAGCGTGACCAGAAGAAAAAAAAATAGGGTTCATTTTTATATATATAGATAAGATACATAATATACAGTTCATAATAAATTGCAGAAATATTTATGTAATATATAAATTTACCCCTTAGGATTTATGAAAAAAGGTTTTTAAACCATGCATCATCGGTTGCAGAATTTATGTACCTACATACAAGTATGGAGAAGAAAAATAAACACATTCATTTCCCTTATTTGCATACATACATATGTATGTAGAATCTATGTATATATAAATGGGCTATGAAGATTTTGTGGTACCATTTTCTCAAAGATTCTTTGACCGATTTCGATGAATTTCATATGGCTGAAAAGCCACAATTGCGGAGATGAACAGAATATACTTTTGGGTGGGTCATTTTGGTTTTTGTATTGGCGAACAGAGTACAATTGCAAAAAAATATATACATACATATATAGAACCAATGTTTTCTCCTTCAATAGTTTTGATCAAATTGTTTTTGAGATTAAAAGTCGAATTTCTACACTTGGCGATACGAGTGTACAATTAAAGTAGTAATAGATATGTCCTTTTTTCTATATTAATTTAATAAAAAGCTGATCATTTTCGAAAATCAATTTCTTATGGTCACCGGTTACCCAAAAGTATATTCATCAATTTCGTGTATAACATCACATACATACATATATGTATGTATGTATGTATACAATGTACATATTATTACTGATTGTTTCACTGTTTCTACGAACTGTGATTTTTTGTAAAGTCCAGTCCTTAAAAAAGAAAGCCTCTAATATGTAGTACGTGCAATAGATTGCCCAAAATCAGAATTTTGAGGAGAATAATGAAAGCCAAAAATAATTAAGAATCTTGTGATAACAGACGCTGTGATTAATCGGTACGCACATTTAATAGTGAATCATGAACTCATAAATCCAAATGTACCAACGCTGATATTCTTATGAACCATTAACAAAATAATTTTATAAAAGTAAGTTTCTATGTATTATCATCGTTTTAAGAGATTTCAGTTTTTTTATTTATACTATTTATACGCTAATCTTAATAACATTATGTATACATATGTTGTGCATACATATAAGCGTATGCTAGTTGTTTTTGCAAAAGTGAAAGTACAACAACTGTGCCTCAAGACAGAATAATTTTAACTTTGGCGCCCTAGAAACCTAAGTTGTCAAAGTCGTAAATACACCATTGATATAGAAGATATGTACTCCCTTCAGGAGCTGAGGCATACAAAATTGTGGAAAATATTTTCGAATAATAAAATGAGTCCTTTGTGAGCAAAAAAGTAATTTTGTAGGTGTGTGAATGAAGCTCTATTTTTCAGAAGCTTCATAAATTTTATTATTTTTTTACGTTATTTTTCAACCTTTCGTTTTGAAGCCAAACCAGGAGGGGGTGGCATAAATGGTAATACTAGTAGTCGTTCCACACTCCTCTCTCTAATTTGTTTCTCACAGGATAACAATAAAAAAAAAAAGAATATGATAACGAGGAGATGTCTCTGTGGAAAGGGAAACAAACTTTGAATGTGTATGAAGCTTCAGAACTCCCTACGGGAATGTATTCTATTTGCTGAACACAGATCAAAGGATGTCATTATGAATTTCGTATAAATATTTTTTTCTTTAATTTTCTCTCGCAATGAATGAAAACAGTAGGTTGAGGACTTATGTAGGTATGTATTCCTGTACCTATCTAAATGCATACATATGTATACAATGTAAGCATTTTTACACTTTGAGTTGCACATAATGAACGTTGGTTGGAATAAAAATAATATGAATATATATTACTGCTACCACATGATAGAATAGCGCAAGCTTTGGTTTTACTTTAGTTAAATGCAACATACATAACTTGAAGAATGAGCCTTTGGGGGATTAAATGAGGTATATTTTTTGTCTTTAGCACCTAAGAATTCATTTGCATTTGATGTTATTGGTCATAATATGTGTTATTGGTGTTGAAGTTATTTTTATTATTTTATTTTCAAATTGTATATACATAATTACAAATTTAATAGTAACTTGTTTAATATTTTAAATTACTTTGAACAAAGCGAAGCTGTTTTTTTTTTTTCTTTGAAAGTACTCGTTCATATCTTTTTTGAAAGTATCTACATTCTACATATCTCTGCAATGCATCACGCAATTAGTAGTATTTCGAAGAGGCTTGGACGTTTTCTTACTAAAGATATCTAGTTGATTAATAGGTTTTTTATATAGTGGATTTTTGATTTATAAATTTTATAAATTCTTAAAATAATTTAAGATTAATGTGTTAAAGCTTAAAAGATGATTATAATTAATATTACAACTGTTGGTTAAACTTTTTATAATTTTTCGTAGACAAAAATGTCAATTTCATTTACTTATTGACAAATGCGTTTCAAAATAAAATGCATTTGAAATCAATATCATTGCTTTTTGAAAGACATTTTAGTCCAAAAACAATTTTAAAAAATTGTCCAATTGAAATTAATTTGTCAAAATTCTAAGGGCAAGGGGTAGTTTCAATTATTTCGGCCAAAATTGACCTGTTGTTACTTTCGGTAGGTTGATTGTTCATAGTAATTTCATCAATTTTGCAGGAAGTGATTTTTGAAAGACATTTTGAAAGACATTTTAGTCCAAAAACAATTTTTAAAAATTGTCCAATTGATATTAATTTGTCAAAAATCTAAGGGCAAGGGGTAGTTTCAATTATTTCGGCCAAAATTGACCTGTTGTTACTTTCGGTAGGTTGAATGTTCATAGTAATTTCATCAATTTTGCAGGAAGTGATTTTTAATTCTTCTACAATGTCATTGAGTGAGGTTCGCTATACTGTTATTTCAGAGTTAATGTCATTAATTTTAGATATTAGATCAAGAAGAACATCATTAAGTTGACAGTAAGCAGAAGAGACGGAATTGGATGCAGATTGTAGGGACGAGTCGAAATCTGATCGGATGTTTTTGATAATTTCGAAAATGTTTTCAAAAGGATACGATTTCATAATGGATATACAAGCATGGACCGAAGTTCACTATTAAGATTTTCAGAGCGGTACGGAGTGTGATCATCAGGGTTACGAGAGTTAAGAGTTTTCACTATAGATGATAGGTTATTTTCTATTCAGGACTGGCTAGAGAAAAATCGTTTTGTAAGGGTTTCGATAGAACTTTCAAGTTCAAGGTTTTCGATGGTTCTGGAGAAATCGTCAAAGTGGTGAAATTGTGAAAGGACATTCTTGTGGACACGATTATTGTCGGTGATTATAGAATTCGTTGAGTCACTCACACATTTAAGAGCGAGAAGTACGTGCGAAAGAGATATATTTTAACATTCATCACAGAGATATACAAAAAAAATAAGATATTCTTTTAGATATCCACAAGACTTTTTACTGAGGCCGAAACAGAGAGGATGAAAGGATTTACCGCACAGACCACTACACGTAAAACGTTGCGTGAATTTAATGTCAAGGAGGCAATTATTTGCGACCAACCAAAATTTTCAACATTTTTTTAAAACTGCCATAGTGAAAAACAGCTTGACAAATTTTTTTAAAAGTCCTTTTCCTGCATCTTTTTAAGCTACATATATTCTGTAAAAGCAAAATTTAGTTGGAGTCGATATTTCTATTCGTTCTCGAGATATACTGTGGACGAAAAAAGGTATTTCGAACATACGAACGTATTTAAGGATTCTATAGGAATCTTAAAACGTCCAGATTTGTCAAAAATTTCAATTTGGCAAATCGGACCGATTACAATAACTTTTTATGGGAAGTTAATAATGATGCGATCATAGTTGTAGGATCAATTCCTATTTTAACAACAAAATCAATATATTTTCAATATATTTAAATCCAAACTTCGACTCCACTAGCATTTTCACGCATTTTGCACCTCGACCCAACAATTTGCATAATTACACATTTTTCGAACACACCCCATGTAAAACAGCTGTTGTTTTTCTTTTGTTTTCAAACTCAAATTTAATACTAAACTAAAATGTAAAGAAGATAAGCCAGAAATGTCTTAAACGAGTGAGTTTGTATATTTACAACTTTTGTTTGCATTATGCATTTTGAAAATAAAATGTGTGTTCGCGAGCGATTTAAATTTCGTTGAGAACTGAAAAATTTAATTCGTTCACGAATTTATCAGAGAAGATCCAAAAAAAGATCCATTCACGAACCGATCGTAGATGAAAATGAAAAATATATACCTATGTACCTACTTCAATTTTAAATGTTATTTTTAATGAAAATAGAAATGTAATTTAATATTACAATTAGAAGTATAAAAAAGTGTTTACATTATTATTTATATAATTTTTTTTAACCCGAAATATTTTTGGTGGCGATAAATGCTGTATGTATGAGAGATACCTTCATCACGTAAAAACACGCTGGTCATAGCAGCTCGGCGCGACCGGCGCGGCGGCGCGGCGGTGGCGTTTGTCGGAAAACTGTATGTATTTGTATTCACTGGGGAACAGTCAATAAATTTTATTGCGGATGAACAAAGAGTATTTTTTATAAATGCAATTGCAGGCAACTGTCTGGCCACACTTCTACTTCCCAGCGGGGTCGGCGGTTTTCCATTTAAATTATCTACTATCATCAATGCTGACACTAACACCATGCATATTCGTATGTACATGTTGTATATGTATTCTTATTTTTCCAGTAATTTTTTTGACACCGCAAATAACTTGACCTATTTGTTTCTTGTTCATAAGAAATATACTTTTTTAACTCGCATTCTTTTTTTCGTTCCATTTTGCACATTTTCTTATAACAAATACCTATTAATTTTAATAATTAAAAACAACAGTGTAAAAATCAACACTCGCGAAAAACACTCAAGAACTAATAATACTTTTTCCGATCCTTTTCAGATCTTTTTGGATCCTTTCGGATCTTTTCAATTTCTATTCGTGATGGAACAAAATCCAAAAAAAATATATTTTTTCGATTTCTCACGAATGAAAAAAAGAGAAAGAAAATAATTTAATTCGTTCCTAGAAAGATCCGAAATTTTTGGATCCCGAGAACAGTCTCTGTAAGAGAATTTTATTATTTTTTTTTCGGATTGTGATTGTGAAAAGTATCTATGTATTAATCCGTTCGAGAACGATATTTTCCGAATAGATTTATTGAATAAAACAACTTGAATTAATAGGGAAACAACATTTGTTTCTTCAGCGTTATCTACCCAATTCATGTGGTGTTTTAAAAAGAAAAAAAATTTATATTTCATAAAAAAGTTTCACTTCTTATTTCTGTACTCTAGCATACACACAATTTTTTAAAAACATTTTTGAATAATGCTAACAAAAACTTGTACCTTTAAACTATTAATGCTATTGAATGAAGTTCTTATATTTTAACCATAGGAAAGTTTTAGTTATTAGTGCAAAAAGTTCTAATCAAGACTCTTTGAACTCTTATATCTCAAAACTATACAAATGATATAGGGGAAAGTCAGTTATTTCAACATTCTGTGTTCCCCCCAGAATCCCACATTCCATACTTGGAACTTCGGCACTTTTTCAAAGTCTTTTAAATATTCTGAACTTCTGTAGATGTTTAAAATATTATTGAAAAAATATTTAAACGACTATGAAAAAGTGCCGAAGTTCCAAGTATGGAATAGTCTTAGGTGTCTAAATATGGAATAGGGATTTCAATGCTAAATGTGTGGATTCTGGGGGGAACATTATGATTTTGCTGGTTTAGAGCTTGATCCTTGGATCCGTGGCTTTTGCGAGAGAATTACATAATGTTATTTTAATTTATTTGATCTCATAAATATTTTAGTCCATTTTTGATATTGATATGGCGATTTTTGCTGGTATTCCATATTTGGGTACCTATTCCATATTTGGTTACTTTTTTCTGAATTTGGTTCTTGTGTTACATTTTATAACTAATATATTTGATTAAAAACAGTTAATTACTACTGATAAATGTATGACTGAGTGTTTTAATTTTAAAGAATTTTTTTTTATATCGCGAAAACAAAATGGTATTCCATATTTGGTCAATTTCCTCTATACTTAACCCCCTTTTCACTTGAACACTTGAATTGTTATAAAATGGCTAGATTTTGACAAATATCTAAATAATTTTTTTTTTCAGAAATTGATATTGACATCAAATATCATATTATTCCAATGACGGTCAGGTTTTCAATTTTAAAGCACCAATAAAAAGTTATCAGTGCAGGTCGTACACCAAAAACTTTGAAGTACCTACATAAATATTATTAAAATTCGCCAATATTTTTCAGCTAATATAAACGCAAAACGTGAAAATATATGTACATACATACATACATATGTATATGTATAATTATTTCGCTTTCAAAAACAACACATCGTTTCAAATAATGGTTTTCAAACCCGTTCTCTAATGTCTTTTTCAATAAAATACATATTCTAGGTATACATACATATAATTATATGTTTAATGCATTATACAATATACAAATACATAACCTATGTTAATATATAGCCGGAGCTACGGGAGTCAGGAGTCTTCTTATTTTAGTATCGATTGTTTTTTCTAAAGTTTATTTTACCATAAAATTTGACACCTCCGCCAATATTAACGGACACGTGTCATTTGATGGAATATTGAAATGCATTTAATGAGTCACGTGATATTCTTGCTGGTTTCAAAGATATTAGGTATAGGTACCTATGTATGTATGTATATAATCCTTGCCATCATCGCATCGGTAGCTCTTGCCACTTTATCTAGAAAATAATTGTCATCAACTTTTTCCCTATTTAGTCGTTCATCTCATAAAATAGAATCTAAAAAAAACATCCCCTTTTATTCCCTCTGGGTTCTTGTCAAAAGATTATGACAATTTTCCCACCACACCCTGTCATAGTGTCATCTTAACACGAGGAAAAAGGAAAATTATTAATGATTTAGTTATTGAATGTCACAGAAATAACAAATTGGAAAGGCTTCATTGATTAGTGGAGCGGGAAGAAAGTGAAGAAAGTCTAAGAAGAAGAAAAGAAAAAAAATGCGTGCGCAAAATTTCCTTATTTGAAGGCAGATAGATGTAGAGATAGAGAAATGGTGATGTTCTCGGATTGGATTTTCCAGTCGAATGCCATGAGTAGTTTTCTTTTTTTTTCTCTCTTTGATGGTGTCTTCCTACACTTTCTTGTGTCCTTTTTTTCTTCCACTGACTGGACGTTGGATAGGTTTAGCATTTTTATATTCTTATTTTCTTTCATTTGCTTTTATTGTATAATGTGCCAGAATTGATTCAATTTAATACTGTCAAATTATAAGAATGACAATAGCGATAATAAGGATTGTTCGAGTGGAAAACAAGTCCTTTCATTCTTTCCAAGCAGAAAAAAATAATATGAATTCAACGAATAAGGAATTATCCTATGAGTTATTGAAAGAAAAAACTTGTGTCACTTTTATTTATACAGTCCATTAGTGAAAATAAAAGGTTGGCTGAACTTAAGGCATAGTAAGTGGATTAGAACAACATATTAATAAAACAATTTCATGTACTTTAACTTTGCATTAATGTTTACCTTTATTTTCTTTTCTGTCACAAAACTGGTTTTATTAGTTATAAGTAATTATAAGTAAATCTTAATGTACAGTTGTTAAAAAAATCAAAAAAATTAAATCAAATCTCAACGCTGTCCGATTTTAAAAATGAGAAAAAAAGAATAATTCAGAAATTATTAATAATGATATTCAAAACAGTAAGATAGTTTTGATACTTATAGGTATAATTTTTATCAGTGTGAATTAAATTTTATTATGTAGTTGTTGTATTATCTAATAACCTACAATCGTTCTGAAGGTATGCGAATGCGAGTCCAAAAATATTTTTTACTAAATTTAAGGCGAATTTTTTTGAAAGATTTCTTTTTGTAAAATACATCCAATTTGATTTCTGTACAAATTTATAAATGTGTGTAGCTTATAATTTACTCGTAGTTCTTGAAAACGTCGTTATTCGTAATTTAAATTTTTGCATAAGTTAATATCATTTCCTATCTTTAAAATATGTAGGATCCCCAAAATAAATGTTTGCAGTTCGATTTAAAAATGCCAATCCCAATAGATAAATCAATTGAGATTTAACCTTTTTTTTTAAATTCGACATGCAGGACCGATTACTATAACTTTTAAGGGAAAATCAAAAATACAGACGACAGATCATGTATGCATCAGGTATACACATACATATGTATGTATGTAGATATACATATGTGTTCAAAATTGTAATAATTTTAAAAGGATTTTAAACTCAGATTAGGTGCGCTAAAAAGAAAATGATCACCAAAGATGAAAATTCTTTAAGGTACTCAAAAATATTTTAACGACTTTGAAGTTTGAAGTTGTGGCTTTTGTTATTGGAAAGTTTTCAAAATTATTTTACCCCAAAGACTATTTTGTGTTTGTAATATCAAAAAAAAAGTCAGCTTCATATATCCTTAATGGTGGGATAAGGGAAGGATTATATACAAATAAAAAAAGTAGATGTGAAGTAAAAAAGTCATTGTTCAATCAGTAAATTGAAAATTCAACTCCATCAGTTCCAATTTTAAAATCAGTAAGCTACCTTTATGAGCTCCCCCAATCAAACGCCCTTTAAGAACTTGCCACCATTTTTAATTTTCGTAATTGATGGCAAAAGCGAAACATGAAAATTTTGCATCTGCAAAAAGCAAAACCACCAACAACCCTTCCGGGCACTGGCAATGATGATGATGGGTTAAATCAACCATTTTATTTTGTTCGTCTTAATGTTTTGACATCCAAACAATGCAATTTCACGATTATCAAAACAAGCATAAAAACAAAAATAGAAAAAGGATTTCATTTTTGTCATTTCCTTTTCATTTAAAAAATTCAAAGGTCTCTGAAATGAACGCATCATCAATGGTATTAGATGACTCATAATGAGAAGGGGATATCGTTTATTCAAAGGATCTTGAACAATTAATAAAAAAAAATTCTAACACAAAAAATGAAATAAACATTTGTCATTTGCGGAGTGTTAGGCAGGGATTGATTTCAAGAGCTCAAGGTTTACAATTCTGGATGAGACAATACAAAGGAAGTCTATGTGGAAACGATATATATCGTATACCTATACAGTATACATATGGATATATTTTCTAAAATTATATTGGAATAATCATGCGCCAAACTAAGACGATTAACAGAAAAGTAAAGCATCTATTTAAAATAACAGGTTGCTCGAATAATGGTGTGAAGTGACGTTGTTTATTTATCATGTACTTGAAATCTGTCAAAATATTTGTTCGTGTCCGATTTCAAAAAGGAGGATGAAGAATATCGATTACAGCATTAGACTTCTTCGAAAAATTAATTCCTTCAATTTAATTTATAATGTTTTATTACTGAAGCAATTAAGAGGATCAAGAAACTTATATTTTGATTTACATTGATTTTAAGAAAGAATAGGTACAAGAAGAATGTACCTACTTTGTGTTCATCATCTGGGTCTATCTCATGTAAGCCTTGAAAAACCAAACTAAACTGGCAGATATTATAAAAGTATCTAATACAAAATTTAAATTACTCATACAATTAAAAAAAATAATGATAATAATATAAAGTAGGTTCTTATTAATGCGCAGGGAATACTTAAATAATTGATTTACCCCCAGTAGTTAATCATACTCTCTCTATATGCCCATAGATAAAAATAGATACTGTTTCAAAACGCGTCTCAAAATTATAAAAAGCTTAATTTCATGGCTGTGATTTTAATATTTAAAAACAGTAATTAATTCAGTTTTAAAATTATTTTAAACTACAACGAGGCCTTAATTAAGCGCCTAAAGATAAACTCCAGAGTAATAATACATAGTTACAATTTCAATGCCATTTATTTGAAAAGAAATTAGTAGAAAGCGATATGTAAAATAATGAAAGATGAAACGGAGGTCTGAATGATCATAGAAGATTCCGGCATTTCCGGAATCGTGTGGATGTATTTTTACCATTTATTTTTGGTATGACTAAGGTTTTATTTAATTTTTGTTTTATTTTCAAAGCAGATTAAGTGAGTTAAGGGAGTCACGGGGCAAACAATTAGTCCAATCTGACGTAATTTTCATTGGTTTTAGCCTGTTTGATCAGGTGTGACTTCTCCAATCTACAATATATTTCATCGAAACAAAAAATATTTCAAAACCAGACTCAAATATTTTTATTACAAGTAAAAAAAAAACATTAAAATTTACTTTAAAAATTTAAAACAATAAAAAAACCTAAAAAAAAACGAAAAATAAACACTTTTTTCTGCAATTTTACATTTTACCTGTTGCTTATTTAGCCTTTTGAACTTTTTTTTTTACTGCATCAAGAACAGAAAATGCAATAGAAAAAGCGGTTGTTGGAATAGGAAAAAAATATTATTGACAGACCAGTTTTTTTTTTCAATGAGTTGACTAGAGCAAGTCCAATTCGGGTAGTAGGAAGTATGCAGAGTAATATTGTATGTGGTTTATCTACCTACGTGTTGTACCCTTTAGTTTGATGACATAGCAGAAGTCATGATCGTTTTTTAACTTCCCATAGGGAGTTATTGTAATCGGTCCGATTTGTCAAATTGAAATTTTTGACAAATCTGGACGTTTTAAAGTTCCTAGAATCTAAATCCGTCATTTCTAGAGAGATGTCTGTGTGTGTGTGTACGTACGTTCGTACGTTCGTACGTTGGTACTTTCTTATGTTCGTATATGTGCGTACGTTCGAGATACTATTTTTCGTCCACGGTATCTCAAGAACGAGAAGAGATATCGACTCCAACTAAATTTTGTCCAACAGGTTATAACTTCAAAAGAAGCTGAAAGGACTTTCATAAAAATTTGTCAAGCGTTTTTTTCGCTATAGAAGTTTAAAAAAATAGTGAAAATTTTGGTTGGTCGCTAATATCTCAGAAACGGATGATGCTATTGACTTCAAATAAATGTTATTTTATGCAATGTAATGTGATACACATTAAGTATAAATTTGGAAAAAGTTCAACATACCGTTATTTTTTTTTTAAACTAAAAAAAATATTCGGCCCTCAAATATACTATTAAGTAAAATTTACATAACCTTCAAAATAATTTTTTACTATGTGAAATGACGGTTTTGAAATTTGGTAAAATTTTGAAAAAAATTCAATTGATAGTTTTTTTCCAAAAAATAAAAAAGTGAAAAATATACTACCAAAAATTGGTAAAAAACGTTTTTTGACTTGAATATCTGGAGAATGGGCAACGATATTGACTTCAAATTTATTTAAGTTTATACAAAATACAATTATATATACATACATTACATATATGCTACAATTTTGATAAATATAAAATTGACAGTTTTTTTAGGAAAAATAAATATATAGGTACTTAAACTGAAATTTACCGAAAAGTGTCAAAAATAGTTTTCGGCTTTAATATCTTCACAAGAAGCAATGATGTTGACTTCAAATGTGTTTTATTTTCGTTAAAATGCATTTGTCAACAATACCTAAATGATTAAATATTGACAAATATCTAATTGACATTTTTTTGACAAAAAATTAAAGAACTACAAAAAGGTCTACCAAAGCCTGATAATTTTTTTGTTAGTAAAATTTTTATCAAATAGATAATATCAAAATTACGAGTAAATCAATAAATATCAAGAATAAATCGATTTCACAGTTTGAACAAAAATCACAAGAATTGACAAAATTATGTTATGCTTGAAGACAGCAAGGGAACACTCTTGATGGTTTTTTATTGTGACACAAAAACTTCGATAAAAGTCAATTATTTAAAGTAAAATTATAATCAATTATAATTAATTTTACTAAAAAACCTCATAAATTTAAAGTTTTTATCTTCAAATTTGACTTTAAAAAACGGCGAGGAACCTCGTTGCTCAGCGATAGACAATATAACTAAGAAAAGGGAGATTCTATGTACCACTCAGAATCTTGTTGACTATGGTTTTTGTATCATTTCTTCACATAGAACCAATCCAATTCCAATCACTCCAAGTTATGTGGTTTTTAATACTATGTTCTTCAAAAACTTTTTCCAAAGTCTTAAATAACGCTGAAGCAATGTCATTGCTCCTTCTACCGCCTGTATATTCGGTCCATAAAGCGCAATACCTAAATTTTTTTCTGTTGTTGAAAGATGTGCGGTAAGGTTGTAAATTTTTAATTTTGATTTATAGAACATGGGCCCAATTTCTGCTCGTGGACAAGTTAAAACATTTTTGAGATCAAATGTGAGAATAGGAATATTTGAACTCTTATCACACGCCTTTTGTTCTCTCATGGCGAAGCTTGAGATGATTTTCCATTTCTAATTTCATATGGTCAGTCAACTCATTTTCTCTTGTTGCTACTAAATATGTTTCGCACTTACCACACCTATTGAATTTTGGCCGATGAAAATCTAAGTTGAAATTGGTGTTAAAAATTGTTCTGTAAAAACATAGCTCTACAGGATCCTCAGTCTGGTTTTTATAAAGATTTTACATTTTTGTAATATTTAGGTTGAAATCTAAGTACAACTTTGACGTTTTGGCTCGAGTATAATGGGACTCAACTTTTGTGAATGAATTTATATGAGCCTGGACTTTTAAAACCTTATTTTCTGGAAACCTTTTTATTGATTGAAGACCTCGTTCACTTTTCTTAGCCATACCAGTAACACCATTTTTTAATTTGTAGGCATTATATACTGGATTCTGAGTTATGCAAAAGGTTCCAAGCAAAAACGGTCTATTTTCACACAAGTTCAAAAAATAACCGAAAGAAAAATTTCGGCGCAACTTCCCCGATTTTTTAATTTTTCGATTAGTTTCAGTTCTTTTAGTGGATTTTGGAATACAATTTGTTTTACCTGTTTGATCCAAAGAGTAAAAAGCTTTAAACATTTCCTCAGTCCTCACGTTCTACTTTGGAGATATGCCATTAAAATTGCACTTGGAATAACAGTCCTTAGTTGTTTTAATTTCTTTTTTGCTAACTTTTTTACCCCTGACAGGCACATATGTACATATGCTTCTCCGGCTTGATATTTTCTTTGGCGAACATTTCTTTTCCAATTCTTTTGGTTTACCAATTTTTTCCTTGTTTGTCTACTAACAAGCTTGGACTCCAACATCCAAACCAAGCGTTCTGGCATACGCGATGGCTTGGTCTGTAAACCGAAGGTTTGGTTTTCCTTACCGCCTGGAGCGTTGTTGCCCATTCGCTCGATGTGACCGAGCCAATAAATTCGACGTTTTTTAATTTTTTTGACAACGTACATATCTTTGTACAGCTCATATAGCTCGCGGTTGTACTTTCTCCTCCATTCGCCACCTTCGCACACAGGACCAAATATCCGACGAAAATTTTTTCTCTCGAAAGATCGCAACAGCAGCACTCAGCACCATATAACAGAATTGGCATTATAAGAGTTTTGTTCATCAAGCATTTTGTCTTTCGGGAGGGGAGTTTTGAACCCATTTGTTTTGTTAAATCGAAGTAGCAGCGGTTTCCTAGGGTAATTCTTCGCCGAATCTCCACTTATCCACTAAGGTGTCGTTCGTGGAGGTGATGTTGACTCCGAGGTAGATCAACTCCTTAACTACTTCGAAGTTACTTTTCAATTGCCGCAAAGGCCTCAATATTGGCACGTTGGGAGCGGCCAATGAAGTCTAAGTCGTCCGCATACCCAATTGCAATAGTTGGATCGATCTGTTGAAGATAGTGCTGTTGAGTAAACCTCGGTTGTAAGTCGAATGAATACTAAATTTTATTTCACTACGTTATGCTATATATACAATTTTCTTATCTTATCCTAAATGTTAATATATGTATGTATCTGTAGATAACCGTCAGTGTATGCTTAGGACGCTCTGTCTTATCTTTATTTCACACACGCATTGGGTTATCTTTAGATTATGGTATGTTCATGTTTGAACAAGTGCCTTCCGTATTGACTGATCTGCGCATATCGAAGAAATCACATGATAGTGCATCTCCTTTCCGAAATCCTGTACAAGTTTGGAAGAGTTCAGAAGAACTATTTCCTAGTTGTACGTTGCATCTTGTATATTGCAGAGTTACACGACATAACTGGATCTCCAGTTCGTCCATCGCCCCTTCATATGTTGCCTTAAAGACAATGAAAATGTGATGTGTCTCAACTTGAAATTCGTTGGTCTTTTCCAGGATCTGTCTGAGTGTGAAGATTTGGTCTATAGTCGATCTGCCGGGCCGGAAACCACACTGGTATTTGCCGATTATAGTGATGCAGAAGGGCTTAAGATGCTCACATAATACGTTGGATAGGATCTTATATACGACATTAAGCTGGCTTATGCTCCTGTAATTTCTACAGGACATAGAATCGCCTTTTTTTAAGATCGGGCATATGGAGCTGATGAACCAGTCGTCGGGAATTATTTCCGCACTGAGTTGATCGTTACCGGTGGCGGCCTTGTTTGTTCTTTAGCCTTTTGATAGCAAATCCAATCGTTTCAATACTGGGTGGAGGAACCGAAAGAAACTTTGTATACACTCAACTTCACATCTAGCGAAAATCCTTTAAAAAACTTTGGGTTGGTAGGTACTTCACAGCTATCAGCTATTATAATAAATTTGTATGCCTATATGTCCCCAAAATCACGTCCCTGTTAATAATTATTGCTATAGTTTTTGAGTTATTCTACATAGTTATTTTTTGTTGAAAAGCTGTACATTTTTTTAGAAAATTGTATAATTTTTATAGATTTTTTTATGTAGAAAATATAAATCACAAGAAATTTGTTCACAAAATGTTTGAATCGAAGAACAATTTTTTACAATTTTAGAAATTCTTATACGCCGTTTTTCAATTTTCGGAAGAAAAAATGTCAATAGGTTTTTTTATTAATTTAACTAGTTATCAAAAATTCCATTTTAAAAATCTATACATAAAATCTATTTGAAGTCGGTGTCCTTTACTTTTTCTTGAAATATGAGTTACAAAAGAGGTATCTCGAACATATGTACATACACATAATTATGACGAAAAATCACTAAAACCCCAAGGTGGACACTTATGGAGTTATTCTAAGTATAAGTACTACTTTTAAATGGTTTACACTTATAAAAATACTTTCTAGATTTTATTAACTTCCCATAGGGATTTATTGTAATCGGTCCGATTTGTCAAATTGAAATTTTTGACTAATCTGGACTTTTATGGTTACTAGAATCTAAATTCGTCATTACGATCGTACGTATGTACGTTCGAGAATGAATAAAGATATCGACTTGAATTAAATTTTATTCGAAAGATGCAGAATAAAAATTTGTCGATCGGTTTTTTTCACCATAGCAGTTTAAAAAAAAAGTGAAAATTTTAGTTGGTTGCAAATATCTCAGGAACGGGTGATACTATTGACTTCAAATAAATTTTATTGTATAGATTCTAATGTGATACAGATTTGGTATAAGTTTGGAAAAAGTTCAACATACCGTTATTTTTAAAAAAGTAAAAACTAAAAAAGAAAATGGTTGACGCGCAAATAAACAATGAAGCACAAATGATATCATCTTCAAAATATTTTTTACTGTCCTTAACATCTTGTAAAATTTTCAAAAAAATTCAATTGACAGTTTTTTTTTAATAAAAGTACAAAAATTTCAAAGGAAAGTTGGTAAAAAGTGTGTTTTGTCTTGAATATCTCGAGAATGAGCACCGATATTAACTTCAAACTTATTTAAGTTCATACAAAATACAAATATTAATATATGCTACAATTTTGACAAATATAGAATTGATAGCTTTTTTAAGAAAAATAAAAAACTAAAACTGAAATTTACAGAAAAGTGACAAATATTGTTCTTCGACTTAAATATCATCACAACAAGCAATGACTTTATTTTTAAAATAATGAATTTGTCAAAAACTAAAAAATGATAAAATATTGTCGAATACCAAATTGACATTTTTGTTCAATAAATACAAAATGGGAAGTTATCTTTGTGGTTCGCACCCAGCCTCTTTTTATTAAATATCTGCCTTTTTTTTCTACGAGAAAGCGTTTCGAAAAAATTACGCTTCCACAGACAGTACTTTATATTTAATCAAATAAAATCATACGAATTTTAATAAGAATTAGTTTAATTAATATCTATTATATTAGATAAGAAAAAAATATTTGAATATTTTTATTTTTTCCTAACGGAAAAAGCTCACTATAGTAATTTGTACTAATTAAAATTTTAGCATATAATGTAATACTATATTATCGACTACACTCATCGATGTTTCTAATTTAGATTTCTTGTAACTTCAGATGTCAGAAGCATCCAAGGAAAACATGGGTTAAGAATCGAGTGAAATGTCCATTAGTGCCCTGTTTGACATTTTAAGTCACAAACACAGCAGGATATGAAAGTAATTTGTTATTTTCAAATTTATTTGTCAATTATGGCAAAACTTTACTCCCCTACACACTTTTTTATTCCAAACCTTATATTACACGGACCTACAACGATTGCACCAATGGGGGTGTCTGACATCGCATCTACATTATAAGTGGCATCATTTTAAATCAAACTTGATTCAATATAAAATATCGAACGACATGATGCAGTGTATTTGTAATATATTAACTCTGCATGTGATGAATGGAGTAGTATCATAATTCCCAACATAATAAAGCTCTCTGAGCCTCACACCACGAAAAACTATACTTAATAGGGTGTTTTAGCTTTATCATGTTTCTTTCATATGTTTATAATGATATTTTGACAGTTATCAAAAATGAATTAAAATATATTATCTACATAATATGTATACAATTATGTTTCCTGCTGCATCTTACGAATAATGCGTTTCATACATACCTACTCGTACATAATAACACAAAGGTTTCGTTCGAATCAAGTTATTATAAAATTGTGTTCCTTTCAAGGTTGTAGCCTATTTATAGTGTTTTTTTTTAGTATTTAGTGTTTATTATCTACAATTATTTACCCATACATATTTATATAATTGTATTAAACTAGATTTTATACATAATGTACATATTACATTATAGGTACAAGTAAACGAACACAAAGGTCTTTGTTGGCCGGTTGGCCCATAACTTTACTTAACCATGTTCTGATACGACAATTACCTACTACATCTGAATAATCCACGTACATACAGTGATGGCCAAAACTAAAGCACGAGTATTTATCACTTTATAAACATCCTAATAATATGTGAAAACACAAATGATATTTTTATAATTTTAATTTTTTCTTATTTGAAAAATATTGTTCTATATTTTACAACTTTAAATTTCATTTTAAATCTAAACATATGTAAGAAAAATTAAAAAAGTTAAAAACTCATCAAAAAGTAGCTGGAGAAAACTAAAGCACATGCACTTTATTACTGTCTATAGTTATCAAGTTTTACAACTTATATTTGAAATGCTACTATCTTCACTTGATATTTAGTCAAGCATTTTCTAAGGAATAAATAAGAAGTTTATGGTGGATCTTTGATGGTGCTAACGGTCAAAATTTAAAATTTTAATAAAAAATGGTAAAATGGCGTGGAATAAATATTCAAATGAACTTAAACTAAAAATAGTAATGAGCTTTTAAAATGGTGAATCGATAACAATTATTCGCGAAAAATATGTTATCAGTCATTTCTCGAATAATAACTCGATTTCGTACTCGAGGTACTGTACGAACAGTACACAATGGCGTTAGATCTCAAAAAACCAAGTCGCGTTGTGACAAACGATTAATGAGGTTAATAAAAAATAACCCTTATATTTCCTCAAAAAAAAAAAAATTAAAAAAAGAATTACACTTTAAAATGTCGTCAAGAACGATCCGGCGGAGAGCAAAAAAGCAATTTTTCCCTAAAGAATAGACGTGCAAGACTAGAATTTGCTTAAACACACCCTTACTGGACGAGTGAAAAGTGGAAGACGGTCCTTTTCTCGGATGAATCAAAATTTAATTTAAAAGGATCGGAGAGATTTTGCACGGTACGAAGGCCGAAAGGCTAACTCCTCAATCCTCGATTCACCAGGCAACTGTGAAATATGGTACAAGGAAATCCTTGAAAACGTCATGCTTGGAGAATATCCCGTTGCGATGGATCTTCCAGCATGATAACGATCCGAAGCATACCGCTAAATTGGTTGAAGGATTGGCTTAATGGCTTAATGAAGGCAATATTAAACTTATGAAGTGGCCAGCGCAATCCACTGATCTAAACCCCAAATAAAATCTATGAGAAATTGTAGATCAGAGGATTGATCACACAAAATGTGACAGTTTGACTTCACTGCTCCAACAAGTTCAAACTGCCTGGGAAAACATCCCCATGAACATAATTGACAATCTAATTACCCCAATGCCTTGTCGATATGATGCAGTCATCAAAAATAATGGTTACGCCAATAAACATTACCATTACCACTTTTTTTTACTTACTTTGTACATAAAAGCAAAAATGTGCTTTAGTTTTGGCCATCACTGTAGGTACTACAACTTGCTCCGTGGTCTGACTTGTCCCGCTTTACATAAGAGTAATTAAAATACATTCTAAATTTGTGGAAAAATTGTCTACCGCGAATAAAATACAGTTAACAAATTTTGAAGGTTGTAATGACAATGAATTGAGATCCTTGAGATCTTTATCATATACATGGACATTGTATATACAAACATACATACATATGTATGTGCTTAGTTTTTTTTTACATTTGTTAAATGTCGTCGAAATTTGAACCTTAAATTCAAGTTTTACTTTTAAACCGAAGATGGTTGCATTAAGAATGTTTGTTCCTGACTTTTGTCCAATATTTCTTAATGCTTCTATAGTTCCAGTAGGTATCCAAAATAATTCAGCAAACTGTATGAAAACTTTATGTTTAAAAGTGTTAACTCCCTGTATTAATAGAAAAAGACTTCACACATGAAATACGTGCCGAAATCGGTTCGCCTTCGCTTTCGCATCACTCACAGTCACAATATTAAGTCGGCATGGAAATCGAACCCAGGCCCCTCATAACTCTTGTATTTTTTGGTTAGCTGGTGTCAGAAACGCTTTTTGCTCTGTACTTTGTAACTGTTGATTAGCCAAATTTACAAGATATGCCAGATCATTGGAAATGAAAACTTTTTTCATTTGCCAATGTTGTCGATATATTATATGCGTGCGTGATTCAGGCACTAGATGTGTGTTCATTTTGGTCGACGGCCCGGCGCGGCGGCGAGTGGCGCGGCGCGGCGGTGGCCAGCGACGACGTCTAAGGGTGAAAGTTGTGATCGAGTCTTGACAGTATCAAATTTGCTAGTTAAAACAAACAAGTTAGCGCTGTGTTTGCGTTACGTTAATTAAAGAGAACATCGCCCTCGTGCTCGTGCTCATGTGACCATTGATTTTATAATTTTTTTTTAGCACGCGTTTATTGTTCTATTTTCTGCTTTGTTTGATTGCCTTAGGGCATAATCGTTACCTACAGCAACGACTACCAAGAGTGTACAATTAAAATTATTACATTCCAATCCATGCAAATGGCCCAAACGGTCTCAAAGGATCATGGTCATGGAAGTCAATTCAATCATAACCAAAGGAGTGTTTTATTATAACACCGTTTTTGTACCATCATTAAGGGGTGTTTTTGATTTCTAATCTGTTACGCCATCCCTTGTGTTTGTGGGTACCTATACACACATAATATATTTGTTTGCGACCTCTGTTGCTTATCGGATGACCATCATGAGGCAGGATAACAAGGGGAGTGTTGGCTCGTGTGCGATGAGGTGATTAAAGGATGATTAAGGATTTGATTGATTGGAAAAATTATTAACTTTGGTTCGTTGGTCGTTTATTGGAAATAATTATGATTGTAAGTAGATGAAGTAAAATTTGATGTGATAATGGTATCAATTTGAGGACAATGGTAAAGATGACTGGATTGGTTTTTGGGATCTATAGGTTTTGATTCAAAATAAACGATTCATTAAACTTAAAATAACGCAAACATAAAAAGGTATTTTCGTTCTTGTTTATTTTTACATCAATTGGGATAATTCTCTCAATCGCTTACACATACATAAATGTACCTATTCATTAATTTTATTTGTAAGTAGTTGTAGTTATCCTCATTATTTTTTCAAACTAATCTAGAAATCTGAAATTGGATCGGAAATTTATTTTTAAAAATGCCCTTTCACGGCAGTTTGTATTCCAGCCAAACTGGATATATTTTTACAGACTAAATTTTCGCGATATCAATCGATATTGTGCTACAATAAACTTTTCAATTAATTCCTAAATGTTAATTTGATGCAATTTTATTTAGAATTATTATTCAGAATTAAAATTATAATAGCTTCTGTATATGATATTAAAAATAAGTAATTATTTCAATAATTAACAGAATTGGGCAGCAATGATTAAAATGCAATTACCAATTACATTTATGTGTAATTATTGACAATATCAATTACTGACTGCAAGTAATTAAAAATATTCAATTACTCGATTTCAATCGCATGTTATTAAAAAAATTAAATTTATTAAAATTGATCCACCATAAATATGTATGTACATATGTAGGTAACTACTTACTTACTAAGGTCCTTTGTTATTTTCCAGGTACCTACTGCATCTGCAGAAAAAATATATAAAAATGTAATTTCGAGAATACGAAAATTTAGTATAAATTTTAACTGATTTAATTTTTCTTCGAAGAAAAACAATCATTTTTAGCACATATGTATGTAGGACGTAGGTAGTCTAAAGTCTACTTCAAGTTATTGTTGAAATATATCAAGTTTACTGAAAAATAATCATTAAGAAGCACGATTACTGATGACATAAAACTGTAGGTAAGTAATTGAAAATGTTTCTTACTCATTGTATTATTTGTTTTTCAATCAACCATATTAATTATTACATATGTATTATGCATATAATATTATAATAATTTGTACTATTGAATTCTACTTTTATACTATAATCTTCTTGGAAAAAATTTGTTGCATCTGGTGTAAGGGCACTGTGACTTGAACACCTGTTGTGCCACGTCTAAAACAATCTGAGGATTTTATTTTAGAATTCTTGCTCAAACCCCATATTTGTGAGATTTGAGTTGGTATTTGTGATACCATTTGAGATTAAAGATTTCTTTCTTCCACCTGCTTTTTACAATAAGTGTATCCTGTTTTGGTATATACTCGTAAGTCTATAACATTTACCTAATATGTGATCAGGCTTTTCCTCATCGGTTAAAAACCTATCCTTTTAAGGTCAATGATGACCTTGAGAAAGTTGCGTTTTCAGTTTAACCTTTCAACAGAAGCCATCAAGTTAATCTCCTTATATCTTACTGGAAGAAAACAAGCCGTTTGTATACAAAACAAACTCTCTGATTTCCAATCAATAAAAGAGGGAGTCCTTCAGGGTTCAATCTTGGCTCCACTCTTATTTTCACTGTACATCAACGAAAAAGCATCCATTATTCCAAACGTGTCTAAGCATTTCTTGCAGACGATTTACAAATATATAAATGCTGTCAGCTAGGCCTTGTTGAAAATTGTATATATACACTGCCAATCACTAGGATGAGGCCACATATTTTTCAACCGATTTTCGGTCCGATACCTGTTGGAATTTGTTTAACCCGGAAAATTTTACTACATGAGAGTAGGTACATATTTTCTTAAAACAAAGTGATACAATTATAGGGTTAATTAGAAAAGACCGTTGGAATTTCCCTACATTAATGAATGAGCTACCTAAAAAGGATATAAAAAAGTGCGTCACTAGGATGAGGCCATAGCGAATATTTCGTTGTAGAAGTTCACATCAGCAATTTTTTGGAAAATTTTGGTTGCAATATTTGAGAGCGTTTTACAAATAACTCTTTTTATTAAATTTCAATTACAAATGGGTTCCGGAAAGACGTTGACAGTGACAGAAAGAGAACAAATCGATGCTTTCAAGGAAATGGGACTCTCAAGCCGAGAAATAGCAAGGAAGCTGAACAGAAGTAAGACAGTTGTAAACAACTATCTTGCTGATCCTCAAAACTATGGAAAAAACCAAAAAGGACGCACAGCCCAAGCAACAACATCCCGAGAAAAGCGGTTAAAAACGTATTGCTTCAAATTCTACTCAATCAGCTACTAAAATAAGGTCCAAAAGCGGAGTATCAGCCAGTATTTCGACAGTCCGAAGCATAATAAGAAAAGATGGTACTATCCAGAGAAGAAAACTCAAAAAGAAACCTGTTCTAAAGCAAGTACACAAGGAGCTGCGAATGAACTTTGCAACAGAACATGTCTCTTGGAGCAGTCAATGGAAACGCGTTGTCTTTTCGGATGAAAAAAGTTTAACCTTGACGGCCCCGATGGTTACAACTTTTATTTCCATGATTTAAGAAAAGAGGAACTAATTTTGGGAAGACATCACATCAGGTACATCAGGTGTTATGGTTTGGGGAGCTATCACCTACTATGGCAAAATCGAATTGGAGTTTCTTTCTACAACAATGAACGGAAACAGGTACAAATGCATGTTGGAACGGTCGTTTCCGAAGATGAAAAATATTTTTGGACCTCTGCCTTGGATTTTCCAACAAGACAATGCCCCCATACACACTTCCAGGGTTGTCAAAAGCTGGATTTTATCAGAAAACGTAGAGCTTTTGTCATGGCCACCCTATTCACCGGACTTGAACATAATCGAAAACGTATGGGCATGGCTATCTCGAAAAGTTTATGAAGGCGGTAGACAATTTGAAGACAAGGACTCCTTAATTGAAGCTATCCGTGATGATTGGGACGAGATTTCACTTGACTATTTAAAAAAAAACTTTATGATTCCATTCCAAACCGTCTAATAGAGGTCATATCGAAAAATGGGGGGCATACTCATTATTAATTGAGAAAAACTTAATAAATAAATGTTTGAAAACCAAAAACTGTAAACATTTCTTTCATTTTTTTTGATATTTTATAAGATTTTTCATATACACTTGTCATCCCAGTTCATATGGATGCGAGTAAAAAAAAGTTGAAAGTAGCTTTTAACAGTATTCGTTATATTTACAGCCTAAGAAAATACGATCATGTCTCTCATGTATCTACGAATCTCCTTAATATGTCCTTTGAAAAGTATATTGAGTTTAGGACCTTAAGTTTACTTTTTAATATTGTAAAATCAAGACAATCATCATATTTTTACGACTTACTCCGATTTCCAGCATCAAACAGATCAAATTATTTAATACTTCCTTTTTTACCATGTCTTACATCAGAGACAATCCGTCTTTGGAATTCACTCCCAAATCAATTTAAAGAATTGAACAGAGTAAAACACTTTCAAAATAAAACCCTAGTAAGATAATCATATTTTCTATGACGTAAAAGATAATCATACGTCTCAGAGACTTATGGCACTTTGTTACTGTATTAAATAAAAAACATTAACTTTTTACAAAATGTTAATGTTTTATTTATTAATGAATTTCATATTACGAGAAATGAATCCATGATTCGGTAGAAATAAGTATTAATTTAAAAGAAAAAACAAAAAACTTAAACTCTATTACAATTTGCCCAAAAAAAAAACAACGTATTTTTAAAGGAAAAGGAACATTAAAATTGAATTTAAATTTTAAAAGTTGCCTTATTATCACTTTTTGGTTCAAAATAAGTCTACTCATAAGTATTAGTACACTCCTCGGTTTGTCATGACGATCAAATAAAAAGTTAGCAACAAAAAAACTTATAAAACTTATAAACAAATAATAATAAACAGTTTTTTTTTAATATCTCACAAAAGTTACATAAAAGATAATCATACTTCCCAGACGTATGGGATAGCTATAACTTCTGATCACATGTACTTACCGTCCCACAACGGCTGGCACGGGCAAGCTCCGACCATTGCTTGATTTAAGCAGCCAAAACGATGAGGTTTACAGTTAAAAGGATATTACATTTTTTTTTCGCGTGATACGTCTGGCAGACGTTGATTATTATCTTTCTAGGGGATCTTTCTTTACAAATCAAAACAAATACTTCTTTATGAGACATAAACTTGAACTATGTCCATTTATAAACTATCACTATCTTATAAGATTAATCTTACTGTGTTAGCATATACCCGAAATAAACTATAAACTAAACTAAACTGATGTTTAAATGACAATCAATTTTACTGGTACAAATGAGTATAAGCTAGTCACTGTAAGACTTTTTTGGTTATACATAATACTTAAAAAGTATATTTTTCGCTGCTCAACTTGTAGAGTACTTCCTCGATTTTTACTCTCTCTTCCCTCGATTCTTTTTGAAATTTATTTTCAACTGTAGATAATTCCTGCACATTGTATTTCAGGTCCTGTCAACATTTCCTTGAACACCAAAATGTTTAGGCAAAAAGAACCTTATTTCCCTTTTTGACAAGTATTATATTTATACATTTTGAAACAATCTTGAAAATACATTCTGACTTGTTGAAATTTAAAGTTTTTAAACATTTTATGTGAACATCAGCTTGAAATAAAAAAATTACTTTTCGGAATAATGCAATGTAGTGTTGCTTGTTTTTTTTTTCTAAAAATTCATTGCCCCGTTTTAAAACAAGCTGTTAAGATATTAAGTTGTTGTATTAAATTATTTTAATTTTTTTTCTTTACAATTTTGCATATATGTATATGTATATGTACATTATTAATAAAAGTTCTTTTTGATTTTACAGTCTTAGAGTGAAGTACCCATGTTGAGAACTGAGTTACTGGTGTTATTCTTTTCAATTTTAACATATGTATACATATTTGAAAAGAAAATCTAAATTCCTTTAATTTTCATTAAATAATCCCGTTCGCATAAGGAGAGCTGATGAAAAAAAAAACGCCATACAAAAGCCGCGTTTTATTGGTAATCTATTCCTAAAATAGTATTCGAGTACCAATAAAACGCTTTATTCACTTTTAATTTTTCTTTTTAAAGTTGGTGTCCCTACATTATTTGTCAAATCATTGATGTCAAAATTTCAAAATCTTCTGTCACACACAAAATATAAAAGGCAAATGTGCACTTGAAAATAGAAAAAATTGAATGCATATTGCAAACCAAAGTGGTAAATATATAAACTCACTTGTTAAATAAATTTCTGGCTAACATCATCATCATAAACAACAGCTGTTCTACATGGGGCGCGTTCGAAGAATGTACAATTGTGTAAATTATTGGGTCGAGTTGGAAAATGCATGAAAACGGTGGTTGAGTTGAAGTTTGCATGGAAATGCACACCGAGTTGGTTTCGAATGTGTTTTACTTATATTTGTAGTAAAACTTTGAATATATATTAATTTTCTTGTTATATATATTACCCACAGATTAAAGTTCACCATTTTATCAACTCCCTGTTCAATTCTATTGGTTTATATCGAAGAGCAAAAAATATGGAACTAAGTTTCTGGCAACTTTAAAGACCAGTTGAATAATCGTGGTTCACTATTTTCTTTAAATTATTATAGAATTTATTACACAGACCATTTATTTGGATAATAAACATTCTTTTATTCTTTTTATTCAATAAATAAGATATTAGAAGACAAAAATCAACATGAAATTATAAAGAAATAATTAATAAAAATTATGCGAAGTTACTTCAAGTTGCCTCTAGAGTCAAAATTACCATTTTATTCTACTCAATACCGTATACATATAACTTTGGGAGTTTTTATAAATGCATATATGTTTACATGCGATCAATTGCAATCATATTAAAGTCAAAAACAAAAAATATGTTTGCTTGTCACTTTTTATAGTTTCACATTTGCTCAACAAATATTTGAGTTTTGCTTTTAAGAAAATCGGACATTTAACATGTGCATTTAAAAAAGGTATGCACAACCACAACCATGCATTTATGGAAGCAACCTTTGTCAGCTTTTTAATGAGAACAAGCATATTCCAATAAATTTTCCACAATGATGGTAAAATACACTAATCCTAAAGAAAATTATCTCTTATGAATTGTTCCTAAAAGTTTTAAAAATTTTGTAAAGTATTGATTTTAATAATTTTTTTAACGAAATAATTGCATGTTTATAATATTTCAACCCAAATAAATGTTTGGTTTGAAATTTGTGGATCGCTTGCACTTTTCAATGCAGGCGAAGTGTAAAAGAAGTGTATTTGTACCGAACACACCCTCATGTTGCCAACATTTGCATATTTTTTTCCCTTCTTGACTGCCCCTACATTTAACTAGATGAAACTCTATCTTCACTAAAATACTATGGATAAACACTAGCTTATTTTTGTTCCCTTTTGAGGTGTTGTTGTTTTCCATGTAAAATTTTACTAGCTAGTGTTTTCAATTACCAATAAAACACGGCTAAAATTTAAATTAAATCTTTGTATACCTACATATCCCACCCAATTTTCATATACAAAGAATCCACGGGCAATAACTGTAATTTGTTTCCATAATTTATAAGTTATAACCAACTTATAGGAGATTCACCAAGCAACTTTTTAGAACGGAGCGCCCTCTATTGGAAACATTGAAAGCAGAACATTTATATCTGACACAAACCAAAAGAAAGAATTCTACCTTTGTATATATGGTTTGGATATACAAAGATTCTACCACAAAAGGTGAGAAATCCCAGAGAAATCCCGTTTAAACCTTTGTATATGAAAACTTTGGATACACAAAGGTTAGTCCCTTTTAAACTCCCGTATAAAATTCATTTCTTTTATTTCCTATTACAGAAGAGCTCACCTATTCATCATTGCTACGTTCTATTAGTTCCCGCGAATATTTTTAAAATTTTCTCCACTCCTATATTTGCGTAGGTAAGGATTTGAAGTTTAATCCAAAAAGCACCCTCATCAAGAGAAAATGCATTTATAAAGCCATTTATACTGATGCAAGTGATAATAATCATTTGGGACGAACTCTTGAAATTAGAATGTGCATATATATGTGAGTATGTAAACATGTACATATTTATATGAAATGCGCTTATATGCTTGACAATAATTGACGGTTCAACATGCGCTTGTCAAGGATCCTCATTGTTTTTATGCTTATATTATCTACCCAGCTAAATAACAGGTTACAGTTGTATATACTAAGGTGTACCTGTACAGTGTACATCACATACGTTTATTATCTTTGATTTGTGTTTTTTAAGCACAAAAACGATTGCTTATAATGATGGAAATATTGCTTTAATTTTATTTTGTTTTTGTCATTCTTCTGTATCATTACATATGTGTGTGTAGGAATAGGAACATACACGGTTTGCTGCCTCCTTTTTTGTTTAAAATTGACAAGATTTTTTAATTAAACCGCATATCCTTTCGGATTTTCAATGCACGTTTGATAAAATGTGGTTCTAAATTGAGATTGAAGTGGACGTTGGTAATTGGATAATATATAAAAATGGAAGAAGTGAAGTATACTTAAGCTGGATCTGAATTAAATTTCATATTTGAATGGGACAAACGACACGACGCGACGCTACGACGTGTCGCCTTGTCGTATACTTGTTGAAATTCAGCTAAACACATTGAAAAAGGATGCTAGTCCACCAAGAGACGATGTAATACAAACTCATCATCTAAATACGTATTTTAAAATGGGGTTGGGTCAAATTCTGACACGTTTAATGTTCTTCTGATAAAATTCAGCTTATACAAAATTCAATTTTTCAAAGTCCTCCCATTCTAAATCCATAATTTTTTCTAAAAGCATTCAATAATTTTTTGTATGAATAGGAAGTTATATTACGATCTATTATGGTTATTTCAAAAATAAAGAAATATTTATATTCCAACACAATATTTCAGCCTTTTTAAACATAAATATTTACTATACAATGTAAATTGAAGCTGAGCTTGCAAAACACTCTGTAGGTTTTTTTTTTAATTACCTATTCAAAAATGGTGTCTAGTAAAAGGCTGGAAATACCTATGTACATACATATGTAACATATGTTTGTTTTAAAAAGTGTTGGAGAATTGCAAAGCGAGAACATTTAAAAAATACCTGCATTAAACGTCACGTCTTAGATAGAACTACTATTATTATTTTGTTTATATTTTGATGTTATGCCTATTCAAAATACGAATTTTGGAGTGAAACAGAAAGTAATTGAGTTATTTTATAATAATAAAATTTGAAACACAGAAAAAAAAGTTAATAAATTAAAAAAGCTGATTTTTTCCGTAAGATCAGAATTCTAAAGAGTAATGTTAAAACTAACACTACCAATTTGCTAATTTAAAAGAATTGAAAGAACAATAAAGACAGGTACACTATGGCGTATACGCATTCATCTATTTTAATATTAAACATATTTTTTTTAATTTGTGTGTTGTGTGTATGCATATATACATAGGTATGTATATATGTATGAATATATAAATATACTCCTTTTAATAAACTTCAGGTATTGGATGTTTGTGTACGACTATATTCATCTAATCTATAGTAATTAATGGTGTTACGCCAACTACCTACTGACTGAAAATATTAGATACTATAAACTGAATACACCTATACTTAATGTAATGAACATTTCTATATGATGAGGTTACAAAACCATTAGAACAATAACAAGAGCCAATAAATGAATTTTTCAATAAGTCAATTCAAAGACATATTTTAACTGCCAAATGAAGGTTAAAAAATGTGTTCCTAATGATTCGTATTTTTTTATCTTATAGCCTTCTACTCAAAGCATCCCTAGAATTTTTTTTTTAAATTTCCACAAAGGCCAACTTATTTTGTACTTTTATGGAAAGGTCTTCATCTGGTTCTTTGACGTGCTCCCCTTTTAATTTTTAATTATAATTTGTTGCAGCAATTATGCGCTATGTTGCTTACAAATAGCATTCAAGTTTTTTTTTTTTTTCTTTCAGATAAAAATCCTTACATACTATCCAAAGCTTGACATAAAATTAAAATTAAGTTATTTCCTCATTTCTTCCTCAACATTTCCTATAGCCAGCAAGGAGCCTAGCTGGTAAAATCATCCTGCATTTACCAAAAGAAAAGGACGCTCGCGCGAAGCATTTTACAATTTCTTTGCCAAATTGGAAAAATATTCAACAGAAAAATTAAGTTGTTTATTCAATGATGATGATCATGATGATGAGTCCTTATCCAACTTTGTGGCAACTGTCTAAAATTGAATGTTTTAATTGTGTGTTTTAAAAAGGGTGAAGCAAGGACACACGACTTCGAATGAATGAATACAAAAAAGTCACACCACATATACGAGTACGGATTCTGAACAGCAAATGGATGAATACATATTTTTTTAATTAAAATTAAATCTCACACATGAGTTCACCACACCACCATCAGAATCGCAACAGTTCCATGAAAAGACCAACAGAAAAAATCATGTTTCCTGAATCGCCTTTCAGGACTTTAGCATTTTTTTTTTTTTGTAATTTTTTTATAAATACATATGTATATTTTTCTCGGTAGTCTTTGAAGGGATTTTTTCGAGGCTTTAGCAACTGCGGGAAAACTTGGTCGTTTACTAGATTTTTATTTCCCAACTACGGACACTAACAAAAAAAAATAAGTGTGTGAGAGAAAAAGAAGAAGAGTATTTTTTTTAGAAATAAAATGTTTTATTAATATATAAAAGTTTATAAAGTGTGTTTTGCGCTAGAATTGAAATTACATTTCAAGGATTTTTCAGTCAAATTGTTCCAACATTGGACGTTTTTATGATGAGTAAGGAGTCATGCACTTTTTTAAAAAGCTTTATGAAAATAAAATTGAACTTTGCTCATGCCCATATGCATATATGTATGTACTCGTATATCTGTTTTTGCTTAAACACGTAGTCTGAAACAAACACACCTATCTCTGTCATATTTATCTACATTCATGTATATCATAACCTTAAAACAATAATAAGAGTTAACCAAAATTTACCATTTAATATTGTTTTAATTATTTATTCATTGTCTTAGTTGATGTAAACATAAATACTTACATGAAGTTAGGTTATAAGATGATCAATTGAATAACCAGTTGGAAGAAGAGAATAAATCCATCTGACATCACTTTAAGACAAACGTAAAACAACTAACATATTTCTATAATAAAAACGGTTTTTGTTGCATTTTTGGACTCGACAGATGAGCCTACCTAATATGATGCATATACATATACATATGTATGTTATTATATGGTTTACAGCTAGGCTTTAACCCATATTACAATATATTGCATCAAAAAGTCTAAATTTTTGAATTTATTCATTCCTTCCAATTGGTAATTCATTTATGAGATTATTATCTCTAGTATTTTAAACATCTTGACATTTAAGGAATGTATATCGAGCTACCACCTACAAAAATAAATAATATACACTATGTTATTTGTTTATTTGATTCTCAGACCCTTTCACCACTTATCCCAACTTTCGATTAAAATATCGATTTTTTATGATAAAATAAATGGGCACATTTAAAGCTTATTTTAATTATTAGGCTATAATTTACTAGGAAACTATTTTATATAGGAAAAGATATTAAAAAGTGTTAACTATCAGAAGTAACTAAACTTACTTACTTAGGTCCTCAGACCTACGAAGTCCGTTGGTGTTCCCTAGCGGGACATAGGGCCTCAACTACACCTACGCGCCATCGTGAACGATTTCCAGCGATGTGTTTTAGCTCCCTCCAGCTCTTTCCCAATCTCGCAGATTCCTCCTCGACTGTTCTTCTCCACGTGCTTCTCGGTCTACCAACTCTTCTTAATTATTGTACATGAGTGAATTCCACGTCATTACCTTTTCGAAGCGTGTGTCCAATCCACTGCCACTTGCTGCTTCGTATAATGGTATCTATGGGTTCTTGACCTGTTCACCTACATAGGTCCACGTTGGAGATATGATTAGGCCAGAAAACCCGTAAGATGTTAACAAAGGTTTACAGTTTCCTGCTTTTTGTTGCTGTTATTGTTTTCCAGGTGCTGCAGCCATATCTACAGCAGAAATGATTCGACGTTAGAGTTAAACAGCCGTAGCTTTGTGTTGAATCTGAGAGATTTGTTCTTCCAAACATTGGACAACATCCCGAACGCAGCCTTTGCTTTTCCGATGGATAGCGATGTCTAGTTCGGTCCCTCCTTCATTCCCTTTTTCCAATCTTCGAGAATGCATTCGGAGACCCATATTGTGTCCATGAGTTGTTGCAGCAATTCGGTAGATTGTGTTGGCGCTGGCTTATAGCAGTTCTGCGGGAATGCCTGTCAAGTCCAACCGAAGGTGAATATTCAAAATTAGTACACAAATAACTTAATTTATTCATTTAGGGTTACCTGTGTAAACATTTTAAAAAAAGTAGCATAGAAGTTGAAGAAATATGTTATGTAAAATATTTTAAGATCCAGACCCATTTATTACCCATTTATTTCAAGTAGAGTTATATCGAAGCGATTCCAAACTATGTATGTTAAAAAAATATGTTGTTCAATGTTGAAGCTTTCAATCTTGCTGAAAATTGTGGTATGATGGTGATAATCAGCTAAAGACTAATGTATGTTCCTAAGGTTTAGTTTTTAGTGCACTGTATTGATTACTCAATTAGTATTTTTTCATATTGAAATGCACTTATTTCAGGTGAGACAGTTGCTCATTAGTTAGATATATTCATACTGCTGGTTTACAGTTGTTCAATCTGTATTTTATATACCTATAGTTTCTTTCTGGTGACCCCATAACTCACTTATATGTATGTACAATTTTGGAACTTGCAATCTTTTGTTAGACATAGTCAAAGACAAAAAAAACTTTTAATATCTTTTCAAATATCATTATGTTCTGAGAGGTAAATCAAAGCGAAAGTAGGCAATTTTTTTGCTCAGCTTTTTGCAATATTTCTTCTAGCGTGAAATCCCAATGGGAACTCGAGTGCTTACACTTATCAATATTAGACACTCATACCCTTTGCTTTTTACCAATTAAACATAACCAATTATTGTCATAGAACATTTCAATACGTACCCCAATTTTAAATGTCAGTGATTTGTTTCCTTACTCAACCTATACTCACCATTAAAAGCACTTACATAAATGAAATCTTACTAAAAAACTCCACAAAAAAAACATATTCCCCAAGGACCCTTTATTCATATAGGCTAATATGTCTCTTTCACCTCAATGAATTTTTCTTCCATACAAATATTTACAAAAAAAAAAAAAATCTAAATTAAAAAGCCAACAAATTATTGTTTTAAGGAAAATGCTCATATCCCAACAATACAATTGAAGATATGGCATTAGCAGTCGCGTGCGAAAAGGAGCTATTTTTGGCACGTAAGGGCAAATTAAAATACAACACTCTTCAAGGACTTTTAATGCATTTTTTGTTCCTTTTTTTCTAATTTTCTATTGTTTTCATATAACCATGTGTAAAGATTGAAAAACTCATATTAAAACGAAGCCACAAAACACAATGGTTGGTGTTTTCTTCGCCGTTGCATTCAAACAAGGATTTCATTATGAGCCATTGAAATACTCTTGCGTATTCCATATGGGATTGATTATTTCGTAATTAGTTGGTTTTGCATAAAAATATACTATACAAAGTCCTTGAGAAGAACAATTTAAAATCATTACTTTCTACGGGAAAAACAAAACCGCAAATACCTTTAATCTCCGATGAGTTCTTCAAGCTGCGTATTAAACTCAAATGTATCGAGTGTTCCCAAGATTTTATATTGAAATTACTTTGTAATGTACTTTATATGGCAATATAGCTATATTCGATAATATGTATTAAGATTAGAATATTTTAAACGAAATAATTCTTGTTTTTCTTAGAACAGAATTAAGAACAGGCATTGTCAGTAATATAAATTATTATATATTATTATATCTAAAAATCCCTACAATATTTAGCAACACAATTTATCAATTCAGTGTGATAAGAATCTCATTTAGATATGTGTGTACATTATACGTACAATTGAGCCTTGGAGTTTTTCTTACCTTTGTCACCTTTCAGTGTATCATGGTTCGAACACTTGATCGATAGTATGGCTTAAGAAATGTACTATAATACCAACTTAAACGGTTTTTGCAAATAAATGAAAACCTCGAAATTACGACTTTATGCCAATTTCAAAAATTTTACATCTCTTCTATTTTAGTCATAGATATAAGTTTTCGCCTGTCAGTGTAAATTGTACATACATATGTATATTGTATGTACATATGTATGTAGTTCTTTTTACATAAAATATTTTTTGTGGGAAATTAAATTCTTTATCTACTAATAAATGTAATCATTTAATAAAGTTTAAATGGATACTGAAGTCAAATTAAGCAAACAAAAAACAGTTTTTTGGAGATCTCAAACCCAAATATCATTAAAATATGTGCTAGAGCCAATTTTGCGAAAAATTTAATTAAATATGTACTTAGATTACTTTTCTATCTGCTTCTTCATAAGATATAAACTATAATTTTGGAGAAACACAATTTACAATTAGCAAGAATACCCTGAAAAATGTCGAAGATATTTGGCTTGAAAATCTCTGAGCTTGCGGCCGTACTTAAGAAACAAGATAATTCCCAGATTCACATTAAAATAAAGCAATCAGGCAGTAGCTATTAACTATAGAATGCAATTATACCTAGAAACTGATACCAGAACAAGCTCAAATTAAAGTGGACATAAGGCAAATTAATTATAGTCCAAGTCATGAAAGCACATTATTTGTATCTCTTTTTTCCCTATGTTAAATATTTGCAGCGTTTTTCAACTACTTACTCCATAAAATCGTTACATCAAAATTCGTAACATCACAACGAAATTATTGGTTTGATTTATTTTCGCTTATGTAATTATGGCACAAAAAAGGATATGCTAAAAACTATTTTTGCTATTTTTGTATTAATTCATTTATTCACATTGTACAATATTAATAATTGTCAATTTTTGGAATACATAATGTATGTACATATAATTAAAATCTTATTTATTCAAACAATTTTGTAAGCAGGAAGTTCTATCTATATTCACATTTCAGGACATATTTATTCACTTATACATATGAAGGGTTCAGGGGAAAAACGGCACAAGTCAATTTTTTTCAAAATTTACCTAATGATGCCATCTTGTAGGTTTTTGCAAATAATTTCTGATGTTCTATTCTCTTTTTCTAAAAAAGTGCTATTCTACCTAAAAACCGTTTTCAAAAAAAAGCCATACGGAGAAAGAACGGCGCAAGTCCATGTTAAATGGAACAAATTATAGTATTATTTTGTTGCTTTTGTTATAAAAAATGTACAAGTATGTTTGTTTGGTATAATTGAGAGTAATTGCGATTAGCAGCCAAAAATTTAAAAGAGTACCTCTTTTTTAAACCACTAAGGGTTTGTTAAAATTCATAGAATGTGATTATCTGCATCAAAAATCTTTTAGGTCCCAAATCTTCTAAAATAATGTACCTGCCTGAAGATCTAAATATTAGTAAACTACACAAGATTACCCAATTTCTTACAAATCTTTCTGCCAAATAATTGAAAGTAATTTCAAAAGTGACGATTAATTCATTGATGATCCCCATTGAGTATTTATTCCATAAATTATTTATATTTAATCGTATTCTATTTATTCATTAAATACATTTTTTTTTGCTGCTACTAAAAACATAATCGTTTACAAAACTATGTGTTTCTAGATTTTCTTTTTAATTTAGCTGGTATAAGTAAGTAAACTTATAATTTCGTTTTCCGCTTTATTAAAAGGGAAAAACGGCACAAGTCACGTACCTTATTCATTATATTATTTTTATTAAATCTATTTATCCATGGAATGAACATTAAATTTTTGTCTGGATCTAAGAAAATGATGGGCTAGAAAACTGATTTCAATTTCATTTAACTTTTGGAACCGAGTTGTTAAAGCCAAATAAAAAATTTGTCTCTCTTCATATCCTTAAAAGTATGTAATATCTTTTTTAATATTTCCAAAAGTCAACATCTATGTATATGTATATGTACATATGTATGTTCATATGTACATAAAAGCTTACATACATACATACATATGTAACTATCTACATACATACTGTTTTTTGTAGATATGGTTTTTAATAATTAAAAGAAGGCTCGGTACGACCCATATCGATAACTTCCCATTGAATATAGTTTGAAAATTGAATTGAATTTATTGAAGTTTTTATGTTACCTTTAATAAATAATTTGGTAATTTTTGTAAAAACTGTATAATCGATAAAACTGTCAAAAATTTTACATTTTTTGACTATAATTTTTATAAGCTCTCGAGATATTCAAGCCAAAATATATTACATCACATAGCACAGTACAATATTTATTTGAAGTCAAGGGCTTTTGTTCCCGAGATATTATCGACCAAACAAAATTTGTATGAAAGTCATTTCTACATCCTTTATTCTCTGTAAAAGAGAAATTAGTTGGATTCGATATTTTTATTTCTTCTCCAGATATCGTGGATGAAAAATGGTATCTCGAATGTATGAGCGTTACATAAATACGTACATACATACAAAGTCTGTAGAAATGACAGATTTTATATTAGGGACCTTAAAACCATCAGATTCATCTTCTATGGGAAGTTAGTAATTTGTGTTATTAATTTGTGGTTAATAATTAATTTCTTTTAATAATACATAATTTAATTTATTATATTTACAATTTGGAAGGTTATACAAAATTGATTTTTCATAGTTTTTAGTAGAAATATACATATGTCGGACTTGATTCATAAGGTGGTAATGTTTAAATTAACGGATTTAGTTAATAGTAGTAGTAGTTCTTGACTTTTTAATTTGGAAAACAGCTTTTCTTTAGTAAACAAATAAATAAATAATAATTTCGAAGAAAGCCAACTCTTCTGTTTTCAATCAAATTGTACAAATTAAATAGCTGTAGATCCTTGGTAAAAGCAGATACCTTTAATTCTTGCTTTAAAAGCTCTGCTAAGGTGACGAATCACTAACGTAAAGGACAGGAAATTATTAATTTAAAATAACTAAAATGGAATGGAACACAATGTATGAAACTTGATAGTTCCTTCAACACTCGAAAATAATGCAAATTTTAATTAACCATGAAAAAAAATACTTTTCTAAACCATACCAACTAAGTAACTGAATAAGCAACACTCATACATACATATATGTATGTACATATCTACATATGTATGATATTACAAAATAATTTCTAGATAATTGGATAAAAAGCAGTTAGCTAATTGTTCAATACACTAAGTTACCTATATCTATTTTATTAAAACGTTTAACATAAAAAGTGGCATCCTAAAATTTATTGGCAACACATCATTGATTTAATTATTGCGCAATTTTAATTAGTTCTATTTTAATAGAACACTTAACTAATATGTGGTGGTTTGTACTGAATACCAAACTGTAGAACAAAACTATTTCACTCACAAAACTCAAACATTTTTAACGATTGAATAAATCGGTAATTTAGTAGACTTCATACGATTACAATATTAAGGAGAATCGGATTAGTTTTCATGAGAGGAAAATCAAGTAAAATAAAATATCAAAAACAAAATAACTCTAATGTCATCGGACAATTATTTGTATTTTTCATACATATGTGGTGGATCACATGTTTTTTGACAAATCTAAAAGAGAATAGCCCTTTAGCGAGGTAAATTATCAACAAAAAGAAAACTCAGAAATGTTCTAATGAACCCATTAGAAGAACAAATTAAATTTAATTTTTTAAAGCTAAACAATAGTGAATCTTAATTGACGATCAATTTAATTTTATTAAGGTTTCATAATTGCATTGTAGTAGGTAGCAGATTTCTTAGTAAGCAAAGCATACTATGTACGAATTTTTATTTAAAGTTCAATGGTGTTTATTTTAACACGATACCTACAACTTCCAATAAAAGTTTTAATGAAGTTGGAGGGAAGTGGCTTATTACAGATTATGTAAAGCAGTACAAAAAGTAAGGTTTCATTAAAAGGGAGGGCTTACACTATCAAATATACATGACAAACTTGTTTGATCGACTTGAATTTGAGAATATGAACGCTCCATCAAACGGCTTGATAAGTATGTTTGATTAAAGCAATTTTTTTGACACTTGATAATATGAAAGCATTCGTTAGCCATGATCAAAATTCTAAAGTGAAATGATGTTTGCAACATACGTTTGACGAATGTGAACGGTAGGGTTTCAGTCCATCAAATTAATATCAAGCTAATTTGTCATACATGTTTGATAGTGTGAACCCCCCTAAGAAACAAGCAGAAATTATAGCTATTTTCAAGAGTAAAGTATTAGTGTATTTTAGTGATAACTTAAAAATGTTGCTTTTTCATTAGGAAAGAAGTTTTTTTGATGTCCAACTGTTTGATTAAATGATAACTATATTGTTTTTCAATACGCGTTCCATTCCCTCACTTTTATTTATTTTTACTAATGCCCTATACCTACTCATAACTTGTAAGAAAATATGAATAAGCTTCAATATTACATTAAAGGACATGCAAAAAAAAATGTCAAGCATAACATGATTTCAATTTTGACACCTTTTTGTGTAAATGTGAAAAACTAGCTACAACATCATCAAAAATTCAAAATATTGTACACACCAACTGTATTATTACTTTATTCTAGTTAATATTTAAAAAAAAATGTTTTTGCCTTGAAATTCTCTAGGTACACTAAAATATACATTAAGATGCATGTATGTATGTACATATCTATATGTTTTTAAAAGAATTTTGTGCACTAATTAATTAGTCCAATATTATAAACAGCAAAAAACCATAGCTAATACAACTTAATAATTGTAGATTCAAAGTAAGTTTTGTAAAAGTTCAAACCAAAAAAGCTGTTAATTCAAAGGTTAGTGTTAAAAATATGCAAAATTGCAAAACTATGAATCAACGTAATTTAACGGACTTATAAATATTCCAATAGGACACAGGTAAATTTTGTATTGTAAAACACGACGGAACATAACATTAGATACTTAAAAGTCAAATTTTAACATTTTAAAGTCTTGCACACTCTACCTTTTTATAAAATATAATTTGCATTTCAAAGGTCTCACATACATTACTCGTTTGGTTATAAATATGTACATATATGTACATTTTTCCACTTCAATAAATACCAACAAAATAAAATAACTAATGAACCAGGGACATTATTTTTACTAATCTTCTTTTAAAATAAAGCGTCTTTACATACGTATACATACATACCTATAAAAAAAAAGCAAATGAAAATTTTACCAAGAAAAACAATCTTCAAAAGCAGCGACAACGCAACGCTCCATTGAAGTGGAATAAATATGTTGCACACTTTTTCTCCGTTCGTTTACGAAAAGCTTTCATCTTATAATCGATGCACTTATGTTCATGTTGCACAGCTTCCCGAAGTCGTCCAAGAATTAGACCTTAACCGTACCTATCACCAAAAATTCAAACAAACCTTCATCTTAATGAAAATAAATAGAAATAACAGTTTATACAAGTTGGCATTCGTTAAAAATAAAAAATGCTTTTATCGCCAACAGTCAATTACTATCGATATACCATTATGTACCTTCTACGGAAATACCCGTGCTTCCAAAGGAATTATTATAAACCCACCACCATCCTTCAGCTCGACCATAGAAATTGAAACCGCCATTCAACCCTTTTGCACCTTTTCAGCATTACATGCAAATGCATTTAGCAGCAGGAAGTAATGTCGTTTTTCATAGCCTTTTGTTTATGTTTCTGTTGTGTGTATTTATTTTTTCAAAGAGTATACTCGTACTTACAACTTACCTGTGATGTTAATGATGGCTGCAATTTATTGACGAGATGGATAGGTAACGCACGGTGGCGGGCGGGCGGCGGCGGCGGCGTGTCGGTAGGAGTAGGAGGTAAACGCGATGCAGTAGTGGAAATGTAAGGTACATATTTACGACATCAAAATAATCCTTTGGAATCCTTTGGAACATGCCGATAAGAGGCTTTTTCATTATAACAACAAAAATTTGTACTTTAAAATACAGAACGAACTGAAAAATGGTAAGATAAGTATATTTTATATGTAAGTACTTATGTAAGTATACTCGTACGAGTATGTACAATGTACATGCTCATGCTCCTGTTTTACTAGCATGTAAGTGAAATGAACAGCAAATTTAGGTATTAGCATAAGGAAGAATAATTCACTTTAATATTAATAATATGTATTTTGAAAACTCCTATATCACTGGATGGATACTCAAAAAAAAATTGAAGCAAGACAAATATATTTGTTGGCTTATTATTCCTTTCCCTTTGATTTGAGGACTTTCGGACCAATTTTTCTTTATATCAATAGCTTCTCCCACAAGGCCGGATTAAGTCCTACAGCTATGATAATGACCCTAAACAAGGTTTTAAAATATAATATTCCGATTTAAAGGATAGTATGTAGATACCATCAACACATATTACAAATTTATATGTTCTTGACTAACGTTACTCTCCATTTGCGCAACCCCTTCATTTTCGCAACAATTGAGTTTCCAACTTTTTTGACGCAGTATTCGCAACTTAACTTTTGAAATAAATTTGGCTCGATAACTGCAACTTTATTATTTATATACTCAAGCTTTTAGATAAGTTGGTGTTTTAAGTTTTCCTATTATTTTCCAACAACTTTTGAGTGCATTTAACTAATAGTAAGAAGATGTTATGTATATGAATGTTTGTATCTAGGTATTGAATGCAACATTTTATCTTTAGTTTAAGGAATTTTGCTAAGTCATTGGACCCTTGTGTGTTTCAAAATTGCGTGTATTACAAAAATGATTAGATATATTTAAAACAAAATGCAAATAAAAATATAATTCTTTCAAAACAAAATAATATCTCATATGTACATACATTTATACTCGTATAGAGAACTATACCTTTTTCCTGTCTTTGGTTCTGACAATACTCCAATGTGGATCTTAGACCAGATGGGTTCTTACAGTAAAAGACAGTCTCACCTCTTATACGCGTTCCAGAGGAAAGTTGGACGAAAGGACGTGACGATTCCGGAGACGTTATACAATCATGAACTGTAGTTATGTATATGCACTCAACACGAAGCAGAAATAGTGAAAAAAAAAAGGCTTCGTAGCTCACATTAGCGGAGAGAAGCCAGCTCGGAAAGTCCTTTGTTGCTCACGAGATAGCTTAGACCAGGATGTTCAACTGAATGGCGTCATAGGCTAGCCATGCATTGGGATAAGAGAAGAGACTTGTTGAATGAGACCAGAACCTGATGCTGATCCTATGTATGTAGTTCTTGATTAGTTGTGATAATCGAAAATACACTGTACGAACTGTCAAGAACATTCAAATGTAAATACCTATTTATTTTCTCTAAGAAGTTCATAAGAGTGCCTACCCAACCTACCTATACAATTTAAGAAATGTAGATGTACACATACTACATAATATGTACATCTATATTATAAAGTATGTTTAAAAAAACTGATTTGATGAAAAAAAATTTGGGAACCATTCAATATAAGATATTCCATGAGAACAGATTCACTGATCATGGTTTGAATGGAAAAACTTACACATTACCCAAATAAGGCCCAATGTGAATAAGGAATATAAGGAACTTTAAAAAAAATGTTGGTGAAAGAAGAGAAAAATTTTTATTATACAGATAGCGAGAAGGGATATGCATAAGTTACGCTTAACGGACGTCTCACCCAATGAAACAAAAACACCTACTCAACTCATATGAAATCATACTGCAGTGTGATGAACTTCATTAATCCGGCCTTGCTAAAATTCCAACCAATGTTTGTACATACATACATACATATACATATGTATGTACATACGTATGTATGTACGTCAAATGAATTAAATTTAAAAAACAAATAAAAATAAATAAAGGAGATTCTTTCTTCCTTTCCTTTGTAGATTTCAATTGGAAAATTAAGGACAATATTGTAAAAGAAATCGCAGTCTTTGAGGAAATGAAGTGATTATGAAGAATTAACAAGTGTAATGGACGTAAATGGATTTTAGTCCTTGTATTGTTATTTGTGGTTTTTGTAACCAAAGCTAAAAAAAGTATTAAGTTAGGTAGGTACACCATACTTTCGGCTAAAAGTTATATTTACTAACTAGAAACATTTTTGTTTTCCTTTGGCGGAATAAAAGTTATTTGCAGCGTGAAGGATGATACCATGCCTACACATACATACATTCTTACATACATATGTATACACATATATTTTTTCAAGTATTAGGACACACAAATAAATATTTTTGTTTGGATACCCATTCCAGAGAACCTTATAGATATATGAATATTATTGCGTCTGGCTACAGTTAAAAGCACTCTATTCGGTCTTTACTTTATATAAAAATAATTCCCAAGATGAAACACATTACAAAAGTGTGTTGTCATTTTAGTTGAAAATCATGAAAATCATAAGTAGGTAGGTACGTATGATAAATCCAATAATTTACCAATAATACATAAAATAAAAAACAAGTGTTGATAAATATACTCAAACATACTCATGTACTTAATCAACGTGCCTTCAGGTAGGCTTCAAATTGAAATTGAAATTATCAAAATCTTTAAACGAAACCTATTTAATGGGGTATTTTAGTCTAGAAAGTTAATATTTCGACAGGTTTAACGGGGTTTTCAAAATTCGAATCATTTTAACAGTCATAAATTTGTGTCGCAGTAACTTGGTCGGTTTGAGCGGATCGCATATAACTATAGGCAGCTGAAAGTTGTTATTGCCTGAACTGTAATACCTTTTTTATATGTCATTATAGGTATATCTACTTCATATGTATGTATGTATGAAGTAAAAGGAAGCCCGATGTATGGATCTGAATGGCTGATTAACAAAATATAAGTTATAGGAATTGTTCTATCAATTTCATTGCCACTTAACTAAAGACTTTAAATGCGTTTTTTTTTTCAGAACTAGTTTGTTTTCAAAGCGTAGTCTTGGGCCATAATATCTAGAATTCCAATCAACCGATTGACTTAAAATTTCGCACAGATATGCTTTATATTTTTTGCATGAAATACGGATGGCTCAAAATATTGATTCCGAGTAGCTACATATTCCTAAAATCCCAAAAAAAATCAATAATGTAAGGAATAGGCAAAAATCGAACTACTTTTTGAGTAGCTGATGCCATTTCGCAATTTTTAAATTGAAAACTTTTTGGTAGGGGAAAACTTATGGGTTCGCGTCACCGACATGCTCATTATTAATGGGTTCGTAATTTTATAAACTTTTCAGTTTTTGATTAAGAATTAATTAGAGCAACGAATTGTAAATCAAAAACTTTTTATATTTCATGAAAAATTTGAAAAATTACTCTTTAAAATTATTTTTGAGCCCATCATGCAAATAGTATTTCACACTTAGTTTGGTCGTTTTCTTACTACAGATTTCTAGTTGTTAAATCATATTTTTATAAAATCTAATAATAAATTAAGATCAATGTGTTTGAAGTTTAAAAGATGGTTATAATAATTATGTAATAATATCTTTCTTTATTTTAGCCAAAATATCACTTTTATTTTGCTTACGCCTATATTGGACAATTTAGAGAGATTGACAAATAATGAGTTTTTTTAATAATACACATGGAGTTTTTAAAACAAAAAAGTAATAATATATAATGCAAAATTATATTTTACCTAACACAAATTTCAATGAACTCCATTTTTAATATTATTTTCATATCAGTTGAAACTCGATTAACCGGGATGGTCGGGACCGAGCCCATTACGGATAATCGAAAATTCCGGATAATAGAACTTTTTTTTCTCAAAAAAAGATAAGTATTTTACTTTTAAATATTTCTTTTTCGGTATTAGGTTTTTTTTTTCTTTGTATTTTTTGAAATAATTTGCTGAAGAATAATGACAATAATTTTTTTTCTCATTTAGGTAGTAGGTATACTGAAAACAAACTTCAGGCTTCTAGACAGTGCCGTAGCCAGGATTTTGTTTCGGTGGGGGCTTGCTTCCAAATCTTACGAGGAATTCTCTATGCATATTTATGTATATAATTTGTATTAATTTTTACATTGTATATAAAAGGGTGTTTTTTTTTAATTCATCATTTTTATTTTACTTTAATCTTACAACTACTTAAAGCTAGACAAAAATTCTTAAAACTAGCATATATATCAATAACTTACAACTAAATTACTGGCCCTATGCGGACGCTCTAAGTTAAATTTAAAGGGTGTTTTTTTAGATGGTTTGCCATTATGTTTTAAATATGATTTTGGGCAAGTGGCCGCTGCAGCTGGCTCGAATAAATTATTCTCTTCTGTTTACAGCTATTGGGACTGTATGTCAGCAATAACGCCCCGAATATTCTCTTCCAAGGCTTCAATCATCTCGGGTTTATCTACGTAAACAAGCGACATCACATATCTCCACTCCACAAATAATATTCCAGCGCTGTTAAATTGCACAATATTGGAGGCCACGCCATCCACCACAAGCCCACCACGGGAGATAATGCGTTCACCAAAAGTTTCATTCAATGAATTGATTGTTTCGTTAGCTGTATGACATGTAATGTAGTCTTGTTGGATCCAGCGATCGTCAAAATCAACATCTTCTAATTCCGGCACGAAAAAGTCCACAATCCTGGCTCTATAGCGTTCCCCATTGACTGTAACCTTATGGCCGGCTTTATGTTTGAAGAAATATTTACCAATTATTCCCTTTGCACACAGAGCACACCAAGCAGTGACTTTTTTAAGGTGAAACGGTGTCTCAACAATGGCTTGTGGATTATAATCACTCCAAATAGGTACGACAGTTTTCAACCAAAATAAGCTTCGTTGCTAAACAAAATTTTCTGGTGAAAATAGGGATCGGTGGCCAAATCGTTTTGGGCCCATTCCATTCCATTCACCGAACGTGAGACGAGCTTAAACTGAACCATTGTTATATGGTAATAAATTTGCACGATTTTCAAACGTGCGTTGTTCAGGAGTAAGTCTATCCATTATAAAACGGCAAATCAAAATAAGCTTAAATTAAGTGAAATCTGTCAAAAAGAAAAACTCCGAAAAAAGTATTGCGTTATTGAAAACCACGCATCTAAGAAAACACCCTTTACTTAAATGAAAATATGTTCTTAATTTTTTTTTTACACAAACATTTTTTCAAAGCAGATGACGCACGTCTTGATTTATTTTTTGACATGAAATCAATCAATTAATATCCGAATGAATATAGATAGGAAGTAAGTGAGCTTAATCCTGTATTCCTCATAAGTCATAACGCTTCGGAACAATTTTTAATAGTTAAGAGAAGAGCTTGAAACGATGGTAGAGCGTTTACGTTGACCATGAATCTTTCAGTATGATTTGAATTTAATATATTAGAAAGTTTTAGTTTTTATTTTTATTTTAGACTTTCGGGAGAGTCTTCAGCCCCCCTTTGTACGTAGGATCGAATTATTTTTTCATTTGAAATTGTAGCTACCATAAAGGGCGTTGTTAATTTGTTTCACTAAACATCAAAAGCATTCCTGTACCTAAACTTTTTTAGTTTTAATTGAGTAATTTAGTCCAGTTTGAGAACCAATAACCTTGTAGGTAGCTAGTAGCTACTAGCTACATACAGAAGAATAATATACCTATACTTCATTGCATAAATTTAGTAAATTCCAGAAAATAAATACATACCTATTTCAGTGTGTTAGCTTAGCTTTATATTATCTATGTATATAAACAAAAAACAAGAGCTCTTGATTTTGAACGAACACGGATAGGTACCTATACGGAGTCCGTGTAATTAAAAGAGACCAACAAACTATCCGTGTCTTTAGTACACGTGTAATAATTCTCTAATTACCCGTGTACACGGATCGTATTTACACCGATAATTATTAATACACGGATTTTTTTTAAGGTGCGCTGAGGTGGTGTTGGAAGAATGGTTTTGAATTTTGTTTTATTGTTGTAATTTGGTCCTTGGTAGTTCTAGCAAACGGTTTTATTACACGGATAAATAATAACTAAAAGCACGTATGCCCAATGCCCATGTACCTATTGCTATCCGTATAATTTAAATACACGGTTAATTATATATGTACATACATACATATGTATGTAATTGCACGGACTCAAATCCGAATATTCTAAATATCCGTTTATTTGACTATCCATGCTCTAATTATGAACGTGCTTCCTCTCCAAAAAAAAAATGTCTATAACAACGTGAATGTGCAAATACCTATATCAAAAAGGCTGCAATTTTGTCATTCGCCTTATTACTGAAGTTCATATACATATAATTATGTATCTACCTATAGTTACATATCTACCTACATAACCTAAGAAGAAACTTATTAACCATGTATATGTACATAATGTAGGGATAAGTATCTATATTTGTACGAATGTATACCTAGGTAGTTATAGGAATATTTATTACATTAACCTAAGCTCTTTTAAAATTCAATCATGGAAACATCTGGATTATGCAAATAAATACACATAGTAGGTACTCTAATTTGTATGATAACAACTACCTACTTATTATAAGTATATCTAGTTTAGTTGTTGAAACATTATTGAATATGTGGCTGGGTAGATACCTACAATGTTAAAACTATCTTAAACTAGACAAAAATTCATAAAAACTAGCCTACTTATCCATAACTTACAACCATAAATTGCTGGCTCCATGAGGACACTCTAAGCCAAACTAAGAACTAACTTTAAACTCGATTGGTTAGGAGCTTTTTCTTTTTTTATTTCAATTATCTACCAACAGGAATTAAATAAAACTTGGTTATCTACTTATATGCCAAGGTGAATACCTACGTATACTTACATATTTATCTATACTATTTACTGCTGCACAAGCACAGCTAGTAGCATTCAAGTGAATAAAACTACCAAACTCACTCCATGTATGTATGTATATGCATATGTACATATCTATATGCATATGTACATATCTATGTACGTATGTACATATGAACTATCACCACCTCAGCAGCCATTTTTTTCAAAATCAAATTGTTGTTGTTTGTTGTAATTTAGATACCTACCTAGGTACCTAACTATAGGTAGGTAGGTACTTAGATAATACCTAATTTCGTTGAGTTTGTAGGTATAAAGATGACTATAGAGTTAAGAATTATTAATAAATCACACAAAATATAAATAAATAAAAAATAGAGTTCGTTGGCATACTTACCAATTTAACGATACAACTTTTTTCGAAGACAACGTTCCTTTCCTAACTACATACCTAGGTAGCCAGATAGAATCAAATATCGGTATCAAAGCACATATTATAATTTATGTATGTATGTACAACTTTAGGTAAGGAATAAATATATTCTGGCATTTACCTACCTATGATGAAAACAAATTAAATAAGTGGGTATACCTATCTTAATTTAAAATTAAAAAAAAAAAAACATTTATTGAACAAAAACAAAACTGAAACAACATAGGTACCATGTAAGACAGAGACGGAACAAGACACAACCAACATTCAATTTATTTCAGAATTCAGAGTCGAAAAGAGAGAATGAGAAAAAACGAACATCCTGCAGCTAATCGATAAAACTGACTAATTATTGGCATTGCTAGGTAAAATTCTTAATTAACATGTTCTCTCCACTCAAGCTAGCTAGGGCGGCAAAATCTCACAAAAAAAAACATAAAAAAAGATAAAACCCAAACCACCCACTTTTCCAACAGATCAGATCAACCAAAGAAACAAAACGATGAACAATCGCAACGAAACCAAGCTATCTAATTTTAACTGGCCAAAACGAGATGCCAATAGGTGTGTGCAAACAAAAAAACTAAATTTCTGAATCCCATCCTACCTCGAACAAATTCCTCCGACAGCAACCTTGCACCCTACCCAAACCATTTACATTTTCTTTTTCAACATTCAATTTCTCTTTCTGTCAACACCCAAAGATACAAACTATACTAACACAACCGTAAGCAACCTCATGGATACATTCCGTGTGTACACCTATAGTGTCGGTGTAAACTTGGGAACTGGAAGCCTCAAAAGAGCTAAGAGTTCACTTCCAATGGAAATGGATAAGTGGAATGTAAGCCGTAGCTCCACCCGTCCAAAAGATACAGCTAGACAAAGCAGCGGTTAAAAAGAGTTCGAGATACTTTCCAATTTGCTTTACAGCTAGAGCAAGAGCATCCCTTCAGTGTTGAGTACATCACGGACTACGGTCGGAATAACGAAACGGCTAAGTTGAGCTCAGCGACAAGCGTCAAGGGTGGGTTGTGGCATTTTCGTCTGTCTCGGAGAGCATCGGTCTGCTTAGCGCGGATTAACCGGAATGGCAATTGGAATTCCTACTCGAATGCGTAGCGATATCTCGAATCAGTTGTTCTCAGTACAGCGAATCGTGTACACGGTGTGAAAAATTTCAGTTTTTGTGTGGACACCTTTAAGAAGGAACGTTCAACGAACTCACTTCGTCGTGGTCGTCGCCTTGTTTTTTTGTTTTTGGTCTGTGACTTCTCTGTGGTGGATGATTTGGGATTTTTTCCTCTTTGAAATTTAATCTTAATACAGAAGTGTTTCTTCGCAAATATTTTATCCTCCCTTTTGTTGTTTTTTATTTGGAAGTACCTTTTGTCTTTGGGTATGGATAGAATCGAGTAAACGGATATAAATACACTAATAGTGAACTGATAAGTGCAATATCTACATATGTATACCTAAGTCTAACCATCTATCTACAAATAAAGTTCAAAACAAACGTCTCAAAAACCAAAATGTGCTAATAAAAAGACAAACCCGAAAAGTGCAGAGATTTTAGAATTTCTCGTCAACAATCAACACACCTATTAATCTACCGTCGGCAAAGTATACCATACTAAAAAAAATGCAGGCGACAAAAATGCGAACCCCATTTGCAATTCAAGAAATTCTTGGGCTTGGTGTTGGAAGACAATCCAATAATGTCTCTCCACCGATAAATGTGACATCATCAGGTCTTTCGCCCACAGGTTCAGCTAGAGATACTGGTTCAATGTCGCCAGATGCAGTTAAGATGGCAGCAGCTGCCGCCGCTTCTGCCGCTAATCACTGTCAATTGCCTGTTTTTAATCCAGCGAATTTTTACGCTGCCGCTGGTTATGATCATAGCACATTGAATGCCGCACATCATCATCATATGACAACTTTAGCAGCAGCGGCATATCTTCGAGGATTTTTACCGCCGGGTTTTAGTACACCGCATGAATTTAGGGGACATTTTCAGCAGCATTTTGGCAATCAATTTGGTGAGTGATCATTAATTCAGATTTATTCCATTCTAAAATATTAGTTTTATTGGAGAAGAAGATGTTAATGATGTTCATCTCGTGTAAAAAAATCATTAACAGAATCGTGTATTTGATTTAGTATAGTGCCTACCTACACTTATAGGTAATTGTTTTTACTTCACGTAGTAGGTAGGGTACTTCTTTGTCAAAATATTTGTTTAAACACTTATTATAGTAATTATTGTTATCTAGATTTATTTTTGAATATACATAGCTAGTTTCCTAGTCCACAAGTAGTTGTGCTAACATAATCTCTCTCAGATTCGTTATTTCTTCTTATTAAATCATATATGTATTTCCCTTTTACTGTTTTCAGTAGTTAAAAATTAAGAATCTTCTTGTGCGTATATTTTAACCAATACCGCCTAACCACTAGTATCCAGCCACTTGGCAATTATTATGAATAACAAGAATTTAAAAATATTGATTTATTCTGTACAATTTGCTAAGCTAGATTTTCCAGGAACTTAGATTTTTTTACTAACTACATACATATGTATGTATGTAGGTACAAAGAGACTTTGCATGTTATAAGTTTTAAACTAATAGTTTTTTATAGTAAAACAAAATTCTGTCAATAATAACAAAGGTAATAATAATTATTAAATGGTGATTGATAACTAGAATTCATATTGTTCTTTCATTTGTAATATAACTACCTATGTTGCAAACTTATTTCTTAAGCCAAACATGAGTACAATAAAATAAATCATTCTTTATTTAATATCCTGCCATTTTAACAAATTGATATGGTCAGGTATAAAGCTTACATTTTAGTATTTTTGTTGTACATTTTTGATAACACTTAGAGAGGAATAAAAGTTCATATAGCTTTAAACCTTTCGCACATTTAAATATTTCAAACGTTTGTAAATAATTTTTAAAATATAAATACATACATACATACATACAGGTACTAATTATTATTTACTATTTCTTGCTCACGAAATAAAATTAAAGTGGCTGGTTATTGAAATGAGATCACTTGGTTTTTTTTTTAAATAAATAAAATACTTACCTAATATGTATATTGCTTCCCAAATATTTCTTTTGATGCATGGATTAAGGTTTTATTAAAAATAACAATTATTATGATTTTATTTTGAACCTACATATAGCTACTAAGCGCAGCTAATAAATAATGTTTATAAATGTAAATTTTTCTGCCTAACTCTATGCCGAGGACCTAGAGTGAACTTTAGTATTTCAGGTGATTTACTAATAGAGAAATTGTAATTTTCATTTTACTCCAAAAACTACGGTATGTATGTCCCTGCAATTAGATACATAGTTAAAATTATAAACGCTCTTACGATTTTCATAAGACAAATTCTGTGAGGCTATACCTATTCTGTTCACATAATGGGCTTGGTATTTTGGCAGCAAAATATTTGATCAATAAATAATTATGTAGGTACTATATTAAGCTCAATAATGTGTACCTATACCTAGGTGTAGGTGCATATTAACCTACCAAAGAGCTGTTGTTTTTATTTTTATTTACATCATCACAAACTTCGATTAATCAATTTGTTCAACATCAAATAGTCTTGCACAACAAAATATTTTTTTATTATCATGTACACATAAGTATGTGTACCTATAAAATTACACATACATATATTTTTATTGTGTTACTTCAAATTTATCCATAAAACTACTAGACTTAATAAGACAAACTTTTTGAATAAATATCATTATTCTAAGGGAAATATTATTCATGCCAGCCTTTTTTCGAAGCTGCTAAACGTACTGTTAACTTTTTTTTACAAAAGCATCAACATTTTAAATGCATTACATTTTATGCTTTAGTTTTATAATTTTTTAAGTAAACTTAAACTGTAGGTATTCATAGATACATAGGTATGTATAGAAATTGTAATTTGTATACATTTTCAATTTAGAAATGTTGAAATTATATTGTTTTTGTGTTACCTTACCTATAAAACTACTCAAACTTATTTACATATATTTTTATTGTTATTACTGTATTTCTTCTTTCTACTGTATTCTATTTTCGATATTATTATCTATTTAATTAGTGTGAAAAACACAGTAGCTATTTAAAGACTTTTTTAGTTTAATGCAAAAAATATGTACATACATACCTATGCATTATGGAACTTTTCGTTTTCATCATAATACGAAATAATAAATTGGTATAATTAACCCATATGTATGAAAAAGAAAAACAATTTTTTTTTTTAATTTAGGTAACCCATTATCTTACAAATTTTAAGCCCATAAACTTTTAATAAAATAAGTAACAATCAAAATCGTGGTACACCAGTCCAGTACCACTTAAAAACAGTAGGTAGGTAAATTTAAGAAATAATAAACATATACTAAAATGCAAATACACATATGTAGGTAAATATGTTTGTACATCAAAATAATGATGAGTAATGTAAGATCCTTTAGTTTTGCTTTTGTTCGAAGACAATAGAGAAAAATTCTTGATTGGCTTAGAACACTTACATATCGACACTTTCTCGCAACTTGTTTTTCTCCAAAAATTACTTTTTGCTTGTATACATAGTATATGTTGTGCCAAGCCCTGTTATGTTGGTCTAAATTTTATTTAGCTAAATTTTCTCAGTCAAAAAATATTGCTCCTGAAAACATACTATAAGAAAGGGAAAAGTTAAGTATAACTAAGTAAATGTTTGCCGTTTAGTCATATTTTATGACACAAGTACGATACGGTGGGGGTAATTTAAAATAAAAAAATCTTCGTCTTTCATATATGTACATATGTATGTTTCTAATAGATACACTTTAGCAAAGTGTCAGTCGGAACGGAGAGTTACCCGATTTCTTCCAATTCGAAAAACTTTTGAATAAAATAGCACGGTTAACTTAATCTAAATCTAAAATCGAGTATGGTTTCTGTGCACATTTGGATATTTTCCTACAATAAACCCTACTTGACGCCAGCGCAATGTGTGTATATTGTGTACAGTGTACATGCTTTTACCCAGTATGACAGGGTATTAAACAGTGAGGAATGTAAGGGAGGCTTGCTGGTTGTATGTAAAGTTAATTTTGCCTTAAATAAGCTGTACTTCAAAAGCAATGAATTTATACTACTATTTATATGTTTTTTTTTATCGTGAAAATTAATTAAATTAAAATATTTATTTTGGTAATTTTCAATTTTCTCGAAAACTATTAGACATATATAAATTCAAATAGTTATCAGTTTTTGATTAAGAATAAAATAATAATTAGAGTACAGGATTCTGCATAAAAAATTGTACCTATATACTTATTTAAAAAAAAAAAAACACTTCAAATTTAAGCTATTTTTGGTTAAATTTTGGCATTATTTCTAATTATTTTTTCGAAAACTGAATTTTTTCACTTGATTTAAAAACAGACTGATAGAATAGTATGGGCGTAAAAAAAATGTATAATAGCTAATTGTTAAGTATTAGGTACCATTATTTTTTATTTTAAAATGCCCTTACCGTCTAAACGGGGGGAGACCCTTCTACAAAACAAATTGTTATCAAATCTTGGCGCCCTAGTTATCGGTTTCACCCCATTTATATTCACACACTCAATTAAGAATGTATGTATGTCCATAAATAACTTTTTCTTTTTTTTTTGAATTTTTTTTTTATTTTTCTTCAATCTTAAAACTACTTATTTTGAATGAAGGTTTAGTTGTAGTTTTTCCTTCGAACAAATTTCAATGTCAGCTTGTTTGAGAAAACAAAATGTTAATTGTCATTATTAAGGTATGTAAATTGTGCAATTCAGCCCTATTGTTTTAAAAAATGTAAATTTTGCTGCATTAATAAAACTACTTAAAGCTAGACAAAAATTCTTAAAAACTAGCATACGAGTATATGTATCAATAACTTACAACTAACTTACTGGCCCTATGCCGATACTTTAAGTTAAACTAATATCTTAATGCTAATGCCTTTCGGTGTAAGAACTTACTTAAAACTTAATACCTATGTACACCTTTTTTATCACCAGGAAGAATTGCAAAAAACTTGTTTTCTTTATCGGTTTTTATTTATTAAAAAAAAAAAACCTTAAAAAACTTAAAACTAAATAGAAATAAAATGAAAGCATAAATATCCGTGTTGTATGTATGTACATATGTACATACATACATATACATATGTATGTCCATATATAGGATTCATGTTTTCGTACGTAGGATGTACATATGTAGTTTGTTAATATGATTAAACCCACAATAATTTCTCCGAACTGAAAAGAATGCACCGAGGAGCAATAGGCACTAAATTAAGAATACAAAGCAGGTACATATGTCCCTTATGCATACAATCTTTTTCCATCCACTTGCCACCCATTTTTTCACCTCGCATCCCTAACCTCTTGAATATTGCCCTATACAAATTCGTAGATGTAAGCAAAAAACAAACAATGTGCACAGCACATGCACACCTGTACTAATCTGAAATAAGCAAGGAATAATTGGCCTACGAATACGAAGTCAAATTTCCGCATGCCTTAACGAGCATTCTTAATTTATAGTTTACTCTTTTAAATGTAAAAGCAGGTACCGCTATGTTGATGTTCATTCTATATACATACATATATGTATGTAGATATATTGTGCATGCTAAGTTTTTCAGACGTATTAAGAAAAGAATCCCACAAGATGAGTGAAAAATAAAACATATCATCCTCCTGCAAAACAATAATGAATCCTTGGAGTGATGTACTGGTTTTAAGGAAACGCTTTTTGAAGTAAAACTTCTGTAGACACGCTTGGCTTGGGGATTAAACTGGCGAATGCGTTACGAAAAGTGTGATGCGAACGGAAGTTGTATTGTATTGTAATGTTCAAAGAGAGTGATACGGAGTCACATGTTAGTAGAGATGGAGAGAGCGAGTTACCTATCGTATGTAACTGTAGAGACAAGAGAGAGAGAGAGAGAGAGAACAAGAGAGAGGTGCGCGCGCACATTTTCTTTCTCTCTAACTGTAATACCTAGTTAGACCCAAACAACTGATATTGAATCACAAAGGTGAGTGCGTATCTCATACTAGTTGCTGGTGTCGTAGCGTAATATACAGCGTTCATTTTTTCTTGTTGATTTTCTATTTTACTAATACGTAAATAAATAAAACTACTTATTAATCGTAGAGGTTCACCATTACAAATAGTTGGTGGCAAAATGATTGAACATGACAATAATCAAATAAAAGTTGATGATGAAAATCTCACTAGAGATCATGTACAAAAATTGAGACAAATTATTAGAGTTAGGCCTATACAAGCCTATTGCCTGTATTACACTTTAGGAGCAAGAGAGAACAGTGAATGCGCACATGAAAATAATAAATAAATACAAAAATTATACAAGTATATTAATTTTTCAATAAAAACCGATAATAAATTTAAATATTTGTAAAAAAAATGTAGACATTTTTAGAAAATATGGATATGTACATATATACATATACTATGTATGTACATAGATACATATATGTATGTACATAAATACACATATAAACATATAAAGGGGCCAGGGGAAAAACGGCACAACTCCATTTTTTTGTTCTATTCTCTTTTTTTTTTAATAGCTATTCTACCTAAAAAACCGTTTAAAAAAAAAGCCATACAGAGGAAGAACGGCATAAGTCCATGTTAAATGGACTAAATTATCGTATTATATTGTTGCTTTTGTTATAAAAATATGTACAAGTAATAAGTTTGTTTGTTTGGTATAAGTGAGAGTGATTGCGATTAGCAGCCAAAAATTTAAAAAACTACCTCTTTTTTAAACCACCAAGGGCTTGTTGAAGGTCATAGAATGTGATTATCTGCATCAAAAACCTTTTACGTCCCAAATCTCAAAACTTTAAAAAAAATTTACCTGCCTAAAGACCTAAATATGTATTAGTAAACTACACAAGATTACCCGAATTCTTACAAATCGGTCTGCCAAATAATTGAAAGTAATTTCAAAAGTGACGATTAATTCATTAACGATCCCACCGATGAACAAGGGAAAAACGACACAAGTTCCATAGTATTTATTTTATAAATTATTTATATTTAATCGTACCCTATTTATTCATCAAATTAAAAAAAAATGTCCGCTACTAAAAACATAATCGGTTACAAAACTATGTATTTTTAGAATTTTGATTTTCTTTTTAATTTAGCTGGTATAAGTAAGTAAACTTATAATTTCGTTCTCTGCTTGATTATAAGGGAAAAACGGCACAAGTCACGTACCTTATTCATTAAATTATTTGTATTAAATCTATTTATCCATGGAATGAACACTAAATTTTTGTTTGGATCTAAGAAAATGATGGGCTAAAAACTCTGTTTTAAAATTTTAATTTTTTCTTCTATATTAGCCGGTGTGAGTTAGTAAACCTTAAGATTGATTTTTCTCGGAATTGTTTTCATGTGACTTGTGCCGTTTTTCCTCTGGACCCGTCATATACATACATATGGATGGAGATAAAGAAGTTTTACTTCAATTGTGTGGTCTAAAGCACACTCGTTTTTTTTTTTAATTTTTTTAAAGCCTCCTTTATCCTAAGCACTTGTTTCCTACGATCAAATAGATCAAATAAATAAGCTTATTTGGCTTGTTCCTATGAATACTTTTTTAATCCTGCGATATATTTTTAAACATGAACTTTGTTTCCAGGTCCACAAGAAAAAGTTCCTCTTAGCTTTTTGTGTTAAGCTCATATTGACTTTAATTTCAAAAAACTTTAGTTTTGTTCGAAGTGTTAACTGAATATCAGTAGCGGACTAATCTTATTTGGTGCCCCGGGCAGCAATGCTAAAAAATGGGGCCTCTTATGTGATGAGATATTTTGTACTTTCTATACCGTCAGCTTTTTCGGAAAAACAAAAACATCAATCATATTATTTATATGTAATACACGAAAGAGATCAGAAATAATGCACATCAGCATTTGGCAAAGAAAGCAACAGTCAGAGTGCAAAAAAATAATGAATATAAAACATAATAGGAGAAACAGGTTTTTAAGTTGGACTAATCTGAAGATTCCCTGAGGAACATAAGGAATATATCCCTACATTTATATAGGTACAAACATGGATTTTAAATAGATGTCTAAAAACAAATATTGCCTATAGATATTGTTAGTTTTTCTTTTATTTTAATCGTAAGTATATCAGCAGCCTTGTAAGCCACTCGGTTTGAAACCGAGCATTAAATATTGAAAGACAAAACAATTAATTTTTCAAAATTCTGAGTTCGAGAATACATTTAAAAAAAAACTACTTACTAGGTGTTTAATTATTGGTTCGTTCTCGTTAAATAAGTAAATAATTAAGTTACGCTAATAAACAAATCTTCAAAGAATTGAGAAACCCAACTCATATTAACTGCCAGTTATGTATATTTTTGTAAGATGAATTTTACCAAAAACAAGATTAGTCGACAATATTCAGTGAAATCTTAATTCAGCTTTAATTCATCCACCTACCTATACTACACATATAAACATAACCAAATCCAATGGCTTTGCTTTTTCTTTATCTTCTTACTTTGGTTCGTTTGAAAATCCTTTTTCAAACTACACAAACACGCGAGGTGTGAAAGTTAAGGAATAAGATTTTTAAGTTGGTTCTTATATACATACATATGTATGTATGTACTATGTACGTATACCTACGTGTTAATTCGTTGTGCGCTCTCAAGTGGAAACGAAGGGAAATAAGCTTCTGAATAAATGTAAAATGATGAAAACACATTGATTCGCCTTGTCTCATAATCATCCAACATCATTTTATCGCATAAACCCCTATCTTTTTATGAATATCTCCTTAGTGTGTCACTGAAATATTGCATAGTTAGATGGTATACAAAATAGACACCTCGGTGAGTCCTTGAGAAAGCATAACAAGTGTCAGATCATAAAAGCATCTAATTAGCTATGCGAGTGACGTTTAACACGAAACGTCAAAGAAAAGATACCAAAGAAAAGTACGGCGAACATGTATAGGGATTGTTTAAATGTGACAAAAGGGTGAAAAGGGATGGTTATATCGCTTTTCTGGCTTTCTTCTTAATTTTTTGCACACAAATAACATACAGAACATACTTGGAACTGCAAGCATACTCGTACACACATACATACATGCATCCAAACATAATATTCCGGTGAACCACCAGCCACTCAGTAGCATACAAGAAATTACAAATCTACAGTGAGTGCTGGTGGTGAGAAGTATCCCTCCAGGACTCAATTGTCACTTCTTTTAAGAAGCTTTCCTTGAATGGAATCTGCAAAGGTAAAGGGATGCAAGAATATTAAAGAGTAGCAGCGGTGTGGCATTTGCAATGGGCAACGCAACGTATACCTACTCATAATTCCAACACATGCCATAGTATTTGTTGCCTTTTGTGGGGCCTTGCCCTTCATTCGAGAGTAAAAGTAACTATGACATAAATAGCTATGCAATATACAACACACAATAGCTAAAGTATTTCTACAAAAAATATTTGATAAACACACTGCTGCGTCGCACGTTCTCGCCCTAGATATGTTAACTCCAATAATATAATATTTCAAATAACCTTATAGCTTAAAAAATCAAATTGATTTCTACGGACCCTTTGAGTTAAATCATCCCATATAAATAAATTAAAAGTTATTACTACAAACGTTAAAAATGTATTTACATAATAAAGCTTTTAAATCCACAAAACAATTTTTATTATTGATGTAATACATGGCTCTTTAGAAGTAACCGAAATGCCAATGTTAAAACATGTTTAAAGAGTTTAAAAGTAGTATCTACATAGAAAAAACAGGTCACAGAGAGTTAATTAATTTTAATGAATTCTTATACCTAGCAGACTGTTGCAGTTGAAACTTGAAAGCCTGTCATTTTTTAGTGGAAATTGGCTCCTTGGTGACAATTATTCTTTAGATGACACTAGGCATTTCAAGTTTGCACTTACATCTTGCATGTATGTATATACAAGTCTAGAAAAGTAATATTACAAAAAGATTGATATAATTTAATTTTGAACTACTAATACCATCTATATTAATTTTAAGGATAGTTATCTAAACCTTGTTTTTCAATGAAATCTAAATATTCTTAACTCTTCTTTAACTTACTTATGGAGTTGTTAACTTTAAGGCTTCTCAGTTCTAAGCAATAATGTTTTGAGTACAGGGACGAACTTAGCCATTCAAAGATTAAACTAAAAAAAAAACAATAATAAATTATATTGGCACTTTTTTTTGTGTTAAAGTAAAATTGTAATACAAAATAATAATAATATAATAACAAATAATTGCCAAAAAAATAATAATCAAGTCGAAAACTTTTATTTGTATGCAATGAAATTAATCAATAATTCTTCCTTTGAAATATATGGATCTGCGTGTAAAATTTATAAGTTAAAGAAATATATTCACAACTGCAAATGCAAATGATCTAAACTGATTTCCGATTAGATTATTAAATAGTTTTTTATGGTTAAGTTAATTACTATATCAATTTTATGCATTTCGATCTATGACTACAAGAACATTATCAGACACACGACAATTACAATAATAGTCGTGTTTTGTTTTTTTTGGAAAAGTCATCCGAAACACAGTAGAAATTTGTATGCATAACAAAAACAAGCAGTAGAGGTAAAGTGAAATTCGCTGTGCATAGAGATTTGGCAATTTTCGAGGTTTTCAGTTTTAGACTTTTCGTTTGTACATTTAATACTTTCTTGAGTCTCAAAGACTGTAAATGTGTAGAGTAGCACCCTACATACAAGATACAAAATACCTTGACGTCATTTAACAAATCAAGATGAATTCTGGCTTTTCAAAAGAATTAATTTTAACTAATCGTTGCTAATTTATGTAAATTGCTAACTTCCCATAGGGAGTTGTTGTAATCGGTCCGATTTGTCAAATTGAAATTTTTATTGTTTATTGTTTTTTCGCTACAATATCTCGAAATTTGTATTAAATCTGATAATTTTTTATTTAAAATTTTTATCAATCAACATCAAAAGTAAATCGATTATTATCAGGAAATTTTCAAAGTGTGCATAATGGGAAGTTATCAGTGTGGGTCGCACCCAGCCTCTTTTTTATTTTTACAATGAACTTACGAATCAAATTTTGTCTTATCTTTTTTGTGTACGTACATATGTACATATGTATGTGTGTTAACGATTTCCTTTTAGCATTACAAAATACATACATAGTTTCAACTTCTCTTTTCAATTTTGTATTTAATTTTACATTCGTACTACGAATACAAACTGCGGATGGGATTTTTGTGTCAATTTTTAACCTTACTATTTATTTATGTATATTGAATTTCAAAACAAAAAACAAGATTAAAGAAAGAGAACAATAAATATGGCTTAAATAGATTTAAGAATGAAGTTTAAAACAAACTAAGGAAAGCAATTAAATAATAAATAATGAAGTGTAATGACAGGTCCTGCAAGTACATACATACCTACATAAGTCTTAGTTTTTCTTTTATAGTTTCAAATTTATGTAAAATGATGTTAAAGTATGTGCTTTTTCGTACTTAGGGTCACGGATCTCATTTGATCATTAAATCTATGACGTCGGCAGTCTTTTTGTTTGACCAAGTTTATTTTTTGTAGCATCAGTAAGGAACTAAACCATAAAATCTACCTAAAATAATATTCAATAATGTTCGCTGTTCAATGTCTTTCCCTCAGTTTAGTTTGACACTTGAGTGATCTTCATTACATGAAAATGATGTTTTAAAGTATCAAGAATTAAATAAAAAAAATAATCTATAATACTAGTACGTAGCAAAAAAGTTATAAGGTATTACTTTTAAATTCAAAATTTGTTCCATATTTTGTTTAAAAAAATTGTTACTGCAATGTAAATTTGTTAGAATTTCCATTTAAAATTTGTTTTTATCATTCTTTATTAAGAAAAGTATATGCAATGAGTAATTCAAGAAACCTTGAATCACTTAACAATGGAAACATCAAGAGATATATCATATTTCTACTTTCAATTAACTTGCACTTTAACAGCAAGCATGTGTAAATATCTAATATCTGTGCAGTGTATAAATACTTATACCTACCAATATACATAGGTACTCACCTATAGCTGTTATTCTATGGATAACATATAAAATTATTTCATTTCTTCCTTATTATTCGGCCAATTTGATATCATCAATAAGCAATCTTGAATAGACGAGATAGACAAAGACCATGTATAGGTAGTTCAATATCAACGCAAAAGGTCCTTGTAAATTGAATGTTCCTTTCCAACCACTAGGCACATAAATCGCCTATTTTTCGATTGTGTTGTTTACGTGCTATGAAATTCGCAGTTTTGCGTCTGTCATTCCATCAGTAACGTGATACTTTCTTCCAATTATCTTCCTCTTCTCCATCGTCATGGTCGTCATCTTCTCAATTTATTTCCAATTGAAAACGATATTTAATTGATGACCACAAATACCAAACAAACGAATCGAAATCAAATCAGTGGAATTGCCATATGAAAAGAGAACGGTGCCTATGCTCGAACGCCTAATTGTTCAATTAACTAATTTCCCCTAGCAGCACATTCGATATTTGTTTTCTATTCTTTCCTCTTAATACACTCTTACAGATAGATACTTTAAAAGATGTATGTACATACATATGTATCTATAAAAATAACTTTATTTCTCAGTAAAACGCTCTGCATAATGCTCAAGTAGTTAAATACCAATGAAAACACTTGACGTGAAAATTATGAAAGATAATGATTCCTGGAAATCTGAGTCTCATCACCTATGTAGTGTTTGGCTGCTGCTCGGGATCCGATATTGTAGCATGGCACTGTTTGCATTCGCATCTACTTTGGAGTAAAGAGGCGCTGCTATTTTCATGGAAAACGAGATGGGACACACGTCTCAGCTGATATTTTATAACGTGTGTGTATGGAGAACATCCATCATGTCTCATCTATACAACTGTGTCAGTCGCGTCGTCGCGTCATCACCCCCATTACCATCTACAAACAACGGCATAAGTACATACGTACGGCCTCAAAGTGGAAACATTCACTCATACTCATCGCATCATGATAATCACCATTGGGCAGTGGATACAACGTCATAGGAGTTCAGAAGTCATCTATGTTATTGCTGATGTCAGATTTTCCATTGGAGGACAACAACCACACATGGAACCATAAATGAGTGCGCGATATCGAGGAAGTGTTTCATTTTAGGTATGATTTCAGCAGTTTTTTAGAGGTTGTCGTTTTGGTATATGTATCTACTTGTGTTCATATTATGAATGTATGTAGGTACATATACATATATTGCGTCTTCTTTTCTTCTGATTGAAGTATATAATTTGTAAACACATATCCACATGAATATAAGTACAGTATCTTTTTATGTGCAATGTAGGAAAAGTTGGCGAGGAATTATTTGTTCTATGGGAGTAGGTACTTATAGTAATACATATCTAGATGTCTAGTAAAGTGAATTTTGTTTATATTAACCAATTAATACAAAGTTAAATTGATTAGTGTCCTCTTGTTTAATTTAAAATATTAAAACTTCAAATAATTTTATTTTGATAAATTTAACTCCTTATTGCTTAGGATTCATGCAGCCAATTTTCTTAAATCAATCAATTAATTTAAAACTTGATTGATTGGATTTTTCAGCCTGGTTTGAATATATTTGAAACTCGAGCATTTCTTCGGCTCTCTTTAAGATCATAACTGAGTTTTAAAGAGCTAGGAGTAATAAAAGGAAGATCTAATGTTTACTAAACTTATGTTATATACTTTTATTAATATGGTGGTTTGTATGTGCGATTTTATGTCACCCGGAAATAAAATTTTTTAGATTTTAATAATTTTATAACTTAATGTGTATGTATGTACATACAATATACATACATACATTGTACGTACAAATATCTAGTAGACGGCCAATATGACTTTAGATTAAGCTTTAATTGTAAAAATTATATTGAAATAAAAATAAAATTACGTAACTAACTATACTCTGTCCAATCAGTTTGGGCAGTACAATAAAATTAATATAAAATATAAAATTAACAGAAGTCTCTTTTCATATGAGTACTTACATACATTTATACATATGTATATATTTATATATTCCTCTAGATCAATGTGTTCCAAAAACAAAATTGAAACTCATCCCCAAAATTGACACATTGCATTGTCGACCCCAAAAGATAAACAAAGTTACCGAAGTTACGCAAAAATGACCGTACTCATCTCATTCTCGGCTTGTTGACCTTTTTTAGAAATTATTATTATTTCCTCGAAATCTATCAGCACTCGTCTTTTTTATGAAGAAACTTTTTATGGACGTAACTATTATTTTAACTCAAAATGTACAACACCAAGCAAAAGGATCCTGTAAAAACATCCTTGAGTGTCATTCGTGATGATGTATTTTTTTCGCACCTACTACTCAATAGCCACTTCAATAAAACGAATGAAAAGCCAAAAGAAAATTGTTTACGAAGAAAAAAATTCTAACACTCACTACACCCAAAAACTACATAGATATTGAGTAGGTATAGCAAAAAAAAAAACTCTAGTGTCCTTAAGAAAAACGTTTGGCCATAATCTTTATTTTCACCAGAAGGTACTATAAGAATATTATGTATGTAGGTACCAAATGGTATGGTCCTTGTTTGTTTATACTGAAACAACTTAAATGTAGTAGCTGAAGCATCATCATGAAATTAAGGAAGTCGAACCACATCCTACACCTACCTACCACAAAAAAGGATAATATGTCATCATTAAATTATTTACACAAAACGCCTACTTTCTTTAAAGTACTCAAACAGAAGGACCAAAAAGGTGCACTTGGTGATATGAAAGGTAAGAAAAGAAAGGACAACTTTATGGTGTTGGTCTCATGTGTCCGGACATCCTACTTGGCTTTGTAAGTATTTTTATATTCATTGTGGAAGGCTGAAAATGTAGATTATAAAATGCGGTTGCACCTTTTTTTTTTTTGATTTTTGTCGGTCAGGAGTGCAGTGTAACTCATCTACCTAAACAATCTTCTTCTATAAGTGAGCGCTGCCCTCATGAACCTAGTTATTTGATCCGTAATTGTAATCCACTTAACGAATTTAAGGTCTACAATATTCTTTGTCACAGGGTTCTTTTGGTGCAATTTTCAGTGAATTTGATATTTATTTTGATGAAATTAAATACATGATCAATTATTTTCTTACATTTGGATCAAAGCATCTCAATATAGTCGCATACGTATAGCATTATAACTGATTGTTCTTTTTATGCCGGGTAAAGTTCTATAATAATCTTATAAATAAATTAAAGCAAATACGAATTCTGTAGGGACATACTGCTTTAAAATTTTCCACAACATATTCTAAACTTTTAATTGGCCAGGTACATACATACATATGTATGTAGTACATATACATGTATCATCAGCATGGTATAACTTCGGGTTTATAGAGAATAAAATAAAATTCAGTATAAAAGTAGTGGAATTTGAACTCCCAATAGATATGCATGTGTATGTATGTACGTTTGTATGTTTATACATAACATACATATGTACATGTAAGTTAATCACCCATATTAACCCAAACATATTACCGACACAACCCATTCACAGGAAAGAATTCCTAATAAAAATTCCTTTAAATATTCCATATCTTCCTCTTCGTTCCATTCTTGTCAAATTACCCAATTATTTCGAAAATAGCTTTTTCTTCACAAACGTCGCTGTCGTCATCTTCAACTGAAATCCAATAGTATTCATCAAATACCTATCTTCATTATTTCCCTCAGCCCTGCCCCGTATCCTACATTCTACATTCTAAACGAAGCCAAACCAGCAAGCAGACAGCATATACCTAGATACAAACGTAGGTACATATTTCTGTCTGAGTGGTTTGTTAGCAGCCATCATTATTTCCGAGTACCTTCCTAGCTATACCATACAATCTATACCGCTTTCTGTATAGATATATCCACTCTGCCCCAGTCCCAGAGTAATGCTTGCAACACTGCTGGTGCCATAGTTACGAAGATTGGGTATCACATCATCCACTACCACCTCACCACCCTACCAAAGAAGAACGCTTTGGCTGCTAGATGGGGACGAGGACGAAGATGAAACTAACAAAAGTGCGCAGCGCAAAATCATAGTCAATAAGGGCCCACCATCACTTTCAAGTTCTCGTATAAATGTAAACATCCCCAATCTACCCCCATTTGGAATAAATACGTATCTCAATTTTTCGTCCTTTTTTTTAGCTTCTCCAACCGTTTAACGGATCTTTTTTAAACCCTCACAAATTTTTAGATATGTATGTATGTATGTATATTGTATGTACATACATAAGTACCTTTCCGAGATAAGATTTAAATTTCGATGATTTTCAGCAGCCATTGTGTTAACAGTTTAAAGTCGCGAACCTAATAAGAATATCGCGTTTAAATCGCAAATTGGCAATTTCATGTTGATACATTTACATACATATACATATATCCTGTCAACGCGCACCAGGAATTCGCAAGAAATATATTATTTATCTCCTAACAAACCTCCTTGGATTTGAGAATACGATATGTATGATTAAGTTATATAAAACTGACATCCATCTTGATTTTGTATGTTTGCATTTACATATTAAATCTTCGATCCGTCATACATACAAAAGTATGTACATACATATTTCTTATGATTTTTCAATGTTGATTTAGAAATGATCGCCTTATTTTGGATTACTTACAAAAAACACAATTAAAAAAATTAAGCAATTTTTACTTTCGAGGTATCAGTTGCGGAACAAAATAAAAAGAAGCAACCAATCTCGTTCGTTTTAATATTTTACTTACAATTTTGTAGTTTAAATTTCCGAATTGCGGAATCCGCAATGATTTTTAATCGGACAACATCTGAATAAATTCAACGCATAGCTGTCAAAAATTGTTGCCTAATCGCATTGAACCGCTGAGCGAAGGAATGCGATGTATTTTGTCGGAAGATTTATGCGAAATGCTTATCGGAACAGATACCTCGATAGAAAATTTTCCGATTTCGATCAAATTGGAGACAATTTTCTTCCGAACGGATACCTCGATAGGGGTGAATATTTCGAATTGCCTCATAAGAATACTTAGTTTCTATTTAAAAAGACAAAGCCCGACCGTCCTAACGCGATATTGTCATTAAGCCATAAATGTTTCTAAAAGAAAAGTAGGTATTGTTGGGGTGACCCGTCATCCAGTCATCTATTATCTAGATTGCCTACTACTTTCAATTTCTAGGCCTTTTATATATAAAATTATAAAAAAGATGAACTTTACTCATTACCGTTTTTTCTTAAATGTGTCCTTTCGAAACATGCCTATCAGTTGAAAATTGATACATAAATGTAAATGTAATTCCCTTTATTTTGTTTTGAATTTTTATAAATACATCGTACTTTTATCAATAAAATAATAAAGAAATAGCTAAGCGTAAAAAAACCTAAGTAGGTACTTACTTATATACGTCAATCACGAACAAAAAGTTGAACAACATAACACAGTTAATGTGAACCTGCACCAGCTTTTATTTTAAACAAATTTGCATTTATTTTGAGTTGATAAAGGTATCATTTCGAATTTAAAAAAAAATATTTGTATTATTTATTATTGTTATAACTTTATTGAAATATTAAATAAATTACATTATCAAAAATTAACAGATAAAACGATAGCTACCAGGACTTGACGCTAATAAAAAAATATATTTGCAAGGGCTAAAATACCCCGGAACACCAAACAAGAAATTTATCAAAAGGTTATAGTTGAATCACGTTCTTCGATAATTTTAATTTTTCCTTGTCTAAAAAATGTCTCATCAGGTTAAAATTAATAATTTTTCCCTCAAAGCAGATTTTTAGAACTACCTATACCATATCCCTCCTTCCTATCATTGAAAAACTCTAGGATCCTAATGAATGCCTATAGATACCGTTACCTATTTACATTGGTGGTGCTCCACTTCGGTAGAGTCCAGCGTTACAATTTTCCAGAAATAATTTTAGATCTGCTAAGTTGCTATGGAAAGAAAACAATAAGATAAATAATTTGTCGTTATAAAAATTAACCCATTGTTTATTTTATTTAAATACATATTATGGTCAAATGGGCAGGTAAACCAGGTACCTTACTATACCTGTGCTGTAAATGTGTATAACTGTATGCTGTTCTATTCTTAAGTACAAAAAAGTAATCTAAAAATATAAAAGCGAATTATTTAGAGGGAGCTTCGTGAAATTGTTTTCAATTAAACTGGGTAATAATGTAATTTCTCATCCTAATTTAACATTCATTGCCCTGTCCAAATGCCCATGGCATGCAGCACGAGCGCCTTCACACAATCAAAAACCTTAGTGGGTATTTCATCCCCTTCTTATTAACCCTAGTAATATTCGTGGATATAACATACATATACGCCTAAAACGAAGCCTTGCAACACGTTTAACTGCTAAATACTTACATAATATGTTATTTAAGTACATATATATGTATCTCTAGGTATACACTTTTAAATAAAAAAAAAAAAACAGAAAAATTAGAGACATACCATAAGGTTCGTAAAAAGTATAAAATGATACCAGACGAACATTTTGACACCCTTAGCTACATCTACATCGTAACAAGTCCAAGAAAAATTTAAAAGTTTACACCCTCTTTTCTAAAAACGAAAGGGATAAAGCAAAGGTTTCATGTTGTTTCCAAGTTCAAAAAAAAATATGTAAAAATATATATGCTGGTGGTAGGCCGTTTTCAAATATTTATCAACCCATCAGAACGTGCAAATTGCGTTCTGGGTGTGATAGCAATGATGATGGTGACATTTCCACCCGTGGGGCCAGAAAAAAAAAAACAAACAACCCAAAACCAACCCTCTAAAAAACATTAGGAGTGAGTTCACAAATTGTACACGGGTAATATTCAATTTAAGCGTAATGTTTCTTATAGCGGAGATATACATTTTCACAGTAGTTACCAGCAGAGATGATTACAAAGTGAATAACCGAAACAGCCAGCGGAACAAAATTTTGTCGCACCATCCGGCCATAAGTAGATACAAGTACGATGTTGCTCAAAATGACATCTTATTTTTAAGAGAGCACTTGAGATGAATAATTTATTTATCCAACCAGTTGGTGGTAGGTATTGGTACACTTTCCGATTTAAGTTTAAACTAAAAGAAACTAAGCGTCGATGATACAACCATTTCTTTTCCTCCTGATGTCAGATGTTCTGTTCAAACTACAACTGAGGTAAAATTATGTTAAATACTTAAACATCATCAAACGCTATATTATATTCGAAAAGACTTCAAATGAAACCTTTACTATATTAGGACCTACTTATCTTTCCAATCGTTAAATCAGTTATACATATGTTTGTACATTGCACCGACCGCAATTCAGAAAACTCATTTGGACATAATATGATATTATCATCATTTTATCTCGTTCAAATTGATGGTTTTGAATAAAACGACAGTACAATGACTCCGCAATTTATTTAACGATGCAATTTTATTTATAACGTTACTCCTTCAACCTATGGGTCGACAAATCTACTAATAATACTGCCTAAAACTTTCCCATTTATCGATTTCAACATCTTGTACCTTTAAAATTTGTATGAATTGTAATTTCACTTCATTGCTTTAAAATTCGATTTTCGTTCGCCCTGAAAACGTCTAGGGGTTCCCATAGAAATCGAACGAAAATTATTTTCTACTAGCTGCTCGTCCCGGCATAGCACGTGATAGATATAGATAATATAGTTTTTGAGTTGAGTCAAAATTCTGTTTACTTACATCCGTTCATTAATTCTGACGTGATTGGAAAAATTATAATAAATCTATCTCACGGGAACTTTGTACATAATTTACAGGGATAAAATTATATCCATGTGTAAAATTTCATCCAGATCCGTTTAGACGTGGTTGGAAAAATTAAAAAAAAATCTATCATTATCTATGTAAATCATTAGGTTCAACTTTCATTTTCAAAAGCTACATAACTAAATAAAATCAAGTTTAGCTGTGTAGTTTAAAATATATAAAATATTTATGTATCTCTACTGTCCAATTTATTGATAACATTCTTTTTTTACATTTACATTAGTTCGATGGAAAATGGGAGAGCGTTTATGTCTAGATTTGCTAGGTATTGTTTTTACGAAAATCTGAAGTTCCAAAATTGGTTTGCATTGTACTATTGTATTGAAAGTACTTTATTATTGGTGTATCTCAAAAAAATAATTTTATACATTTTGCAGTTGTCTTATAATTACTTAGTAAAAATGTGTTAGGTACGTTATCATTTTGTTTAGTGGTAATTAAAATATTTTTCTTTTTGCCAATAATATATAGATAATATAATATCTAATTTATGTCAAAGCTGCCTTCTCTCGCGAAAATATACCTCTTTATTATTTTTTCAAAGGCTTAAAAGTAGCTACGTGATAGAAGTTAATTTCTTGGAACACAATCAAAAAATTAATTCTTTATATTGCACATTAACTGTTACAAGTGATGGACGATTGCAAATCCTTCTAATAGACGAACCCAAATCACACTTTAACAAAAGGCACAAATGTAAGCAACAGAACGCCTACTTCTTTTTGCATGAATTATCCTTCTTCAAATTCATATTATGCTTGCAAAATTAATCGAGGCTCAATTTACCATAAACGAGTTTGCCTAAATAATATAAGATTTACTCGTACCTATTGTGAATTCATTTTGTTGTCACAATATACCATACCTACTTTTTTATTTGATCCCATTTTCCATTCATTAAATAAGGGTTAAAAATGCTTATGCTTTCAACAAAAAATCATGTATGCTAGGTAGGTACATATTTATATTATGTTACATGCAGCACATGTCCCTTCTTAGCTAAAAGACGAAGGTATAAAGATTTGGCACAGATTACAAGGAAAGGATTGTCATTTCCTTCTATGGGATTTATCAAGAAATACTTTTCTGATGACAATATCAGGAGATACTCTATTTAAAAGGTGTTAAGTCTAGAATTGATATTTGATACGTTAAATGGAAAGGATTATAAAAAATATATATATTTTCCCCCGTGCTCTCAATTGTTCCTTCATCATGTTATCTTTTTTTTTTACAGAGCAATCCCGCAACGATTATCACAATAGTTTAAATAGCAACGAAGAACACTGCAATAATGGCACTGGATCTAATACATCGAATACTTCCCTGAGACTTCATCCTGGTGGAGCCATTTCCCCCGTCGAACATTCCCCGGCAGCTGCAGCAGCTGCACTAGTTGGAGCACATCATGCTGCGGCTGTGGCAGCGGCAGGGCATCATCACCATCACCATCTTCATCACCCGCATCATCACCACGATGGCGGCTACGTCAATGGTGGCAGTAATGGAGTTTCTGGGCCAGGAGCCCTGGTTGGTAGTAACAGTGGCAAGAAAAAGAATAAAAGACGACATGGTAGAACAATATTCACCAGCAATCAATTGGAAGAGCTGGAAAAGGCATTTAAAGAAGCGCATTATCCAGATGTTAGCGCTAGAGAGTTACTCTCAATGAAGACTGGTCTCGCTGAGGATAGGATTCAGGTATTGATACATAACACATACATACATACATATGTACATATATTTTAATTACTAACGTATAAATAATTAGGTATCAGAACGAAAAATAACTTCTCAAAAACCCTCCCTGTTAAAAGCTCGCAATCGGGAAGGCCGCAATTATTGTGTCAGTCAATTTCCTACGTTGTATGAATTTTCTAGGTTTTGAAAGTAAATTTGATTCGTGTAATCGGATATTAAATTTGAACCACATGCAAATTTCACAATTTTATTCCTTATTTTGACAACTTTCTCATTGTTTAATCAAATTGAATTGAGTAAGTTTATACACGCTAGAGCTTGGTGATTTATTATAGTAATTTATAAAAAAATAGACTATCAAATGGTAAAAAAAGACTTTCTATTCTTTTATTTACGCTTTGCTTTTCAGCTATCAAATTGTTTCTTTCTTATAGAGCTGCAAACACTTTACTTCATAATTTTCGGCAAATCTTTGCTTTTCGGAAAATATTCCAATTCCTAAATTGGCTAATGTATGTTCATGTAAATATATGTTAACGTTATATTAAAAGCTATTTTATTAGATGATGAAACTAAGTATTAGTTTTTCATTATAATATGTATATGTACATACATACATATGTAAATATATTTTCAAATCTTAGCCAGCCTGTATGTATTCCATTTGTAATTTTATTATTAATTAATCATCATCAGCAATGATAAACTTTGAAATTTAAACGCCAAGTCAAGTTTTTATTGAAATAATGTTTTAATTATTTACTTCTCATCTGAATACACATAGAAAAACAATTTCTCACCGAAAATGTTTTTTTTTTGTCCGTTGAAAAAAAAAACTGGTTTATAGGGAACAAAGTCAAGTCGGGAAAGTCAAAAAGTTTAATATTGATTTCGAAAAAATTTACAGTATTCTTAAAAAATATATTTCGGTAGCACGTAACTTGAAATGAGTTTGATTGTGAAATATACTTAAAATTATCATTGTGAATCGTTTTTTGAAGAGTCAAATGCTTCTTTTTTTAATTTTTTGGCTTCAGAAAGTGAGAATGAAGAGACATCTAATCCTTTGGGGACAAGAATTTTGACCAAAATGGATAAAATTTAACTCTAAAATATTTCAAGCCAGCAAGGAATATTTTTTTAATACTAAATTGCTTTGCACGATAACTATTTTCTGTCGAGTATTTTATTTTGTTTCAAACGTCGATTTCAAGATTTTGTGCTGGCAATTACGACGATACAATCGAGGACACTCGATTGAAACAAATTAGGTGCTACCACAGCTCGATTGCATCGAGTAAACTCGATTGTATCAAGTTACGTGCTGGCACCCCTGCAGTCGCGCACCAAAAAGTTACACCAGTGGACGCGTCGTCGGTCGCGAAGATTACATATGTAATCCTAATGCTTTAATTTTTCTTAAATTTAGTGTGCTTCAAAATGCAATTACATATTATTTAAAGCCAGCAAAATAATTTATTTTTTCTAAATGCAACAAAACAAAAATAATAAATATAAAAATAAAAAACTTGGGCGTTATTCATAGAAAAAAAGAAACAAAGGAAAAATTCAAATAAACTTTAAATTTCTTGGCTTATTATTGATTTCTAAGAATGATAAACATATTATTAAAATGTATCTGGACTAGTCATGGAAAACAAATGTTTGACATTCGCCATATGATCGTCCAGTGCAAAAAATATACTTGCACCAGTCTTCGCCCGGATTACAATAGTAAGCCATCACGCAACTTGACAAAGATCTCTTAACCCAACCACCTACAACCGTGACTCGCGATTCACTGAGCGCACGTGCCAACTATTTAACTGTAAGTATTAAAAGAGACGAAGAATATCCACTACTAGTTTCTCGGGAATACTTAATTTTGCATTAGAGGGTTAAAAGGTGCTTTTTCTAATACCTAGAGCAACTAGGTTTTACTTCAATGTTAAAAAAAATATGGTTAGTTTATCACATGCCTCAGTTACTGTCAAATAGTCGGTAGTTAATTAAAGCTTTTTCTTTTTTTACAACCATCACTTACGTAAGGTCGCATCTTACCTAGTTTATTTAAAATTGTAGAGTTTAAAAAAATCACTGATTATTATTTTTAAATCGAGTCCAATCGCGTAATATTAACAAGTTGAACTACCTATCAGGTTTTATACACAATTTTGAAAGGTCTTTATATCTAACAGGTAGGCATAGGTGTAATGTGAGTTGTTAAACAATCTATAGGTTTTGCAATCTGTGTACTACATACAATATCCCACTCATAGCTCCCATTCTTGAGCCTATGTTCTAAACTGTAAGTTGTAGGAACTTCAAAAGAATTACTTATTACTTAAATATTTTTGATGGGCGTAAACCCACAAATATTTACTTCAGGGTACAGCAATGGCACTAATCTCCTGAGCAAAAACAAAACAACTGCCTTTGTTCCCTTTTGGCAAGATTTACCCCGCATTTGCAGGCATGGCTGGCTTATTACGCACACGATGGACATGGAGACCATGCCAGCCATATTGCATCACATTTTAAGATGAATGGTTGCACGTATGCTTTTCATTCATACATATATTATTCATGTATGGCACAGACCCTGTTCAGTGGAAAGGTTACCTTGTACATTGCAGCAGTACTTGTCTTTCCCCTTAATGAGGAATGGAAGCCAACCAATTCGCTATCTTAAAACACACATACACATTTGTTGTTATTCCCTCTATACCTACGTTTCACAACGTGCGTGAGTACACAACAGCCACTGGTAATATAATTGAAGAGGTCCTTTCATTTACAGACACAGAATATACGATTCTACTCGAATAACACTGAGCTGATGGTTGCAAAAGTTTTTATGTCCGTTCTCTTTGATTGAACTTTCTGCATCATATGAATCTGTGTGTAGTGTGTATTTCATTTATTCAAGCCGCCATTGTCAGGTGTGAAACAGAAATGGCTGCCGCAAATCTTGTATGATAAAAAGTGTGAAACTTGTCTTTGATACTTTGGCTCAGTAGGATAAAACTTGTAAACAGTGCACGAGTGTTCTAATATCTCTTAGTCTCTATGGAGATTACAAAGTACCAGACCGAACTCATACAAACTTACAAAAATATTGGGCTAATAAGGAAAATAATTACCTATGTATGTACAGTACATACACTGTACAGGTATGAACTTACTATAAACCGCAAACTTTTTCAAAGGGCAGCAAATGCGGACTTCAGCTCTGTTTGATTCAGGCAAGGAAAAATCCTAGACTTTCTGTGTAACACTTCTTACCGAAGACTCATTTGTAGCAATGTGGATGTGCACTATATTACAAAAGTACACTATTGCAGATAAAAAAATTAAGATATGTTCAATGATTTCTATTCTCAAGATTTATTTATGTTTTTTATGATTTAATCAAATAAACCATCATAACAAAGTAGGAAATGTGAATGTTATCTAGAAATTTAAATTCAGACTTTCTTATTCATTTAACGAAATGATTTAGTTAGTATTTTTAAGATTGCAATTCACTGGATTTGTACATTATTTTCATACGGATGGCTGTTACCATTTGCGATGAAAACAAGTGTGAAATGTTTCTTTATCTCAGATAAAAATAGTTCAATTACCTCGATAAAAAAAAAAATATTTCACCGTATTTGGAGTTTTTTCCCTTAATTCAACGACATACATATGTATGTACATACATACACACATACATAATGTACATATCTTACATACGTCTTCACTTAATTAACTTTTATTTTAGTGGTAAATATTAAATGTTTGGGTTTTATATGTATATCTAGGTACTTATCGTAGGTTAAAAAAGTTCTCCAAGAAAGCAGGAATCCAAATTTGGCATAAAACTACTCAATAATGTTTTTTTTGTGAAATTCATCCATAGTCCATAACCACCGGTAACCATGTGGCAAATGCATCCATTTTTAAAACTCCACTCTTGCCATATTGCCATCCACTTGAAAACAAACACATAAATAAAAAAGGAAAAATAATTAAACGATTATCCTATTTCATGCATAATGAGCACGAAAATTATATTCCCCCATCTCTTTTACTCCTTCTTAATGGGAAAGCAACATTTGCACGGCATCAGCAAAGAAAGTCAAAGTGTCAGTCATAAAATCCGGGTTTTGTTTCCTGTTCTCATTTAATGTGGTTTTTCTCTCCTTCTTAATTTCTTTCATTCTTTATTTAATTAAATTTAATTTCAAAAAATAATAATCATATAATTATAATTCGCAAATGACTTGCCTTTGTTGTATAAAGCTAAATAAAGGACATTAAATAAAAAAAATAAACAAAAGAAAGCTAAAACGAAAATGCAATTGTCAATCTTGAATGCTCTGCAGCTATTATTTTCTGTTTTTAAATCACCTGCCCATATTTTTATTTTATTTTAAGTTTTGAAAGTAAAAATACTCGGATTATATTTTTTTCTAGACATCGATTCAATTTAAGACCAATTGAGCCAAGTTTCTGAAGATCACACTAGTTTTTCGTCGTCAATTTGACTTCCTTTTGCATAACAGATTTTATTTTTTGCGGAATTGTTATAATAATGCACAAACTTCTTAACGTACGGTAAAATATTACATACATACAATCATACATATATAAAAATTAAATACAATGTTGATGTTATAATTTTGTAAAATCATGTTTACAGAAGAAATTTAAATCGAGACATTTGATTTGGAAATGACATGCCGCTTAAAAACGAATGCATACCTACGTAACTATGTATTTTTGTAATATTATACCACTCAGTTATACATTTCACACTTTTATACCAATTTTTAAATTTTCATTCTTTTAATAATTTGAAATAGCACAAACATTTGACAAAAAGAAATAAAAAGAATTTTTATTTTTAGAATTTTGTATATGTACGTTCGAATCGGTCAGGTAATTTAATTGTAGATGACAAATATTTTGGTAAATGATAAAATATCTCACGACTTTTGAAATACAAATTTGTTTTATTTACCCCAATCCTAGTTTTTCTTCATTAGCCTATAATAGAAGAGAAACAATTTGAATGCAAATCATGTGGAATACTACCTACATTAGCTGTGTTTTATTCACTGCTGGGTAGCTAGGGAAGCAAAATTTCTCTCGGTAAACAAAACCAATTTGATTGCTTCATTGGCGAAAATGAAGCCAGCAAAAAAAAAACGCTGTGCTGGTGATATACATATACATACATTGTATGTATAAAGTGAGTTTGATCGTTTTATTCACTTAAATGCTGCACTAGCTATACAGCAGTGAATAAAACACAACTATTGAGCCTTGTTACACGAGTGGGAAAAAAATCATTTTCGTGGATACACACAAAAAAAAAATCCGGCAAAAATATAATGAGAATTGCTGTCAAAAAGAGCTTTAAGAAAGAAACATAAGTTTTAGCGAAAAACTCATATCAGAAAATGAGGAAAATGTGAAACTTGGCATCTTTTTTCCATCCCTTTCCTTCCTTCTAAAATTCTTTCTCTTTCGAGATTTAATTTTTTTTGCGTCAATCTAACCAGCCACATTGTAAGTTACTGAGTCCACACTGGTAAAATTATGCCAAACTAGATTCCATTACTAAAATGCAACATATGTACATACATATGTATTGTATGTAGTTTAGATCAAACAGGAGTTTTTAAAATTTTGAGCGAAAAATAATAATTAATGTTGTTTATTCCCTAAACTCTAAATAAATCAAAACATTTTCGTTTTTGAATCGATACAGCATACTTAATCACCAGTTCAAATTTACTGTATCACAGGTACTTACATGAACACATACATTTGATTATTTTTCCGAGATAGAATGATTCTCACATGTTTGCACATATTTTTATATGACACACAGGAATATATCCCCATAAGCAAACCGATAGTTTACAAAGACAATCCTTCAACTACTTAATCAAGAAAGGAATCACTGATGTGTAAATTAATTATGGTGTTTCAGCATATATTATAAAAATGAATTATAACAATAATTTTAAGCCCCTTCTAGGGGTGTTTATCAACTTAAAATGGGCAGGACTTTTTGCCGCCGCTTTGCGTCGCGTCGCCGCCACGTCGAGCGTCTACATAAAATTTAAATTTTTTGTACAATACAACATAAAGCTTTTTATTTTAAAGAATCATAAACGCATGTTCTTTCGCATCATGAGCCCTAAAAGTTATTGGCGCAGCGCACTATGAATTTTGCAGGATGAGGGGGTGAAATTAATCGGGTGAACGATAAATATACATACATATGTACATCGTACATACGTATTCCTAAATTCGAATAGATGATGTATCTGAAAAAGATACAAACGCAAGAGTAAGGGTGCGGTTTGTTTGAGTGGAAGAAAGAAGGGTGCAAGATTTTATCTCTATACAAGTGCCTCCAGAATAATACAGCATCGCATCACCAGCAATTGAAATTGAAACACTCTGTTTACTCATCCTGATTTAATTTGACATACGAACAAGTAGTTTAACGATTATTTTCCCACTCATTTTATTATATTTATGATCCTTGGAGAATTACTGCAGTCGTTAGAGCCTCGTGTTCGTTGTGGGAATCTTGCGCTCGCTTGGTGTCATATGACGTAAACTTTTTATGAAGTGAATAAGGTGTTCTTTGGAAAAAAAACTGACCGTTTAATGGTGCGCATATGATTGGTGTGTTGGTCACTGTTAAAGGCAATTAGTGATCGCAAATTGAAATTAAAAATTTAAAATACACAACCGCAGGTTAATTTTGAATAAATGTCAGAAGATTTCTATGAAAACAAAAGCATTTTTTTTTTCATAATTACATATGTATGTATGTCTTTGTCCTTTTTATTTATTTTTGACAGTGCAAATATTTATGACCCAAAGTGGACTTTTCACACCTCTGGTATTTGGTTGATATAAAATCTTTTGTTTTCCAAAAGAATGGTCATCTACCGCTTGAAATTAGGATCAAATTTCACAGATATGTAGGTTTATAGGTTTATTCGTTTATAAAATACGTACCACGTTCTAATATAATGGAGAATTGAACATGAAAGGGAAAACTTTTCCTATATTATTCTGTTTAATAACATTGCCATGTTGTTTGCCGTTGCTGGGTTAGTAAGACGCTTCATAAATGTTTCGCAATCCTTTGACAAAAAAGTTATGTACCTAAACAAAAAAGCAAGATGGAAGTCTTCCCTACTCGAAATTTTCAAGAGACCACTTTTATATTCTAACCAATCGTGGGACTCGCTCGGCAAACCACAAAAATATAATATGACTTTGAGGTAATTCAAGGTGGATTTTTTTTCTGTAATTTGTTCCTTCGCCATATACTAGAATAAAGCAACCGTACGTCACGTGTATGTAGTAACATAATGTTACATTTGACGGTGCCGCACATCAGACTCGTTATTCAATTATACTGCATTTGCTCTCAAGCTTTATTCTTTTTTATTGAAATCTCATTAGGAATATTAGTGCAAAAAAGGACTAATGGCAAATAATGCAATAATTACATTGCAAAACTTGAGACTTTATAGGAACCCTCGAAATGTATACGGATATATGGTGAAAATGCATTAAGACCGCACACACTTAACAGTATGGCTTGATTTTTTTATAATTAAAACCCACTTTGAAGGCAGTGCGGTTTATTAGAGGACTTCGTGTAATAACAAGTGCTTAGTGCTATTGCGAATTGTTGATTTTTAAAAAGAATTTTTAGCTACTATAATGGGACATTTTTGGCGAGTTTCCTGGTAAATTGCGGTTTTAAGATACATTTGTTTGATGTTGGAAAAATACGATACGGTTTATGTTACGAATAAAGGGTTTCTTGCATAGAGGCACATTAAACAAAAGGTATTCTTTCAATTAAAAAAGAACTGATCGCTTTTGCACTGACTTTGATCAGATTCCTAACACTGTGTTTCAAGTATATTTTGTACTCGTTTATTGAAATAATGTATCCTTATGATTTATGAAATCCTGAATTTTGAGTACCTCGTTAACCACTCAGATATTATTCAAATTATTATATAATATGTATATAGATATTATAAAACATATTTTTAAGTGTAGGTACTCGGTTTTAAATTAAAAGCACCCGCAAGATATATTTTGTATATACATATATTTATATACATTACATACATATCTACCTAGGCATATAACATTTTGTACATGTAATATATATGTACATACTTATCTTAGGCACATACATACATATATACATATATTCATTACTTACGTATGATGTTCAATAATATGATCGCATAAAATTAACATTTATGTACATATTACATATGTATATTATATACTAGTTATAATTCTTATTGTAAGCATTGTACTGAGAACTTTATTCATATTAATTTTTATTGGAGTAGAATACAAAGATATTCAAACAAAATCCTTTCCATCTATCTTTTCAGGTCTGGTTTCAAAATCGCCGAGCAAAATGGCGCAAAACTGAGAAATGTTGGGGACATAGTACAAAAATGGCCGAATACGGTCTTTACGGGGCAATGGTACGTCACTCTCTTCCATTACCTGACACAATTTTAAAATCAGCGAAAGATGATGAATCGGTAGCCCCATGGCTTCTAGGTATGCATAAGAAATCTCTCGAAGCTGCTGACATCCTTAAAAGTGATGAAAGCGATCGGGAGACACCCACTTCCGATGACACCAACACCTCATATTCCGCCGGAAGTACGCATAATTCCCCGATATCATCATTTTCAATATCACGGTTGCTTTTCGATGGCCCAAGAAAACCTGCTGAGCCACAACAAATGCATCATCAACAAATGCAGCTACAGTTACAGCTGCAACATCAACATCAACATCAACACCAACTCCAACATCAGCATCAAACACAAAGTGATGAACACCACCATGCCAACATGCAGCGACATGAAACTCAGCCTCATGAAGGGCAGTTGCTAGAATCACAGCAACATGAATCGCAACAACCTCACCAACAGCAACAACATCAAGAACGTCAGTTATCTCATCTGCAACAGCAAATACTTGTCAAACAGGAACAGAACATAACTATTAAGGAACAGGACTCCAGATGAAGGCCGACTCATTTTTAAAAAAATCCACAAAGCCGGGTATTGCATTGATCAGGGTACACGAATGTTAGATATTAAGTCAAAATGAGTATTTAAAGGTCGCTTATTGGCCTGCTATTAATCTCATAAAGTTAAAGATGTCTATATTTGTTTGATTGCTGGCCAATTAAAGGCCAAAAATTCATTGAAATTTTACTATCTTTATGGATCGTGTTAAGCCTGATCACTTTTAAATGAAATAAATAGGTATTTAGTTATTTTAAGTAAATTTGTTAGGAAATACAAACTCGCATACAAGAATTCAATTTGATAAAACATTCAAAAACTGTACAGAGAAGATTTTGTTTAATATTGTTTTCAATTCAAAAATAACACATCGAATGATTAAGGTATGTATAATTGTATATAACCTTTCAAAAACATCAAGACCAAGTAAAAATTTATCAGCACTTATACAGTGAAAATCGCAACGACTTTTGCCTCATTTTTATTCAAGCAAGGAAGAGTTAAAAATTTAAAGCTGATTGTTCAACACTTTATGTACTATTTGTTTCTAAATTAGGGTGAGGAATGGGTTCAAGATCAACTTGAAGTAACAAAGACTATCAAGGTAATCGAGAATTATTCCTTGAAGAAAATATTGTAGGTACTGAAGAAAAGTCGAATATTCTAATACTTTGCTCGCTTTACATATATGTATTGCGTTTCAGGCGAAAACTTCAATTATTTCTTGACTCCACAAGAATTAAATGTCTCTGAAGTTGACGCTAATTTAATAAAATTATTTAAAAGTGTCCACTTTTAAAATTCTTCCGATCTAATTGTTTATTTAATTTTTAAATTTACACAGTAATGGCTTTGAGCTTTTTGGGGAATATTATTACCTGATAAGACCAGTTTCATCCTATACCTGAAAATATTTCAAAAGGCTCTCACTGTGTATAAATAAGTGCAAGACAAAGAGTGAAAATAAAATTAAATTGGAAATTAGACTTTATGATTATCTCAGTGTAAATAAAATTCTATAAATTAAATTACTAATGAAAATATTCTTTAGCATTAGAATCGAAGGAGTATTGCAAATATGTATAGTTTCTTTTTTTTTTTAAGTTAAATTGTTAACGCACCGTTTTATGAAATCGAAAATTAATAAGTAATAATTTTATATTAACTCAGCTCTTATTGTGATTTATTTTTATAGTTTCATTCTTATATAATAATATTTTGTCATACAATTTAGGAAACAAGTTTAAACATTTTTAATATTATTTTATTCAAGACTTTTTTAAACATGTGTATTTACGTATGATTATGTTTCGCATTATATGAAAAGTTATTGACTAATAACAAAATATATAAAATTATAAAATAATTATACATAATGACGAAATGAAAAAAAAGAAGATATATATACATAATACATTTAATGAACAAAATATGACTTCTATTTTCTCTTCTATATTGGATTGATTTTTTGGATTTTTATGTACATACATCTTCTTCCACCTGTTTTTCGTGTTTTTCCTAGTAATAGTCTTAGTACTCGTACATACATTATGTAGATGTATGATTTCCTAACTCAGGTGAGTAACTTCCACTTCTTTATTGCAAAAGTAACTATTGATTGTTAATTTGGTTAAATCTGCAGAGGATAAAAATGAATACCCACAACATCAGTAAAAACTTAATTTAAAAAAATTATTAATCCGTAGTACCGCAAGTAAAAAAGTTTGTTTTTTTTCGTGCAATGCTCCTCTGTTGTGATTATTACTGATGCCCCTATTTACAGAGGCTTGCACTCCAATATATCTCTAAAAAAAAAATCGAATCGAAATAATACCTAAGGTAGGGTAGGTTTCATAAGATATAAGCCCTATTATGTAAGACAACTAAGAACAAACTTGAGTTGTAATCCGGCAATCGCTATTACCGATCATAACTGGTTGACTGTCAGTAGTCAACTAAAAAATGGTTGACTTTTTGTGTGTGTTCGGGGTATCATGTAAGCCAGTTGAGTTGTCTGATGTCTCTCAATTGTTATTGTTGTCAAAATTCAACAACTGCTATTTAGCGGTTATGTAATGCATTTGTGTGTACAAAAAAAAGGAACGCACCAACAACGAATGCAAAAGCAATTTGATTGAGAAAATGGAGAAAACAAATTTAAGTTTTACAAATATGTAATAATATAAACATTTGCAAGAAAATAATTTTTGTATACTAAAAATCACAAAACCTGCCCAATTCGAGAGGTTGATTGAGATTCTACAGCAGAAACATGAGCTGGTCAGAGGCAAAGGACAATTCGGTTCGACAAAAAAAAACGCTGTGGTTGTTTCAAATAATCTTTGTTGAGTCTAAAATAACTTATAAATCTGCAACAAAACGGATACATTAAATCAACACTTCTCATCAAAGAATTTGTTTGCCAATAATACTTTTTGTTTGGAAGTACCAATGGATTGGAGTGATCTCGAATATTTTTTCTCATCAGCGCAACATTGAGGGGATTTTAGACCCCGAATTTACAAAAAAAAATCAATAGAACTCTCCATTTCGTATTATTTTGTTTTTTTTTTTATAAAATTTTGTACTGAATTCAAAACTTTGAAGTACATATTTTACTTTACACAGCTGATTTTGACACAAAACAAGCACCGTAGGCAACGTATTTGGTCTACTCAACTGAAAAAGTTGTCTCCCATAATGCGATTTTTTTTGCAGTTGTCTTCAAATTGAGTTGTCTTGATTACAACTAAGTTGAGTTGTGATCCATAATAGGCCCTTATAGGAACTAATATAAAATAAAACTATAATAGTGCTTATTTTGACATTCTCATGAATAGTCTAATCGTTAGAATGATTCTATTCGTTCGAATGAACTTTCTTAATTTTGAGATTCGATCGAATAACATTCATTTGCGAAAGATAGCATAAAATGAACTTGAAAAAAAGATTCATTTTCAGTATCAGCTGTTTGACATTTACCATGTTTCTATTTGAAATAGTATGACCGTTTTACATTTTTTGTTTCTAAACATTTTATAGATGTTGGATAAAGAATCATGAAACAAAATAAATGGTGCTTATTATGACATTCGCATGAATAGTCTATTCGTTAGAATGATTCTATTCGTTCGAATGAACTTTCTTAATTTTGAGGTTCGATCGAATAACATTCATTTGCGAAAGATAGCATAAAATGAACTTGAGGAGAGATTCATTTTCAGTATCAGCTGTTTGACATTTCCTATGTTTATATTTGAATAAGTATGACCGTTTTACATTTTTTTGATTCTAAACATTTTATAGATGTGGGATAAAGAATCAAGAAAAAAATAAATAATACATTTTTTTATTATAAAGTAAAGTTTAACCATAAATAAATACATATTCATTACATTTTTTGTGTCAACTCGGCTGATTTGAAACTATTCTTAAAAAAAATAAGTTGTTCATGACGCGTTCTAATTTCTTATTTTTTTTCGTATACACTTGGTCACACTAAAATATCAAAAACAAAAGAGAAGTGTTTGTGAAATGTCAAAACCAAAAAGTGAAATCTTTGTTTACTTGTAATTGTTTTGTTTATTGTTTAATAATTTAAATTTGTTTGCTAAAAACATAAAATAATTAAATAACAATGAAAATATGGCATTTGTGTTGTTTATAAAAATGAAGATGGTGCTGAAGAAGTTCAGAGTAGAAGGATAGTGGATGCTTCAAACCCATTGCTACCTCCGAGTTTTTCTTCCATTATTTTAATTAATTTTCCCTTTTGTTCGCGGTTTATGCAGTTGGAATGCGACCTTTAAACATAAACAACATCAAAATTAATAAAAGTAATTTATTTTCTATGAAATAATTCAAAACTTACATGTTTTGTTTCTTACTCGACAGAAAAATTCAAACGAAACAAAAATGACATTTAATTCTATTCTTTCGAATGTCAAAATTGCGCAAATGAATGAACTTTCTATGGATTGGGTGAACTTTCGATTTGTTCGATTAACATTCTAATCGCCGAGTCTCAAAATTAAGTTTCAACGAATTCGAATCACTTTCGAACGAAAGAGAATGTCATAATAAGCACCAATAATACATTTTTTCATTATAAAGCAATGTTTAACCATAAATAAATACATATTCATTACATGTTTTGTGTCAACTCAGTTGTTTTGAAACTATTCTTAAAAAAAATAAGTTTTTCATGACTCGTTCTAAGTTTTTATTTTTTTCGTACACACTTGGTCACACTAAAGTATCAAACACAAAAGAGAAGTGTTTGTGAAATGTCAAAACCAAAAAGTGAAATCTTTTTATTTGTAATTGTTTAATAATTAAATTTTTTTGATAAAAACATAAAATAATTAAATAAAAAATGAAAATATGGCATTTGTGTTGTTTATAAATGAAGATGGTGCTGAAGAAGTTCAGAGGAGAAGGATAGCCGATGCTTCAAACCCATTACTAACTCCGGGTTTTTCTTCCATTATTTTAATTAATTTATTCGGTTTGTCCAGTTGGATACGACATTTAAACATAAAACAACAAAAAAATTAATAAAAGTAATTTATTTTCTATGAAATAATTAAAAACTTACATGTTTTGTTTCTTACTCGACAGAAAAATTCAAACGACACAAAAATGACATTTAATTCTATTCTTTCGAATGTCAAAATTGAATTAGCTTTCGCAAATGAATGAACTTTCTATGGATTGGATGAACATTCGATTTGTGCGATTAACATTCTAATCGCCGAGTCTCAAAATCAAGTTTCAATGAATTCGACTCACTTTCGAACGAAAGAGAATGTCAAAATAAGCACCATTATTTGTACTCGAATTCTCACGAATTGAATTTCATGTTCAATTAATCCTAAAACTGAACTGAATTAGAAACACAAAATAACGTAAACAAAATTTTAAAAAACTTATAAATCCTGCCTTTGCAATTCTTGTTCACCCTCCATCTTGAAATTTGTTTGCCGAATGAATTTCCGCTGTTCTTCTGTCGGAGAAATCGGAAGAAAAAATATGAATACACACCGACAAGCAACGCATTGAATGGTATGCGTTTTTGAGCGAAATAGATTTTGATGTTATGCATCGCATGAATTTGACTTGTTCAACGCACACCAAAACTTGTTTCGGAAGTTTCTCCGATTTATGTGTCCGAAAAGTTGACAATACAAAATTCGTACATTTCGTACAAATCGGAGAGAATTCATCGCTGATCGGTTACCACCCAACGTTTTCAGCAGTCATAAATCCGAGATTTTGCGATTGAGATTTAGAATAAATCTCGAAGTGTTTTCAACGGCACGGTCAGATTTATTTTGACGTTTGGTCTGCGACATTTCACAATTAACAAAAGAAAAAAAAACGGGATTTTTACTATTTCAGTCGCCAAGACTTGTTTGTCATCATCATTAGCAATATAATGTATAATTTTGAATCTTCCATTGTTTTTTAATTCATTATTTCCTGCAAATCAATTTTAGAAGTATTTGCAATTGTAACCTTGAACAATTATTCACCTATGTGTGATTGTATGTACATACAACAAACAAAAAAATTACATTTTAATGAGTTCGTTGCTTATAATTAGGTGTTCGCTGCATACAAATAGGTGTTTTAGTTCACTGAAAGCATTCAGCGAATGGTTTCCAACTAGATTTCGAGGAGATTTATTCTAAATCTTCATTTGAAGAGATTTATATTTGTATGGTAAATCTTCAAGATCTAGGGGAGATTTATGACAAATCTACCTTAATCTGGGTTCCGTGCCCGGTGAAAACATATTATCTTGAATGTGAAATAACACCATCTTTTTATACTTCAAGTATTACAAAGCAACAGGAATAGGAACTAGCACTCCATATTATAATACATACTTAAAGGTGAATACTGTCATGACCACCAGCTGTCAAAGATATTTTATTTTTTAAGCATTTCGAATAAAAACGAGCACTCCATGTCATTCAATATAATATACTCAATTGCACTTCCAAGTTTTGGGTTTCAGGTAGTGCCCTAGTGTTCAACGTTCAACCACTAATTTGAAATCTATAAAATCATATAAGATAGTGTTTCCGTTTAGTTATCAGCGCCATCTGTGTGTGAGAAACATTTTAACAATGATTCCTTGACACATCGATATCGATATCGACATCGATTTTTCAAGCAAACACATTACATAACCTAACCTGGAATTTTTGACAAAACTTCACAGAATTTTTCCATCATCGGGAAGAAGTCATACTGAAAAATTCTTCTCAAGTAAGATTTAAATTAAAAAAAGATATTCGTAAAAAAAAACTAAAATACTCTAATAAAATTTACTTTTAAGAATGGCTGGTGATTCTGCTGACGGTGCCAAACTTACTGGCATGTCCAAAATATTCAATTCCCAAACAAACACTGGTCGTGCTAATGTACGTAAATTTTTTGCATAACTATTATTTTTTCTTAATTTAATTTACGTAATTTTAGGTTGCAAAAGCAACATACGCCGTCATTGGACTGATTATCGCCTACAACGTCATGAAACCCAAGAAGAAGTAGAGTTTTATAAATGTTCATATTAATGGCTTTTACAAAGCAACATGATCTGTTAATGAGAAAAATAGAACTCAAATTTTAATTAGTAATGTGTTGTTTTACGTTTTTTGCTATTGATTGAAATTAAAAACCAAATACCCAAAAAAGTACAGAAAAACTAACAACAGTTTTTTTTAGTAAAAGTGGGCTGTAAGGAACATGGTTGAGCCAAAGTGCCACGGAGGGCAGTAAGTACATATGTTAAACCAAGAGGTATAAAGTCATCGACTCGAAATCAACCTTTAAATATCCTGTCGTTTTCAGAAACCGATGACATTATTTGAAAACAACGCAAATTAAAAATAGATACGAACACCTGCAGGCCGGCATCTACTTAAAGCCTGTAGGGCAGGTTAACTTTTGAATAATCTGGTTCCCAGATTTATTTTCTTTGAAAGTGATCTTGAAATCAATTTTACAAAATGTTTTTACCTGTTCCAAATCATTCATTACAATATAACATACGCAATACGACCTGTTCAAGACGTGTGAAAATAAAAATATAATAACTTAGAAGGGAGAATATATTTGTGGTAGTAATTATTGCCTTTGTTTCGTTCAAAAAAGAAGAGCAAACTTTTTCAATTAAAGAATTGTTGGGACCAGCTTACAAAAATTGCTTGACGCCTTTGAACTTACTTGATTAGGTTGATGGCGATGGGTTGATATTAAAATTGTTTGTTTTGTTTCTAGCATCCTTGGCTTAAGGTACTAGGTACTTCTTTTCATATCTTACATAGCACAATAATGTCCAACATATTTGTTTGACATACAAGGTGTAGTATACTATTGTGAACCAGATAACAGAAAAATGCAAGCAATACAACATAACTATCTATTTTGCTTTTATCGATTTTGCAAAAGTTTACGAACAGAATTTTATAAGGAAGACACTTATAAACCAAGTTATAGACGAACAAATAGTTTAAATCTAAAAGAATAAAACGGAAGCTATTGGACCAGAGTTTAAAATATCTCGAGGTGTAAGGCATGGAGATCGTCTCTCAACAGCGCTATTTTCTGCACCCCTCGAGGAAACCTTAAGGCAGCTAGGTGAGGAAGAGAAAGGACTAAAAATAGATGAAAAATATCTTTCAAGCCTTCGATTTCCAGATGATATTATTATATCAAACACTAGTGAAGAGCTTTTAACTATGACCAATAAACTATGTTTTCTAGATGTATAAATATAACAAACCAGCAAATTACAATAAATAAAAATGTCGAAGAATGAAAGGAGTCACTTTAAAAGTTCGCATTTATCAAAAAAAAAAACATATGTACATCCCAAGAATGTAAAATAATTATGAAAATGACAAATATACAATTCGAAAAGATCAATGGAAATGGGCTGGTGTATTTTAGGGGTTTTAAATTTTTTACCGACATCTTAGGTTTTGGTTTCTTTATTACTGCGATGTAGCCAATGTTGTGGAGAGCTCCAATGGTAATCCACCTACTAATGGGTTTATTAATTGCTACAGAAGCTTCTTTTGGTGTTAGGATATTGTCACTTTTCATCTTGCAAGGGCGCTTTGGATAATATTAATCTACTTAGTTATTGTCCGCATCGTGGAGTCATTTTCTGTCACAGTAACAACACTAGTTTATAGTCTCTTGGAAGTTTCTTCATATTTTTTATGAAACTATTGAATAATTGTATTTCTTAATTTATTGCCTATTTTTTTTTCGAAAAAATACGTGCTGCAACAGTCAGATCACATCTAATACAAAAATATTTTAACAAATAGCAACTTTTTCCAATTGTAACCGTAATTTTTTGACACTTTTGCAGAAAAGATATCCAAGAAAGCTTGAGTGCAGAATTGAGTACATGAGAGTTGTTTTTGTTTTCTGTTGATTTTTCTTAGAACTTTGTGTTGATCGTATTAGTTTATTAACAGTTTTGTTAAGAATTTAAAATTAAAAATTTTGCACGCGTACCTACTTAAAATTTATTTTATTATACATACATATCTATTTAAAGAATTAATGAGTGAATATAGTTTGAAATAATAATACTGCTATGAATGTAAGCCAACTAGGTTCTTGGATAAAACAAGCTATCAAAAATTTATAAATATTACATGCAAACATTTACCTAATATACATGTCCAAAATTATATCAACTTCCAAAAACTGTTAGAATAACCTTCAAAGAAATAAATTATAAAATACATTTTTTGATTGCAATCAACGCACAGTTAATTTCCTTTATTATGTTTTCGTCTAGACAGGTGTAGTAATATTTTGCATAAGTTGGTACAACATATCAAAATGAGGATCGAAACATGTTTCATTGTTTATGAGAATAAAGAAAACCTATTTATATTTATGGTAAAAGGATGATTTTATGACGAATAGTTTGTTCAGTGCTGGGAATAAATCAATTTTCCCATAGAACACAATATTGTATAATGGATTCTGTTATCCTCATGGAAAAAAGCCATTACGGAGATTCTGGAGAACTTTAGACACGCTCTAGATAGTTAAAGCCTATGTCAATTCCGCACAAGGTTTCATAAAATATTATTATATTATATTATATGCCGGTAGAACTCTCGTATGTTCATATTGTAGTTATGATTAAGATTAAACATTTTTTTTATTTTTAGTTAAAAGAAAAAACATTTAATGTATTGAAAATTGGAAAAAATAATGCTATTAATAGTAAATCATACACATTCAATCCTCCAGTATTTTTAAAAATGAAAATACAAAAATTAAAACTATAATTTTTATGATTCTATAAAGGTAACAAAACTTAGAAAATATCTTATTAATACTCTAGCAAAATGCCTTCCGTACAAAAATGAGCAGGTACAGCTTGCAATGCATATACACACACAATTTAAAGCTGGATTGTTAAATCAAGTTTTCGAATTATATCCTTTGCCTTATTTAGACTAGCAGGTCCGTGTGTGTTTGTTGTTGCCATTTTATACAAGTCACTCATATATTTGTCAATATTTTCCAAAGTTGCACCATTGGGTTCTGTCGGAATTGCCAACCCAGAGAGGGCTTGCGTTAGCTTTAGCTTCAATTTATCCAAATACATTTCAAGCAAACGATTCTTCTCCTGTAACTCATCATTTTCAGATACCATCTTTTCAACCCCAAACTTCATATTCTCAACATGTTTTTCAAGCACTGCATTTTGCTGTTCAAAGTCAACGTGCGATTTTCGTAATGTTCGAAGTTCCATGTCAACGCATTTGTTGTGTTCTAGGAATTCTTCTGTAAAAATTGGAATACCACCATTATCATATAAACCACCGCTTGATTGCCCAAATCGCCGATTTAAGTCTATGTTAGTTTGAGTCATTTGAGTAGATTGAGGTTGTTTAATTGAATTTTTTGAAGTCGCCAAGGCAATGTTTTCAATTAATTTAGGGGGTGATGCTGGTTTTGTTGCGGAATTTCCATTCAAATTGTTTCCATTGACTTGAGACTTTTCGGTTAGTACTGATTTTGCTGCAAGATTTTCTTTACGCTTTCGAATTTTATTTTTAGCCAATTCGGAGGCCAATATATCAGGGCGATCTTTAAGAAAATCGTTTAATTCAGTTAAATACCTGCAATTGATTAAAGAAAAAAATAATTGGTTAACCTGAGTTATTAACTTAGTTTTAAATAAAAATAGAAAGCTTAATAATTATGAACTGATTTTTTTAGTTTAGTTTTTTTCCAAAGAAAATATTCTACACTCCAATTTTGTGAACTATCTCAAAATGAAAATAAGTCCTCGTTCTATAAAAACTTCGGAATTCAATTTTTAGCAAAATTAAATAAGTTAGCTAAGTTTAGGCAAATGACAAAATTTATTTTATTTTAGATGTTTGTCATAAACAAAGCCAATCAAATAATAATGTACGTTTATTGGATTTATTGTCTGCCAAAACTTTGTTAAGTTAATAGAAACAACTTAAAAATACATACATACATTTGCATTGTGCATACACATACAGGTTATTAGGGCAAATTTCGATTGAATTTCCTGCCAGTTGAATAGAAAATTTGGTATTTATCGAGCTACGTACCTTTGCCTGTCAACTTCTGCTTCTTTTAAAAACGGTGACTTTTTATCTTCAGACATAGTCGACCACTCTTCTCCAATAATTTTTGTGTACTCTATCGATGTTTTTTCTGGAAATTCCGAACGCAGCTGCTCGCGTCTTACATTCATGTAACGTACATATCCTGCCAAAGAAAAAAAACACAGATTTAAGTAAAATGGATCCTAATTAATAAAAAGTTTTCAACCTGTAAGAGGCATTTTGGGTGCTCCAGCAGCTTTAATTTTACGTCGCTTCAATCGATAACGTTTAGCATCCATCTGTATTCCATCACCTACCAAACGTTTCTGAGACCCGGCCCCGGATTCTGCGACAGCACTTAAGCCGTCGGCGATAGGGTCAGCTTCGCTGCTTAAGACATTTTCTACCTCTCCTGAACTAGAGACAGGACTTTTTGGCTCTGGCAAACATGACGGTTGTACAGGTGTGATGGCTGGTGGTGATGTAGTCTCAGTTAGTTCAACATTACACGTAGAAGGGTGCGTTTCCATGGGTTTCTCAGTCTCCATTAATTAATTATGAATTGTCAACAACTAAGCAACTTATCTTTTATATAAAAAAATTAAGTTTTCCGAACGTTTTAATTTGATTTTTCGGTTGGGTATGGTGTTCCTGTTTCTGCAGTTGAAAATTTTAGCTTGACGTTTAATATTAATAAGAAAATGTTTGCGGGGCACCAAGTATGGAATTTGTAATTGAAAACAGAGACTCGTTTCCTTAATTACGTTAAGCATGAAACACATTAGATGTGTAAGATTTCCCAAAAAAACGTACCCTAAAAGTTGGTACTACTGACTTTTTGTCAAATATTTAATTGAAAAAATTGAACTTTTTACCAGGCAGAGAATAAGAAGATAATTAAATTAAAACGGAAGATTTACCATTATGGTAAGAAACATCAAAAAAGTTAATTTATCTTAGTTAATTCATGGTAAAATGACTGAGGTCTCACAATCAGGAGTTGTTTTGTCATTTTGTGTATTTTTTTGTTGAAAAATATCAAAACAAAAGTCAAAGGATCTGTTCGCAGACTTTGGATTTACACTAAGCCATTGGTTCTTGACGAAAGCGAAATATTTGATGTAACAGCGAAATGTACACCTGGCACAATTAATTTACAAACCATAGGTGAGAGTACCCACACTAACGGGATGTATAAGGCTCTATGTCTATATTATGAATTTCCGAGACCCTTTGTAGCGTTAGTAATTCTTGTATGTCGTGTGTTTGTGGTTCACTAAAGTATGAAACCATGAGTTGTAAAAATAAGACAGCTAAAACCTCTTATGTTGCTGCTACAAAAACCCATTTATTTAGGTATACACAGCTTTCTATGACACCAACACTATACAAAATGAAACATTTTTCTTTTGAAAGCGTTCTTCGCATTTTTGTTTTGCGTTAGTTTGGTGAAGATAAAACATGCAACGGTAGAGGGAGTAAACTTTCAGTTACAAATGAAAAATGCTAAAAAACAAACTATTTATCGTACTATAGGAACATGCCTTTGATAAACACAAAAGTTATCAATATGAACACTGAAAAAAAAATCGAACCGCCAAAAATTTTAGACATGGCAATTTTTGTCTACATTCTAATTATAGGCGTTTTTCTTTTTTAACCTCTGACCTCTGAGCAGAGCATGGAGCACGTTGAGTATGCTCTGAGCAGAGTTTGATCCTTTGATCAGAGCTCTCCGATATATTTATGAAACACACTTAGCCGCGTTCATCTTTTTACTCCATTCGCTCGGTCATTTTATTTAGAGCTCATAGAGCGCGTTTCGGGCTAGCTCCAAAAAAGTAACGCAACCTGAGCGCTCTAATGTGTCTGAGCTAAAAAAAGAAACACTGATCTTTTTTTGACAGGTCAGTTCTTTGCTCTGAGATTAAAAGGAAAAACTCCTATTGTGGATACATATTTCTCACTCAATATGTGGAAAGTTATGTGATAATATTGATGAAAATTAAGAAATGTAATTTATATTGCGCATTTTGTGAGTTTGCATCTTGTCTTTAAGCCGATTTGGAATTGAATTTAAATGGTGTCAGTTTGCACACCAGTTCAGTTTATTTAACAAAAAAAATATATTAGCTGAATATAATAATATGAATATAAAAGTAAATTGAAAATAGATCATGACAAAGGTAAAAATAAATAAAGGAGACTACTAAATCATCAAATCATTATGACTGGAAAATTTCCTTTTGAGTTATTCAAGCTATGTATATAAAAACCATAGTAATAAATTAATAAGTAATCTCTACCTAATACTTACTATGTCCAATCTGTTTGTGCAGTACAGAGCAGATCTTATGGGAGATCTTTCCTCTGCACAAGAGTGCCTGCTGCATACAAAAATATATCCAATTCCCTTAAATTTCAAATTAACCACTGTCCGTAAGTACATTTTCTCGTAATATTTTGTATCAAACAAACGAAAATCCCCCCTATAACATGCCTTTCAAACGGTTCGAGCCATACCGACTGATCGTATAGTTCGTTTACTTAAAATCAGGGTAACCTGACAAAAAAAAGAAGTCTCTTATAAACTTTAAGAAAAACACATTTTACCAACAAATAATATTCTTATTATTTTATAGCCATATATCATACTAAATATATATATACAATATTTTTAAACAAATACATAAATGTTACAAGATTCTACTTTAAGTAAACTGACAAAGCTCGACTCAACAGAAATGTAGACTGTAGGTATCTATATTCTGTACATTGTATATTAACGCACTCGTAAGTCGTACACTGAAAAAACAAAGTTAAATGTCAAACACGAGAAAGAGCAGACAAAGACTTGAACGAGTTCATCACAAAGGGCTATTTTCGACTATTTTACAAAAGTAACTTCCCAAAGGAAACCCTGCTTACAATTACAATTCTCTTGTGTTTACTCATGTACCTACTCAAACCAAATCAGTAACCGGTGCATACAAATGTACAATAGCGGTATTCCCACTTTGGTGCAACGAGCCTAGTAAAAATGCGAAATTTTATTTTTTTTAGGTATATCGTGAACGCACTTTTTCTAATCTGTTCGCAACACTGAAACAAATGTCAAAATGACATTTGTTTTTTGTTTTGAAAATTTCAATTTTATAAGAATAAGTGTTTGTTCATAAAAAGATGCCAAAACAAACGGAAAAAGAAAATATCACACAATTTTTAATAGAAGATGCTGAAGATAAAGTTAATTGGATCGAGGGTATCAAAAAACATTCAAACAAAAAAGCTACATACATATATGTATATTTAATTTTCAGAAAATACAGAAAGTGAAGAAGAAGATGCTGTGGATAAAATCCTTAACGAATTGAACGAGGACCTTCTATTCGTCCTAGCATCTCGTTGTGGTTGGATAAGCGAAGTACATACCTAAATCTATTGCTTGGCGTCAAAATATTTTATCTTCATTAGACAACATTTTGAGATTACATATTTGTGTATTTGTACCTACAATTTTTTTTTATTTTTATTTGTACTTTGTATTATTTTTAATAAGTCATCTTTCTTTAATAAATTACTTGTTTTTATATTTTATTTCAATTTCCATCATGGCAATTCTTTCTTCTTTTTGTAATTCTAGCTTTCTTAATTCAAAATCATTTTTTATTTAATCTTCATCTACATAGCTTAAGTCTTCTATCGTCCATTAAAATTGCTTCCTGAATTTTTCTTTTTCCAAATCAACATTTGTTGAGCTGTCAAAAACACAATTACAAATTTTCATTGAATAAAAAATAGAGGAAGAGGCATATGTCACACATACAGTGTACGTGAGTGAAGCATTAAAATAAAAAAAATTCTGATGATCATCTGTCATTTTGAATAGCCGTACGAGAGTGTGGAAATAAAAGAATAGCCATATTTAAGCGTTGAAACCATATAAAAAAGTAAAATAAAAGTGATTCTGTTAAATATATACAATATTTAATTTAAAATAATACAAAACAATATGTGGTGCTGTGTTAAAAGTGCAAAAACACCTATAATAAGGATAGAAAAAAGTTTACGTTTCACAAGTAAATTTTTGGGTCATATTCAACACAAAGTAATTTGAAGTGATGTTTTGTAGGTAATTACACTATCGTAAAATACTTTTTAATTGATATTTTATGGTATTTTTCCTTAATAAATCAATTCTGTTGAGAATTAATCTATACTTCTATCTTGTGACTTCTCTGGAGATGACATGTCAAATTATAAATTCTCGGACAGTGTGTGATTAGTTTTTGTTTGTGATGGCAAGGCGCCCACAATCGTTGAGCGCACGTAGAGTGGAATTATTTTTCTACTTAATTGACAAAAAGTGTTCAAAGTAACCATAAGTATAATTTCAAATTAATTGACTAATAAAAATATCTGTGAAAGCGTTTTTTTTTTTCATTAAAATAAAACTTAAAACTAAAAACTATATGTTTTTCATTTCTAAATTCCCAATTTTAAAGTATCTGTAATAGGTAAGTTTTATTTTATTACTTTAAGCTTGATTTCTTCGTTATTATAACCTAGCTAAGCAAATAAATTGAAAAAGACTTTCATTCCATCATTTATTAGATCGAATAAAATTAAACTAAATTTAAAAAAAAAATTCTTTCAAGGCTGCAAACAATTTATTTGGGCGCCCCAGTAAGTAGCCGTTAACTTTCATGTCGACCCTGTATCAAAGCATGTGTGTGTGTGTAACTCACACAAGTATGAAAAATGCTTCACTTTTTTCTCGATATGCCTCTTCCTGTAGTTCTTATTCAACGCAAATTTTACACTGTTGTATTTATCTTTTGCAATAGGTTTCAGGTATAGCTAAAGTGCAAAACTGTTGTATGATTGCACTCCGTATATTTTGTTGTTGTAGTGTTGTAAGATTTTTCACTTTTGCATTTTTACAATGATACTAGACCTGTTGCATCGGATCGAGAATACCCCTAGTATTTTTGTTAGGTACTTCCAAGGTAGCTTTCAAGAATGGAAGATCTTTATGGGGTTCTTAGGATACTATAAGACGAAAAAAATGAAGTTACCCTTTTTTGTATCACAAATTTGGATTTTGCTTGGTGCTTTGGAAAACTTATCTATTATCTAACCGCTTGGGGGTGTGGAAAACATTAAGACTTATTTCGAAACTTTCATATTACGAGTAATAATTTGTGATGAATTGGCATTTTAAAAATGTTATTAATGATTTTTGAAAAGGAATTTTAAATGTATGCGATATTTCATTTAAAAAAAAATATGCGGTGCTGTGTTTAAATGTGTAAAAACACCTATAGTAATGATATACAAAAGTTTTCGTTTCATAAGTAAGTTTTGGCTCATATTCAACACAAAGTAATTTGAAGTGATGTTTTTTAGGGATTACACTATAGTAAGATACTTTTTAAATGATATTTTATGGTATTTTTCCTTAAAAAAAGCTATTTTGTTGAAAATAAAAATTTACTTTTATCATGTTATTTATCTGAGGACGACCTGTCAAATGATAAATTCTCGCACAGCGTCGGATTACTTTTTGTTGGTGATGGCAGTAGCTGTCTACATTAATTCCGAACCTGATTCAAAGCATTTGTGTTTGTGTAACTCACACAATTATGCAAAATGCTTCAATTCTTCTCGATATGCCTCTTCCTTTTCTTTTTTTGACAATTTGGTTTGTTTATGTACTTTCTTTGAGTCAAGAATATGTATAACGGCTTTTTCCCATACAAGAAGACAAATATAAAAGAACTATTATGGTATCCATATGGCTTGATGAATTTTTTGTTGTTGTCAACTTAAAACTTAAAAAAAAAATGTATTTAGTTTTCTCATTAAAATAGGAAGAATTTCCTATTAGCCCATATATTCATTCAGTAAATTAGACAGGTACACAGTGCACAAATGTTTTGCATTAATGTTATAAACCCATGTATGTAATGTAGGAATTCTCGTGTCTTGTTTAATTAGTTCAATATCTTAAAACATTTTAAGCACAGACAAATTTTGTACAGAAAAACAGGTACAGACAATGACTTGTTAGATAATTTTACCAATTTTCAAAATTAAAAAGTATTTTGCGATCTTTTTGGATTCATGTTAGTAAATCAAACGTGCCATTTAAATATCCATTTCAAACCATACATTTCATAACATGTATGAAATCAATGTCAACTAAAACAAGCATTCAGTAAATTAAAATCAGAAACGTTTGTCAACAATGTTTTGTATCTTGTAAACAAATTATACTATTCCGAAGATTTTTGATTACCCTGTCTTGGATATAAGTTCAAAATAACTTAAGGCTGGGTGGCCAGCCAAAAAAACGGCTGGAATGTTACAAATAAAGCGATAACTTTTACATTTCGAATGCTAATTGATTGAAATAAAAATTAATGCATTCTAAATAAACAGGGCTACTACACTGCATCATTATAATTTTTTAAATGTATAATATAGTAATTCTGAGAGTGAAGCAAACTACAATTTTGTCGTTATTTTGATAGTAGTTTAAAATGCACCATTTATTTTTGGTATAACTAAGATTTTTATTTATTTATTTTTTGGTGTTTTCAAAAGAAATTAAGTTAATTAAGGGAGTGACGGATTGACTTTAATTTATTTAATTTTTTTTATGGGCAAAAAATTAGTCCAATCTTATGCAATTTTCAATGGGTTTGGCGTGTTTGAACAGGTATAACTTCTTTAATCTAGAACATATTTCATCGAAACAAAAAGTTTTGTAAGGCCAGTCTCAAATATTTTTATTACGAGTAAATTTTTTTTTGAATAATTCACTTTTAAAGTTTAAAAAAATTAAAAAACCTAAAAAAAAATGCAAAACACGTTTTTTTAGGACTTTTAAATATCCCTCATTCTTTATTTAGCCTTTTGAACTATATTTTTTTCTGTATTTTATTGAATAGCTTAATTAATTACCTCGGAAGTGACGGATTGACTTTTTGGAAAAAAAAATATTAACACTTTAAATGTTCATTGAAAAAACCCAGATAACAATTAGCTTTCCAGAGAAAATAATGCTTGTGCATATTTTTCTTATTTTTTTTATTTTTTTTTTTCAGTATTTTTTCTATTTTTCTCCAATTCAAAAATTCTAATTGCGGTGATGGTTTTTTTTTTTTAAATACATTTTTGAAAAAGTGTCTAAATTTGTGTTTTTCCCTTTGAAATTTCCTTTTTACACGCACACGTAGAAGTTTCAGTTCCCAGTAATTCCACTGCAAAATTAGAGCGCTTCGAGAGAATGTTTTTCACTTGGAAAAGGAATGAGCCCCGCCCACCCACTCTCAAATATTTTTGTTGTTGGTTTAAATATTGCTGGTTCTTTCTTCTTTTTTGTATCAAGAACAGAAAATGCAATAGAAAAACCGGTTATGTAATGACAAACCAGTTTTTTGGCAATGTGTTGACTAAACAAGTGCACGTCCAATTCACGTGGTAGGAAGTATGCAGAACAATATTGTGTGTAGTTCTAGTTTATCTACCTACTTCTTGCACCCTTTAGTTTTTTTTTCAACTCTATTATTGTTCAAAAAGAGTGTAGAGAGAGAGTAACAAACAAAAACAAAATTCCTCTGGTCACATATGGCGATGCCATGAAATTCATGACAAAAAATGTCACTAACACAAATAAAGTCATTTACATGAAGTTTGAGTTTGCCGATCTGGGACACCCAGCCTTAAATACAATACAAATTTGAAGAAAACAATGTAATAATATCTCAAGGAGTTAACACTGTGATTTCTGAAACTTTGTAATTTTGTTTTAGCCTAAAAAATCAATTTATCATCCCTTGCTGTTCAACGTTTATGGAAATAGACGCTGCTGCCACATAAAAGAAGTGAAATGATTTAATTACTTTAAGAACATAAACCATCTATTTTCAAAATATTGGGGAGATACTCGTAGATTTGTATATGTTGTAATTTTTTTCTCCTACAACGATCAAAAAAATTCCCTTCTTAAAAAGAAAACCATTCGGCCAAAGAAGCTAAGCAGCTAGGTAAAGTAGTGAAGTAGCCCCTTATTCCACTAGTAATGGAATAGAAATAATAAAAATAAATGCCTCCCCTTTGCGGTTGTACTGCATATTCGGCAATTACATTAAACCATTGATTGTTTTTTTTACCTAGGCTTTTCCAAATAGTCTTTCTAACTATGTTGCTATTGGCACGATAATGGAGACATTTGCATTTTGGTCTTCTCAAAATAACAGCATGCATATTTTATTTAGCAGAAATAGAACGCTGTACATGAGTACAGCATTATACACGTTGTAGAATTGAGCTCCAGTAAATTCAGATCTCCTCAGTAGCATCCCTGTGTGTGGCCAGCAGCATATTCAGCCCAGTTGTGACATTTCAAAACAATTCAGCTAAAATCTAGCGGTTGAATGACATTTTTGACACAACAAAGAGAAGAGAACGGTAAGACGGATCGACAATCGGAGTCAAAATTCGACAAATGATTTACTTTAGTAGATGAACCTTAGATTGCATAAATTTTTTTTTCAAAACATTACAAAAAACGCATTCATTTTCAATAGTTTTTCGAAGCCAGTTATTCAATACCCAAACACAGTGTGATTGTTTTCTCCATGAGAAACTTCCAGTATTCTACGTTTCCAACAATCGAAAAAAAGAAAGTTCTTTGCAAAATATAAACCAAAGCAAGTGCCTCCCCCACCCCTACCCCAACACAAACTCCCAATGAACCAACACTTTAACGAGTCAAAGTGAGTAAGGTAAAAGGAAGAATTACGAGTGACAATTAAAAGGTAAAAATGAAACACCAAATTTAATATTTTTGTGTGGCTTTAATGGTTGTGATCTCATTAAAGGACTCAATTTTCAACTTAAAATTTGAACTTTAACATTCTTCAGAAATGCCTGCTGTGTGTGCTTAAAGTTTGTACTTACATAGTTCTGTAATTGTAGCAATGAAAATATAAAATAGTTTGCGAATTAATCACCTAGAATTCTTCTTCTTTCATAGTCATCAACAAACACAGTTTCTTTTTATAACTACATATATAACTTGGCGTGTTGGGTTAGTCAGACAAATGCAAGAGATAGCGCAGTTTTGTGGGAATTTAAGTTGACTATCTTTTGAGTGCCACAACTTCATTATACTACAAAACCGCCATTATCAAGATGAACAAAGCCTCGAAGCATGTTCAAATTCCATCTACAATGCCACAAAAGAATGTTATTAACTCTATTATGAGTTTCTTGCCTGACAATCGGCCGATAACCTCCTTACAGATAGTGGAAGACTTTGAAAAGTAAAGTATTTCTTCGTTGTTGTTTTTTTTCTTTAATACATCTAAACTAAACTCGCAGGTGCCCCAAATTTTTTACAACGGTTCACCGCACGTACGACCAAGATTCAGATGCTGATCTATGGCGTGAAAATAGCATTATTTTTGGAAGACAAACAGCTCGTTATCTATGCCTTTCAAAAACCGAAGGTTTGCCCGAATATGTTGTGGAGACATTGAGGTAGATACTTTGGATATTTAAAAAGTATACTTTTAATTTGATTTTACTTTGTTAAGGGTGATTTCGGAAAAAGAATTGCCACCAAAAGAATTTTCGTTACTTTCACGGACAGCAGATACAGAACAAAAGGCATGGAGAAAGCGTCAGATTGCATATAAACTTTCAAAACGTAGTTCAGTGACGCACGCTGTAACCGATATAATTCTCTGTTCGAAACTCAAGACTGCACCAGAGGGGTTTAAATTAGCTGGGTAAAAACTTATTTTTTTTTTTATTTGGTGGTGGTTGTAACGGCTTTTTTATTTTGTTTGAATCTTATTAAATAGGTGTAAGCGGTTTAATTAAATTAAGAATTGATATTATAAGTTATGTATTAGTCTATGCACTTATTAACATAGGATAATTTAATTTGATAAAAGTTTCATAAATTTGAAATTCGAAGTAGGCCTTTAGAGTTATCATTGGAATCAAGCTGATAAATGATGGTTGATCAACTTGCTCCAAAACGACTTGAGACTTCGTTTGGCATTTTGTGATGTCTTTAAGGCTCCACGTTCGAACTTACACTAATCTAATCGACATATCTGTTTGAAACTTTGCGCAAACAAAATATTTGATTTATAGTTTGATAAGCGATTTTTATTATGCTTATTTTTTTTTTTTTATTGTAAGTTAAGAGTAAATTCAAAACAACTGTTTGTTTTTTTAAAGCTGAATATGGATTTAAATATTTACTTTCGTTGATGTTATGTATTATAGATACTTGGTTTTTATTTAGATATTTATTTTTCTATCTATGACTAAATTAAATTAATCCTAAACCTAAAAATTCCCCGTTTGAACAATGGTAGATTCTAACAACCATTCAAAAATACATATACCTATGTAGATCACTGAATATAGTACTTCTTTCTTTTGTCTTCCCAGTGATATTAATGGAATTTTAGTATGCTACAAAACAGGAGTGCTGTACGTTCGGTTTCCGACATCAGTTTCTCAGCAGCAGTTGCAAACTGATAGTCAACCTAGTAATAGTGAGGTTGAAAAGGCTTTAAACCGATTAAATCTAAACAGGCGATCAAATCAACCGGTAAGTTATAATTTTTGTTTTTTTTTGCATAAAAACAATTGTTCATATCGTCTATAAAAAGTATGTCGTTATTCGTTTTACTAATATCACATATGAAACAAAACTCTGAATTTGAATACCTAAAAAGTTTTGAGAATATAAATCAAAAATTAATATGAATCAATAGTTTTTATTTTATTATATACAAAAAAATAACGTGCAAATTATTTCATGTTTCAGCTTCCACCTGTACCACAGCCAAATGATAATGATTACGAAGAAATTCAAGCTTCCTATCAAATTTCACCAATGCGTCCAGCACCAAAACCACCCGCCAATGCAGCAGCTGGTTCTTCAGCATATTCTATTGGAACACTTGGTGCATATTCTGAACTAGAAGGAGTGCCATTTTACCTTCATCCCAATTTAAAAACAAATTTTGAAGTACGTATGTCTGAAAATTTAAAAAGTGAAACGAAATAGATGTGTTCCGGACAATAAGATCACAGATAAAATTCGTCTGTCAAATTTGTTGGCAGAATTATATTCCATTTCTCAATTTTTAAAGTGTCAAAGATCTTGTTTTTCTCGAACATACATAATATGCCCATTATTATTTCAACTACGCTAAGTTCACTCGTAGAAAATATTGTGCGCTGTGGTTTTATTTGCTTTGTTGGTTTTCTGTCACGTACACATAGTGTGTAGTTTCCTTTGGTTGCAAAGAAAAAGCAAGTTCAAACATTTTGTGCAGTTATTAATACTAGTTGAACTTGGTTTAAGAACGTAAAATCATGTTTTTCTACTCTTTTTTTTTTTTCAGCTTCCATCACTACCAGTTATTTCTGATTCCGTTTGTAATCTTGATTATGATTTCCAATTAGAGCGCCAAATCTTATGTACTATGAAATCATCAGCATCAAAAAATCCATTTTTTCAGTGAGATTGAATTAAAATTAAAATTGTTCTTTTTTAGCGCATTATTAACTTGTTGAGCCAGTTAGTAATGAACATAAAAGTAGGAAACAACGTTCGTAGAATGTTTTTGTCTTTGTTGTTATTTGAAAATACGACTATTACGAGTAATTTGGAAAATTTGTACATAACAGTGAATTCAAGCATAATGGCGAAATATAATGTGTGCCACAACACTTTTCAGATATTGTATAAAAAAGAGGCTAAAAAAGAACACTATCTATAGGAGAACCTCATTTTTAGAGTCGTAAATTCTTGCCTTGTACGGCATTATGCAAAATAATATCATTGTTAAGTTCAAATATTTACATACAAAAATAAAGCGAGAATAAAATTCTAAACCGTCAAGGTATTAATTATGTATATTCACTTTGTTATAAGTGGGTTAAAGTAAGAATGGCCAACCGCTCCGGTAATTACACTTTTTACTATAAATTTTATTACATATACATATGTACATAAGTCGAAAGTTATAGAAAGTTGCAAACAATTTAATTTTTTATTGAGAAGTAAATTGGAAAAGAAAATGTATAATATCATGAGATCTAGCTACTATTTCTTGTGAAACGAAGAAAGTTAATTTTTTCTTTGTATGTCTTACGTTCTAGAATCTTATTGTTCTGTTATTTTTTTAGAAATTGCGTTTTTTTTTTGTGATCAACTTATGTGACCTTTGATTTGTTATTTATTTATGTGTTTGGTTTGACCTAAAGATGTTCGGAGATTTAAACCAAACTTCCTTGATTGAAAGGTAGAAAATTCTAAAACTAATTAAAATTTTAAATATTACCAAAGCAAATTAATATAAAACCGAATTTACCAAAGTACACATCATTTTTTTCATGAACAACAGGACAAACTTAACGAAGTCGTCAGAACTTACAAAAGAAAACTTAAAAACTATTTTTAAATTGATGTTTTTACTATTTATGGTTTTGTATTAGTTTATAATTTATCAATTTTGCTGTACCAAAATTTGATGCATTTGATTGCAATTATTGTTTAAGAATTAAAATAACGAATGATATTTCATTCTCGTGCCTTCTCTCTTTAATGCATTGTTTGAACTTAGCCCGTAGTCCGCAATGCGTACAACTGTGAACCTTTAAAATTAATAAATTTCATCAAGATACTTTTTAACCAGAAAGGTAAAAGTCAATTTTGGAAATTCTTCGAAAAGTATCGTATTGTTATCAAACAATTTTGACTTACATGATTTAAGATAAATCTTAGAACCCATAACAAGGCTAAAACTGTTCAAAAAAAAAAATGTTCACGATAATGTTATCAAACTTAAATACATATTATAAGAATAAAGAAAAAGAACAATATTATCTCATGAATGGAATGTTTTTTTAAAATCTATAGATTTTATTCCGTATTCACAAAAAATCGTTACATACATATATTATACAACTGTTGTTGCTGTTGTTGGGCGCGATTTTTTGTGATTTTTTATTATTATCACTATAAGACTCAACGATATTTTAAATAAAAATTAATTTTTTACACAAAAAATATATACATATATATAAATATTATATTTATGAAGCTGCTCCATTCAAATCGATTGCTTTATAAACAATATTTATCTAATTAAAATCGACATGATTTTTCGTTTTTCAAGAGTTATTAAACTAAAATTAAATAATTTACTTGCAAATATAAAACAATAAAAATTCTTTAAAAAAATGACAAAAAAAAACAATTTCAATTTGAAAATTATAAAGCAAGTTAGTAAATTTAGAGCTGACAAAAGATTTTCTCACCACATTTAAGCAATATAAAACAAAATTCATGGCCTTCAGATACTGAATCATCAGTTCATTTTGCTTAATGAAATCATAGTTTATGTAAAAAACTTATAAGACCTGACAGACTAAACTGTTGTTTAAAATAAAAATACAAATTTTAATTTGCCTCCTTTTGTATAGAACGTTTAAATCCGCCATAGGATATTATATTTGCTGTTTGGAAGATTCTATTTTTAATTTTACCAACATTTACAAACGAATTGAAAGCTGATAATGCAATTGTGTAGTTATTAGACAAACGCCGCCATGTAGTAATTTGCAGTCCATGAAGTTAACAATTGTAATCTACATGGTTGCACATTGGAAATATTTTAAGTGATATAAGAGGCTAACGTGTGTTTTATTGAAAATGTTTTTATCTCTAACTGGGTAAACCAGTAATTACAATAACAAATTAATAATAAGTTGGTTACAAATAGCTGTTAACTAAAAATTGAACACTAAATTTAAAAACTTGCAACATACTTTAGAAACCTTAGTGCCAATATTTCCGTAAGTCTTAAACTACATACATACATATATAAAAAAAATTTATAACACATACCTTCTTTCAATATGTAATGTAAAAAGAGAAATGTTTATAAGCCACTCTGAAGAAGGCTATACTTCATTTGATTAAGGTTTTAAATGGGGTTATGTTTATAAGCCATAATATAAACAATAGGTTCATATTTATGTATTTTATAAATAAGCTTACTTGAAAATTAGATATACTTTACACAAAATGAAAAATAAAGCAATTTTCAACCTTTTAATTTTTTTTATTCGATAAAAATAACATGCATAGTTGAAGAGGAAGCATTTTTTATAATTTTAATACACTTAAAAATTTCGACTTTTTCGTATAACACACATACATACATAATGTTAATTCGGTGCCACTTGGACTAACAATATATTGATTTGATTTCGTATTTATTTTAGTAATAAAGGGTGGTTAAATTTTAAGGGCCGATGTTGATTTTGAACAAAACGCAAATTATTTAGGAAATTATTTTCATTACTTTTTAGTATGATAATGGGTGCTATTGTGGTAACCGATCGAAAAAGAAGACTTTTTATATTTGTGGTAACCGAATCGGAGAAAAAATATTGACATGTATTTGACGGTTTACAATTTGTCATACAAAATAAAAAAAAAAATAAACATGGAAAATACAAAAACATGGATAGCGCAACAGTATATTTAGAAGCAGAAAGAACTGAACAAAGAACAAAAAACAAAACTATGGCGCAAAATTTTAAACGATTTAGTAAATTATTAAAGCCCTTTTTAGCAATTTGCTAAGCTAAAAGCTAATTTTAAACGATTTTAATATTTTACTTTCTCCTAACATATTGGTAAAGTTAAAATCCCGAAAACCCTACTTTAACTTTTAGCAGTTTGCTAAATCCACATGGCGTCTGTCATTATCCTAGATAAAATTTCTTGAGAATTTGACTTTAAAGATTGATTTGTGTGTTTTCTTCAATTCGTGAGCTCTTTAATTAATAAAATCTTTTCGGTAGACGGAGATTAATTTCTTAATATTTGAAGACTGTGCAGAAAAATGGTTTTTTTTTTGGGAGAAATATACATCACTATGAAGGAATTCGAGAATAAACCTGTGTTCATGTGTATTGTGTACTACAATTTGGGTTGCATAACTTTTTGAAAATAATTTTTCATTTCTGGTTTTGTAGCTTGTACTCAACCAATTTTTCAAATTGCATTTGATTTGTTTTGTATTTTTTATTTCTAAAAAAATAAACTGAATTAGAAACAAAAAATAAAAAAACTTACAAATCCTGCCTTTGCAATTTTTGTTCACCCTCCATCTTGAAATTTGTTTGCCGAAGGAATTTCAAAATTGCATCGCATGAATTTGACTTGTTCAACGCATGTCAAAACTTGTTTCGGAAGTTTCTCCGATTTGTGTGTCCGAACGGTTACGACAATACAAAATTCGTGCATTTCGTACAGATAATTCCTTTTCGATCGGTTACCACAATAGCACCCAATATTGGTATGGTTCAATTATGTATGGAACAAAATATCGGCCAATTGGCCGCCTCAACCTCTATCCGATGGTCCAAATTTTCAATAACGCTGATGCATAATTGAGGTTCTAGCCGTTAATGTGCCGAATTATCTCATCCTTTAGATCTTGAATTTCAGACTTTGTGGGTGCATTGGTTTTTCGATAATAACTCTTAGATTATTATCATTCACCAAAATGCGGCAATTCTGCTTATTGACGAATCCACTGAGGTAAAAATGTGGCTCATCAAAATTCACGAAGTCGTGCACATGCATTTTAATTTGAACGCCCATTTTTATAATAAGCCTGAATAACTTTATCGCGTTGCTCGATTGTGTATCTTTCCATGGTATAAATTGAGTTAGTCTGAAATTGAGATATGTCAAATGAAATGCTGAAAAAAACTTGACGTTTAGGTGTGGTTCAAATTCAACATCATATTTTAAAATTTAACCACACTTTACATATAGGTAGGTATATGTTTTTTATTCTTTTGAATCATTCATGCTTTAGGAAGTAATTCATTATTTTGAGAGAATTTTTATTACCTAATTGAATATTAGAAGCAATAATTTACATATTCATATAAACTATTTAAAAGAAATATATAAAAGTCACTCCAAAATGTTCACATTAAGCCTGTCTGGAGCAACATAGTTTTTTTAGCGATACAACATACCCATATGGTAGTTAAAATCTAGAAATCACCGAGAAAAAAAAGCATCTTGTAACAAATATACACAAAGTGGAAAGACATGCGATCGACTATCGACATGAGTTACCGTATCTAGCCACTAGTAGGGTTCGGACTTCATATTAAAATTTTCGATATAAATACAGAAAAAAACTGAAGTAGATCGAAATTCATCGTGTAATAGCAGACAAACAAATTTTCAAAAAAAAACAAGTTTAATATAACAATGACAGTTAACAGTATCAACATAACAATAACATACAATTACATAAAAATAAACACTTCTTAAAACAATTAATAAACATCATATACTAAAGTAAATTCAGACTTCAAAACTTTTTAAAGAAAATAGTGATTAGATAAATAAATTTATTTTAAAATATATTTTCGATCGACATATGTAGGTACTTATGTATCATTATCTATGAATTTTATCAATTCAAAAGTTGGCTTTTAAATTTTTTAAGCTTTTCTGAGAGCAATTTCGAAAACATTAAATTTTGGACGGTGTTTACTTTTAACGATTCCTTTCCATTTCTGAAAATTTTCTTTCACTTGCGGCAATACTTTGAGGCAAAAAATTTAAATTCAGCATATACTTCGGCAAAATCTTGAAAACTAATTCTTCCATTACATTGCATTATTTGTTTTCATTAAAGAATACCAAACATTTGGCAAATCACCTTGGTCTAATTTACTAATATCATATAATATGCTGTCGTTTACAAAATTGTGTAATACAGAGTGGTCAATGCTGTCATAAAGTATGTTTGCTAAGAATTATTTTCAAAGAGAAGTAGACTTCTCAAAGGAGAAGTAGGGAAGTAGATTATTTTTTTTTTTCTCGAAATCGAAGTAGGTATATCTACTTCGATCGTTTCAGCCATCAGGATTCAGGATCCGACAGCACACTGCACAGGACACGAAACTTTTCACTTCTGATTTGACTAATTGACTATGACCTTCTCAGCACTTGCATCACTTAGTCTTCTATGCTACAAGAGTTATTTTTCCTGAATAAATTTTATATAAATATATATGTTTGTAAATGAAAATTTGCCTTTTAATAACCTACTAAAAAAAAGAATTCTTGTTGAACTAAGAAAAAGTATATCGAGGTATCGGTTTCCTTTGCGGAACTAATTAATAAAATGATGCAAACAATCGCGTTCGTGTTTGTATTTTACTTTCATACAATTTTGTAGTTTCCATTTCCGGACAACTTCTGAATAAATTCTACGCATAGAAGTAATGCGCTGTATTTTGTCGGAAGATTTATGAGGAATGCTTATCGGAACGGATACCTCAATAAAAAATTCTTTCGAGCAAATCGGAGAAAAATTTCTTCCGAATGGATTCGTAAAAAAACGCAGAATTATCCGCTCTGAACGGATACTTCACCAGGGATTAATTTCTATAGTGTTTTTAGCATAGCAGTCGGCTAACGGCCATCAACCAAGAACGGAAATATTGCATGTTAAACATGAGTATCAATGGTATCTTTGATTTTGTACTCTTTTCATGTAACTGAGCTATCCGAAACTATTATTTTTGATTACATCAAAAACAAAATCATAGTTTTAAAGTTAAAAATAACTTTTTTTTTAAATTTTTTGAAGAAAAGTAGGTACCTAAGGTGAAATGAGTGACAAGCTTTCAATAAAAAAAAATCAGCGCACAGTGCAGTGTTTTGATCTGCAAAGTGGCCATAAGTCAATTTTAAGCTTGTGTCCCGTAACAGGTAGATAACCAGGCCACTATTTACTGAAGTTTATGTATTATGTTCTCGACACCATCAGTTGCAACTTGGACTAGTTGAGTAAGCAAGACTTACATTTTTTTTTTTTGCTATAAAAAAATTTATTTTTTGAGTGGTTTTTTTAGTCTTAAAAGTGATTTTGGTGAAAAAAAAATATGAAATGGATATCGTTAATCTAGGTATGTATAGTATTTAAAGAAAAAAACTATTTATATATTCAACTTAATTTTTTCATATCGATGAGTTAAAGTATTCACTTGAAAAAACTGCACTTTTTCTTTGCGTTTTCAAATATGTGCAGCATCCAGCAACATAGTCTATCGTATAATTTATTAAACTGCTGGATATGTAGAACAATTTTACATTTCACGAGCTTGTCCCTTAAAAATAACTAGAAAAAACAGAACCTTTGGTTTTCCAAACGACCATTATAATATTATTCCAGATGACTCTAATTCCACCTTCTGTATGATAAAAAAAATAGCTCAAGACAAGCTCAAACAACTTAAAGATTTAGATAAAAAAAAACTTATGGATATAACAAAGTGGCCCCCAGAGAAAGAAGATGAACTTCTCAATATTATAAAGGCGTTCAAACCAAATTACCATATAAACGAAGATGGCAACTCTGCAATAGAACAGAAAGGGGTTTAAATGTTGTCTAAGTAAAGAATTCGGGGCAGAGATGGCAGAAAAGCGATATTTTTTGATTTACTACATTTGTTATGTGTGCTACATAAATGAGGTAGTTAATGTAGTTAAATGTAGTTAACGTAGTTAAACGTAGCAGACGTAGCGCTAGACGTCAAAATTTAGTTTGAAATATTAATTCAAATGTTGAAAAGTGTAATTTAAAAGAAAAACAAACTGTGGTTGCTCGTCGCCGGGAGCAACTTAATTTTTGTGAGTTGCTTGCTTTTTAATTTTGATATGAATTATGATGTCTCGATGTTCATAAATCTTTATTAATAAGAAATTATAGATACATACATACATTGTTTAAATAAAGTACTTTATTCTAACAAGTGAAATTGAAATTTTAAATAATAAAACAGATGATTATTATTAATAATAAATTTGTATTTTTCTTTTATTAAGCTTCAAATTCTATGATTTTTTCATTTACGCAAAATATTTTGTACCTATGTCGTTCAATGTCTTTCACTCGTTAGTTTTTTTTGTATTCTTTTTTTAAATCTAACGTTTTGTGCATATGTATCATACGTAACAAATGTAGGTAATAAATGAAACAAATCAGGCGTGTAGCTTACCCGATTAACTACGCGTATTTAACCGAGTAGATTACCTGACGTAAACTACTCTGCCATCTCTGATTCGGGGAATCAAGTGACCGAACCAAACGTTGAAAACAGTGGAACTTCGAAGAATGAGTCAAAGAGCGGCGGAAAATATTGATGTAGCCAAAGTGATATTGAAATTGCAATCAACTATTATAGGTTATAAATTTACTTATGACTGTCTAATTAAAAGCTCCAAATAGTGTAAATTAAATTTTAAATAAATTCGCAATATTTTTCTTAATTAGAAGATTTTATCAGTTCAAGTTCAACAAATTAATGTTGTTTTCTCAATTTGGATTTTCATTTATTTCTATATTATATATATATATATTTCTATTTTTTTTACAAGAAATTTTGGTCGAATGTGCACTTAGATTGAGCATTTTTAGATAAGATTGTTTTTTATTTAGTAAAGGATGTCTTGGATTCATATTTCAATAACTCAGCAATAAAAATTAACTGCTAATAAACATAAATTTCGAGGAATAAATGCAGCCAAATATTTTAAGAATATTAAAGGTTACGAATATTCTTAATCGTTTGTCGAAAACCATAAGACCAGTGTAAGCGAGTCCTTGTAAAATGAAATTTACGACACCGGACATTTATTGTTCACTAGAGGGCAGTAAAAGATTTTGACGGAATATTTGCCTGATGATGTCGAATTAAAATTCAATAGAACGAATAGGAAACGGAACAAAGTTCACCGACAGCAAAACTCAACGAAATACGTAATTTCTTCATACCTACGCCATTTTGAAGTTACACAGAAGAAAGTGTTCTCTATCCTGTTCGTGACGGTATAGGAAAATTGTAATTTATACGTAAAAAACGCTTATAATTCTTCACTAAGCAAACAAATAATCGCAAGTCAAACTAACGCGCAATTCATTCCCATTAAAATCAAACGTCTACAACGTAAATTTCATCTGAATAATTAGTGTCGGAGTGTAATCGAATTCATCATTTTTTTGCAAAAAAAATCTTTTGTCTATTCCGTTCTCTCATCATTCACACCTTACACATCTATACAAGCATTCTCCCCTAAAAATACAGGCAAAAAGGTGAGATACAACAAAACTGCATGCCCGATTACTTGAAAGCGAGCGAGCGAGAAAAAGGGTAAGTGTTCCAAAACATGCATATAAAAATGGTAACTTTCAAAGTCTAAGGAGCAAGGGAGCTCGATAGACATAAGTTGTGCGGTGACAGTTGTGTAGTGGTGTATGGGTTGTAGTTGTAGCTGATCAAAAAAATCTATGCTGAAACAATTCTAGAATGAAACAAGAAAAATTCTTTTTCAAAGAAATAAGATTAACATTAAACCCTTGTGTCCGTGGTCGTCGGTAGAATGCAAGTGTAATTTTTTTTCTTTAATTCCTGCAAATTTTGATCGGGTAAATAAATTTTTGATTTGTAATAAGACATACGCGCGTTCTTTGTTAATTTTTTGGTCAAAATTAAAATTTTTGTGTCTGTCATAACCTCATTGAGCTTAGTGTGGGTCGAAGGGTGAAGAAATCGTAACAAAAGTAATAGTATTTAGTCTGAAAGAGTAGAGGTGGGAGATTAAAAAACTCCCTTGGCAAGTGAAATAAATCTAGCCAAATAGTTTTCACTCCCATTAATGCTTGTAATCAAGCATTAAGTTGTGTGCAGTGTTGGAAGAGATTTGGCACCTTGTATTCGAGGTTTCTTGGACTACGAAGATACATTTTTTCTGTCGTTTAGTTAAGCCACCGAAAGAGGAATTTTTCTTATTAAATTCATTTTGTGACTATCCTCCCCTTCTGTATCCTCCATGGATCCATAACAGTGGGGCTGAACGGGAGTAAAATTGGAAGCAGAAGCACTAAGCACTAAGCAGATGAATTCGCCATTGCAAGACGCCACCGCATTTTTCAGTTCGTTCCGCTAGTTTTTTTTTTATTTGGTTTTGTTTGCCCGCGGTGCTAAACTGCTAATGTGTGTGTTAACTAAACCTGAGGGAAAAAAACACTTAGTAATTTGCCATTTTGTTTTTGTTTCGTTGAATTAAAGATTTTTTCGCCGGTGTTCCAATCTCTTTGAGTCTTCTCTGATAAATGAAATGAAGTTCTAATGCCAATTTGTTTTACTAAACTGACAGAGAAAAAACTTGTTCTTCGTTCTCTCATTTTGACATGTATCGAATTCTTTTGATTTGAAAGCACCCAATATTTTCCAGATACATCCGTGCATTTTTTTGATTCTTCAACTGAGAGGCCTTTTACTTCTAGATGATTAATTCTCCTGTTCTTACTTTAGATTTGTACATAAAATTGTTTCATAATTTTATTTTTAATTGAAGATAAAAACAAGATGCATTTATTTGGTGTATGGATGTTTTCTTGGGTCTTGAATTATGTTACGGATAGAAAATAGCGACAGATTAATCACCGCCACAAACTCTTTTAACAAACAAACCCATTAATTGAACTTCTGCGATAACTCGGTGCGGTCATCATGTTCTTGGAATGGAAGAAAATGAAGCATTTTAATTTTGTTCACCTTTTGGTACATACACACCATCACAGGACTTCTGAAATTTTTGGAATAGTGACTCATTTCTCAGGGTCAACAATAAAAAAAATTGAATTTAAAGAAATGATTTTGATTTGTGTTGCATGTAAATATTGCACTTGTTTTAATTTATTTTGAAACTGTGTGCAAATCAATCCAGGGGCAATGCCACCTATTGAAATAGAACAAAAATGCTCTGTGACATTGATCTTATCCCCTGGAGATTGCATCATCAATATTCTCTGTGACAATGTAGATGCAGTTTATGGGTATTAATTTGCATTGTTCTTTTTTCTATCAAATGCGTTTTATCTTGATCTATGGGGGAGGCATACTGCAAGCACTAACTATTTTTTTGTTTTTTTTTAAATTAAAAAACAAATTGATCAAAACTAAAAAATGCTGCTGTTTTGACGATGTGTTTTTAGTACCTACTCTACATAATTGTTATGTGCATATATACATTCCATAAGTACATATACATATGTCCCTGATTTTTGAACAAAAGTTTATTAAAGCAATGTAGTTAGTTATTAACTGTTTTTTTCATTTTTGAACAAAAGTTTATTAAAGCAATGTAGTTAGTTATTAACTGCTTTTTTCATTTGTTATACCCAATTGAAACCATTAATAATATTATTAAATACCTACCTATATCTATATTTTAATAATTATATTTAAAAAAAATTATTAAACTTCACTGAAACCATGTATATGTATGTACATACATATGTACATAATATGTATAAGAGTTTTCTTATAATATTTGGAATACTTCCATAATATTAAAAAACATTTATCTTCTTCATGAGAAGGCTTTACGATCTATTACCAAGTTCTTGTATTTTAGGATAGAAATAAATAGGCAGTTAATATTTACATATACATACATACATATATTGAAAAACAAAATGTATACGTTAATAATGTATACGTTAATAATAATAAATTAAGAAAATCTCAATAAAATACGTAGAAGTAGAAGTCGATATTTAGTTATTTAAACTGTTTTTGGGTAGATTTATGAATGTACATATATGCATATACTCGTAGTCCTATGTACATATACCCTGGACAAGAGGAGATCGAGTACTCGAATCGAAATTGAATTGAGATTTGGATCCAGGTATACGACGTCAGTGGATCGAATCCAATCGAATTCAAATAGAATCGAAATAACATTTTGGTTATATTTGTGTGCGTACTGTGTTGTGACTTTATGAGTATTTTTTCTCAAATAATTCAAACAAAATAATGCTTACAACAACAAAACAATAAGGAGTACCAAAATAAACGCATCTCAAAACAAGCAAAAGAGAAGAAATACAACACGCACACAAGCAAAACCTCACACACCAATAACTCGATTCCCCGATTCAGGTTTACAAACAAATTTTCGATTCGATTCACCTCGTTTTGTGGGATCGGATCGAGTAATCCTATTTCGATCCAATCCAGGTATATGCGGCGCTAAATCCTGATTCAATTCCGATTCAATTCTCCTTGTAAACTGGGTAATAGGTACAAACATTGTCGCAACAAAAAAAAAAATACCTATTACATATTTAAACAGTAAAGGGTATACAACAAAAGTTTGAAAGATTTATTGAAAACAACAACGACAAGATTAAAACAAAATTAAATTTTGTTCTTGAAAGCAGTAGTTTAACGCTTCCAGATATTGACTCCACCAAGTTATTTATGATTTTGTGGGGATACTTCTCCGAACAATTTGTGTTTGAACAAATAGAGAGTCCTTGTTTTTGCAGCTATTACATTTGATCCGGTGATCCACAATCTCCCATAGATTTTAGGCTTTAGGTCCATTAAAATTCCTGTAATTTGTAAAATCGGAATAGCTACACGTCGGGAAATTGAAAGGGACTTCTTTTTTAACGTAACGTACGCCCATCAAGAGTATTCTATTCTTTTTTCTAAAAAAGTATTTCAATATAATGTGCTTACTTACTTAGGTCCTCAGACCTAGGAAGTCCGTTGGTGTTCTCTAGCGGGATATAGAGCCTCAACTACTCCTACGCGCCATCGTGTGCGGTTACCAGCGATGTAGTTTAGCTCCCTATAGCTCTTTCCCAATCTTGCAGATTCCTCCTCAACTGTTTTCCACGTGCTTCTCGGTCTACCAACTCTTCTTCCTTTTTGTGTGAGTGGGATCCAATGCATTGCCTGGCCCGCAATGCAGTCATTACCTTTTCGAAGCGTGTGTCCAATCCACTGCCACTTTCGCCTTCGTATAATGGTATCGACGACCTGACCTGTTCGCCTATATGTCCTGATTAGAGATACGATTAGGCCAGAAAACCCGTAAGATGTTTCGACGACACCTATTAACGAAGGTTTGCAGTTTCCTGGTTATTATTATTATTTTCCAGGTGCTGCAACCATATAGCAGAACTGATTCGACGTTAGAGTTAAACAGTCGTCGCTTTGTGTTGAAGCTGAGAGCTGTGGCGATGTCTAGTTCGGTTCCTCCTTCAGTAAAGACGATACTTCCAAAGTACTTTCTTAACTGCTTGTTGAGCAATGTTCATCGGAGAGGATGATTGCGAGCTCCCGAGGCTGAACATCTTTGTTTTTCCCCACGATTGTTGCTTCTCTCTCCACCCTTGTTGCCATTTGATGGAGATCCATGATCCTATGGGAAAGCAACCATACATCGTCAAGTTGTCAGAGTTCATCTTATTCCTCCGCTTCCTTTCAAAGTGCATCACTTATCACCTTCGGCAGTACATCACTTATCATCAATAAAAACAGGATTAGTGACAGTATGCAGCCCTGTCTGACCCCGCTTTGGACTTCAAATTCCTCTGACAACCTACCTCAAGTTATTGATATGATCAATGCAGGAGGACCCAGTGCGGAAGCCTACTTGTTCAGCGTCGAGAGATGCTTCCAGATGTTCTTTTACGCGTTCTAAAACGCTCTTTGCTACAATTTTGGCGACTGCAGGCAAAACGCAGATACCGCTCCAGTTTTCGCACATCATCAAGTCTCCTTTTCTGGGAGCTTGGCAATCGGAGACCTATGCTGTCTCTATGAGCGGTTGCAGCAAACCGCTAGATGTTGTTAGCGCTGCTTGTAGAAGTTCTGCGGGAATGCCGTCAAGCCCAACCGCTTTGTTTTTCCTCAGTGCTTTGATGGCGGTATATATATCTTTTTTACTGGGGGTGCGGTGCGTAATCGGGAGTTGGTTGCATCGGGCAACTCAGAAGATGTCATTTGCATGTTACTCTAAAAAACATGATTTAACCTTCTGCGTTGGTCCTCATCCGATATCAGCAGCGTACCATCTTTATCTTTAACCGGGTGATGTTTTGAACTCCCAACACCAGCGAGTTATTTGGTTATTCTATAGAGAGTTCTGCTGTCACACCTGTTTGCGGTTGTATGTGGATTCTAGCTCGTTTCTTTCTTTTCCGTGAGCAGTTACTACTTCTTTGCACCCGACCGACATGGAAACGTTTTTCACAGTACTCCAGTGGTTTTCTATGGATTCGGATCCAGGGCTGCTGATTGATCTCATATGTTGCGAAAGGTGGTCCCTGAGTTGTTGACGAGTGTTAGGGTCCTTTAGTCTGCCCGTGTTAAACTTGGGCATTCTGATGTATAATGTATTTAGATACATATTATTTGTTTACAAAACTACACATGTCGTTTAAAATGTTTATTTATTTAAAAATGTATTTATTTATTTTGTTCATTTTAGGATTGAAGAAGACTGAGGACTTAGGTTTAAAAAAAATATATTATATATATCTAGCCTGCCACGCATAACTATAAATAAAAACAAAACTACTCGAACATAGTTTTACAAAAAAAAAGAAGAATTTATGCAATTCGATTATTCTTAATTATTTTTATTTTATTAAATATTTAAATCGAAGAAGAAACATCAGAAGCGGGAATAATTTGTATCGTTGCTCTCCTGCATAGTAATCATTTCAATACTTCAGAATACAGATAGGCTCAAAGCAACAGTAAAAAAACCTGTGATAAATACGAGAGAAAGAAAGAAAAGATAATAAAAATAAAAAAAAAAAGATTAATCAGATTTTCTTCAAAACGAAATCACACAGACACAAACAAAACCGATATCTTCACAAGAATTAACCTAAAAGGCTCGATTTTAAAAGTAAGAACTACCCAAACAAAAAAGGTTTCATTCCGTCAGCCAATAGCAGACGTGAAACAATAGAAGAAGTAGTTGTGTAGTGCACAGTCAACGGGAGTTTTTGCTGATGAGGATTCACTGGCAGCATGAGTACACTGGGGGGAAGTAGGGGAGAGCGAAATGCCAAGCCCAAGTTCGCAGCACTCGATATAAATCGAATGTACAAAAATAGTCGTGTAAGTTCATTTAAAAATTATATTAATTTGTATTTTCATTACAGTGCTTTTTTAAATTATTGTTTTTTAATAAAAAATCAAAACAAAAAAATTTGTCCTCAATTTTTATATTAAAGTTACGTTGTATTTATTTTCTCATTAATAGGGCGAATCTGTCGAACCATCTGCACAAAAAAATCAAGTGCCCCGTAAACATGGAATGCAAAGTTTGGGCAAAGTGCCGTCCGCTAGGCGACCACCAGCTAATCTTCCATCCCTGAAAGCTGAAGTTAGTTCGCCGAATAGCAATAACAATACACCTGGACAAGAAGGTAATGCAAATTAAAAAGCATGTTGTTATATATATAAAGTGTTGATATTTAATTCCGAAATTATATCATAAGAGAAAACGAAAGAAGGGTTGTAGAGTATTAGTATTTCATTATCTACTAAGTAATTTGGTAAAAGTTCGGATCAGAATTGTTTTATAGCTTAAATCATATTTCATGTTGAGTTTTCTTGAAAGCTACCACACACCTTTTTATGCATGTTAAGATGTTAATAGGATTTCCAAGTGCATCCGTAATTAATAACTAATTGAAGATTAATCAGTTTGCCACCGCCGATCTTTTATGAGTCTTTATTTTCAAAATTGGCTTTATAACAGTGACATGTTGATCATTCAACCAATTTTTTACCAATCGACTTTTGGAAATTTTTTTAGAAATAGAAATTTTAAAAATCAGTAAATCTCACCCAACGTCACATTGCATCTGTTTTTTTTACATAATAGCAAAAAAATATTAAAATAAATTTAAATTTCCATACATTTACACCGTTCTTATGTAGTTAAAACCTTTTGCTCTCTAAGTTATCTTATCAAAAATACCGTTTGTACTATATTTAAGAATAATAAATCAAGAACAAATTCAAGAGCCTTGTGAACAATAAATTTAGTGGTGACCAAGTAGTGAACCTATTCTTTAATGTCGTTTTCAATTGGAAATCTGGAATCAGAAAAAAGCATTCTCAAAGCGTTTAATTGGGCAAAAGTGACAGTTCTGATTCTGAAAAAGAAGAGATTTCTCTTCTGGATTTGGAATCGGAAGCAAAAACAGAATCACTCACACATTCAAAGATTTTACATGTCACACTTGACAAATGTCATATTTTTGAATTAACAAATTGTGCAAACTGTGAAGTGATTGCTTGAAATTAAAACTAAACTATACAAAAATGGATAATAATATTGACAATATCTTAGCAATTGTTCCTAATTTATTAGAAACATTGTTGGAGTCGTCTTCTTCATCAAGTGATGATGATGCAAGTGATGCAGTTAATTTTCTATTGCAGAAGTTTTCCAAAAAGCCAAGATTGCAAAACTACCAATACAGTCACACCAAACTTCAAAATTTTCAGAATTCACAAAGTGTTCAATTGGGATTCTGCTTCTACTTCTCATTCTGGATTAACAATTGAAAACGACATAACAGTATTCAACCACGCGCTCTTTGTTTTTCTGTTACAACCCTACTCTACGCTAAGCTTAGTTTGTAACGATGAAAAAAAGTGATGAAAGTGACATCTGACAAGTAATGGTAAAAACAAACGGGTAGTGAAAGGAAACCAATTAATCCCGGGGAAAAAACATATAATTTGTGAAGTTGTTTTAAAATAGACACAATCGTTTGGCTAAAATGTTACTCAATAAATTTTTTAGTTAAAAACTATTTTTTTTTTACATTTAGTTGGGACACCTAATCAAATTTCTGGCAGCGCACCACAAGGAACATCAGTTAACTCACCAGTGGTATCACATTCAAGCAGCGTCAGTTCCATCGCTACTAACAATAATAACATCCACGCAAGCGTCAATACAAACAGCTCTTCTAAGTTGCTCAACAATATATCATCGTCTAACGAAAGGCATAACGCAACCTCACATTCTTCTTCACATTCAACACTTAATAATAGTTCAGCGATAACATGGTCATCGGTAACAACGGGTCACGATCACCTGAACAACTCTGGTGGTGGAAGCGGAGGCAAGAACTCTGCTCCACCGCTTTATCAAAGTCCACAATTCCAACACGAATTTCCATCATTGGATGGTACTGGTGCTCCCAGCCACCAAAAAGGAGCGTCCTCTTCATCTGCGTCAGGAAATCAACAGCACCAACCGCATCAACAGCAGTTTCACCACCACAACAACAATTACAACTATCATCAACAACAACAACAACAACAATACAATCATCAAAACTTCAGAGATGGCAACGGCGGAAGAGACGAGCGAGATCAATTTCATCACCAGAACAAACAACAGCATCAATACCAGCATCAGCATCATCATCACCAACAGCAAAATCACCACCATCAGCATCATTCGTCATCGAGGATGACGACACAAGAGGGCGATGTGCAACAAGTAAGTCTCAGACCACAAACGGATTCAAGTACATGGATAAACCAGCAACAAGGTGGAAAACAGCAACAAGTACAAAGCGAAGCTGGCCAACAACAGAACAACAGCAACCAACAGGGCCAGGCCCCCCTGCAATCGGTTCCGCCGCCATTGTTAGCTTTGATGCCATCATTTATGGTGCGTGGGGGTGGTGGCTCCTCTGCGTCCTCTTCAGATACACAGGGACGATCATTAACGCCACCATCAGCTGGTGCAGATTACCAATACCATCGCCAGCAGAATGGCTTAAACCAGGGGGCTAACAATAGAGGAGGTAATAATCAAAAAGATTATCGTTCGAATTCCCCGAATATAGGGGGCGGTGGCAGCAGTTCATTCCGATCAAATGTGAATATGTTGGGTAAACGCCCGCCACAAGTCAACACCCCCCCTCCTCAGCAACAACGTCAAAATAAGGATTTGGTCGCATCGAACCTTCCACCACCATACGTAGAGCCCGAAGTTGCACTTCAACAAAGGCCAATTATAAAAGAAGAAGACTTAGAGCGTCTAAATGCAATCGCCAAAGATGATAGTTGGACGCAACAAGATGATATTGATTATAACCCTAAATTGGCCTATTCTGACGATGACGATGACTCACCTTCTCCTGACGCCGAAAGACAGCAACCAGTATTCCCTACGACGACAACAGCAAAAATAAACAGCGAGCAGAAAGCTAACATTAAATCTACTACAGAGTCCAGTAGATCGTGGGCACGAGACCGAGAATCATCCAAAGAACAACAGCAGCGAAAATTAGAAGATAATAATTCCTCTACTTTAGAACAAAATGGTCATAGAGGTGTAGTTGCTCTAGATGCTGGAGCTTACGAACGTGCAAAGCAACGCAAGGAGGAAGAAGAAAAACGGGTGCTTGAGCGCCGCCAAGCGGCCGCAATGAAACTATTAGAACTAGAAAAGAAAATGAATAGCAAAAAAGTAACAAGTTCCGGAGCGGGTAGTGATAATGATTTATCAGGGGCTTCTGGAGGAGCAGCAATAACTAATACTGGGTCATATGAAGATAGCCGCCAAAAAGACGACGACTATCACCATCAATCAACACGTGATATAGGGGGTCGTCGCGTATACCAAAAAGATGGTGGCAATAGCGGTGGTCGCGATTACAATCGATACGATCGAGGTGAAAGGGATCGTGATCGAGAACGCGATCGTGACCGTGACCGTGACTATGGGCGCGGCCCGCAACATCATCAAAAGCCGGGATTTTCGGCTCATTTTCAGTCAAACTTGCCACCTCGTTTTCAAAGACAACAACAATTACTGCTGCAACAGCAACAGCAACAGCAACAGCACCAGCAACAACAGTCTAATCAATCTAATACGAGATCTATCACTGCCAATCAGCAACAGTCGACAGGCGTCGCTGGTGGGTATTCATCCCATGAAAAACAGTATGATACGAATCGTTATGGCCATAACACACATTATCGATCGCAACCCCAGCAACGCCGAAACGACAGTGGTGATATGATGCGACGTAACGATCGAGGTGACCGGGATCATGGTGGGTATAGATCCGGTTACAATAGAAACCGAAATGATGATTTAAACGAACACGATGATCGTTACAACAGACGAAACAACGATGATTATCATCGCGGAATGTCTCGCAGTATTTCAGACTCTTCGCAACGCAAGACTAGTGTTTCGTCTAATGACGATCCACAGCAACAACGGTCTTCTGATTTTCTAGGAGCAAGTGGAGGCGTAGCGTCCTCATCAACGGTGGCTTCTTGGGCCGAAGAGACAGACGCAGAACTTCGCCGTCAACGGGATGAAAGTTTTTCCAGTGGCCACAGTCGAACTGAAGATGATATTCAGGTAAAACATATTTTGCAGCGTCCATCGCAGCACCAAAAAAGTGCATCTGAAAGCAGCACTAACACAACTATTGACAAGCTGCCCATTACAACTTCAGAAAAAGATAACTCAAAGGAAGGGGAGCAAAACAAGGAAAATACTCCAAGTACTGAGTCTTTGTCATTCGTTCCAACACAAATATTGCGCCGTTCGGAGAGCCCATCCCCACAACTAGGAAGTGATCAAAACAATAAAGAAAAGTCATCGTCTATCAGCGAAGGTAGTATTTCAGAATCTTTGAACAAAAGCGATCAGCCACTGTACGAGCAAGTGGATCAAAAGGAACAGATTCCTATTTGCAGTGACACTCAACAAAGAAAACGTAAAGACAGTGAAAGTGGAAGTGTTAGCGGTACGGTTAATAAAAAGGACGATGAAAAGGTCGAGGACAGGTTACAACGTGGTGGTGATCATAAACGACCAAGCCCAAGAGGAGTTGGAGGCGTTAATGAACGTAGACACGAAATTCGTGGGCCACCCTCTCGTGGGTACGGGTCATATCGTGGTGGCCCAAGCAGTGGTGGTGGAAGTTGGAGCCGACGTGGCAGTGGAGGTGGTATGCGTATGGGTGGTAACAGGAACTATCAAAACGACTGGAGCGAGTCTGAGAACTCCGAAGACGTTGAAGATGATGGATATGGAAGACGATCAGAAAGAAACTCAAAAATTCAAAGAAAAGTAAGTATTTCTTGTATTTTAATTTGTAGTTTTTACTAATTATTGGAACAAAAGTAATTGAATTGTCTTAATATAAGTGTATATGTATTTGTATGAACTTTATATATGTAAGCCTTAGTATAAATGAATTTATTGCTATTCTTCCAGCCTTATTTAGTTGATTTTAATAGTACTCGGTTGAACGGATGAATAATTTTAAGCAAATTGAAGCACTTTGCCTAATACAAACATTACATGTGCATATTCCGTTGTAAAATAGGATATTTTGTGTCCCTTTACAAAAAGTTATAACTTATAAGGCTTAAAAATAATTTTTGTTTTTAATAGGATCATCTCGGCCGAGATCAGAGAAGAGTTAGTAGTGGTGGAGGAGGAGGTGGGAGTGGTGCAGACAGCGGCTCACATAAAGAGGGTTTTGCACCACGTGGTGAACCTTCAAGACGTGGACGTGGAGGAGGAAATATTGGTGGTAGTTCACGAGTGTCAGATTCTAATTCCGGATATCGACGTGACAACAGAGGAAGCAATAGTAACATCGGTCCTCGTCGCACTGGAGATAGTTACAGTTCTCAACGTTCTATGCATGACGATCAAAAGGAAAAGAAAAGTATATCGGAAGACTCACCGGAGACATCTGATAAAACAAAGCAGAATCAACTGGCACTTACTGCTGGCCTAAAAAAGTCAGATAGTGTTC